>OW679196.1:34954194-35018208 GCA_940337035.1 Agriotes lineatus | reverse complement strand
TTTAGCAAAGAGCAATAAAATTACGTTAGAATTAGAATAAACATTATTTCTGTAAAATCCTTAATACGGATTTATTTAAGAATTTTGTGACTAACAATTTATGTGAGTCGACGAATTAGTAGAACAAATAGATACGCTGCTGATTTCTGAAAATAATTCAGCTCGACAAAGCGTAGCAATGGCCAATCACCCTAAGATCAACCCCAGCTACAACCTCACCCATTACCAATTTTCCCGCATGGATTTTCATCGTAGTCTGTTGAATAACATTGGAGAATATGACGGTAACCCTACAACTTTGGTTAAATGGATCAAACAAACGGAAATAATTATTGACGAGTTTTCATCACCTGATAAACGAGCATACGTCAACAAAGCTATCAAGATTAGCCGGAGCCGCAGAAGCAGTCACTGTAGGCCAAAATATAATCACTTGGAAAGACTTAAGGATAAATTAAAAACCAGCTTCGGTGACAACCGTTTCGAAGACGCACTGTAAAAGATGCATTAAAACTAATACCTAAGGACATTCAAGCAAATATTGATAGAACACATTATCATTATGGGATCGATGAAAATTAGCTTGCTTATATGTCATAAATCGTCAAAACCCCTCATCGCACAAATATTTAACAACTACTAAATACATATTTCGACAGCCAAGCTGTCATCATCAATAGCTAAAAAACTTACACTCCAAAATGGCAACTATACAGGCAGAGCTGGGAAAAATACTTTTAACAAGTATTTAACTACTAAATACTTTATGAAAATCGAATATATTTAAATATTAAATACTTTTTATGACCAAAAAGTAGTTAAATACTAAATACCTATAATATTTAATAGTTAAATACGTTTATAAAAGTAATTAAATACTTTAAAAGTATTTAGATATTTTATAAGTATTTAAATATTTTAAAATTATTTAAATAGTTTTAGTTTTTAGATACTACTAAAATGTAAAAAGACTTGTGAAGTATTTAAATAGTAATGCAGCATTTATAATCTTTTTAGCAGTTTAAGAATTTTTCATAACTAAATTTCAAGTTCATAATTTTCCTTCGTTCGAATACTTGTAATAATTGTAGTAAGCCAAGTAGTACAAATGGCATAACTTAAGCTATTCTACATGAATTATTAAAAACCCAAAGTATTTTTTTGCTAAAATTGGGATTACGGATTCATAGTGTGAATTCCAACGTGTAATGCCTAATAATGCCAGAATAGCTCAAGTTATGACCTAAAAGACGTTTAAAATTATGCATGAAGTATTTACTAGTTAGAAATATTATTTTTTAAGAAATAAAGGTATTTAAAGAGATACTCTCAAAGGTATTTAATTACTTTTATTTCTTCAAGCAATATCTTTCCAACTAGGAAATACTTTTTGCGTAATTTTAAACATCCAATACGTCATCATTTGAGAATATTTAAATACTTTGACAATACTTAAATACTTTGAGAATATTAAATACTCTCAAAGTATTTAAATACTCTAAAAATATTTAAATAGTCTAAAAGTATTTAAATGCTTCCAAAATTGTATTTAACTACTAAATACTTTAGTAAGTATTTGCATCTACAAATACAAATACAGCCCATCAAAAGTATTTAAATACCTAGTAATTAAACACTACAAAGTATTTAAATTAAAAAAAGTATTTACAAATACAAATACTGCCCAGCTCTGTATACAGGGTGTAGGAATGCTTTACGCACCATAGGATTTCAATGGTAATTTTTTCATATGAAAATATTTGCTTCACTAATTATTTTAGAGCAAACTTGTATGGAATTTTTTTGTAGAAAAAAAAATCGGTATCCATTTATGCTATCATTTGTCATTTTACATTTCGGAAACCGAAAATTTAAAGAAATAAAATTACCATTTTTAAACAAATCAGTGGTGCCTTGAAATTATTGAAGCATCTCAAAGCATCAACAACATTAGTTTGCTGTTTATTTGTTTGCATCTGTCAAATGTAGCGGCAACCATGGTAATTATTGCACCTGATCTGCTTCCAGCATACCACCACTTCACAATTTGCACTGATTTTTGAAAAAATGATAATTCTAGTTTTGTTTATAATTAGGTTTTCTGACGTAAATTGACAAAAATAATAGCATAAATGGATGCAGAATTGTTTGCTCTACAAAAAACCTATATACAAGTTTGCTCTAAAATAATTAGGGAAGCAAATATTATCATATGAAAAAATTACCATTGAAAACCCTATGGTGCGTAAAGCATTTCTACACCCTGTATGTTCGTGACCAAATCACAAATGGAAGTGGCCGATTCCCGCGCAATTTACAGTTATTTATACTGTCTGACCCGGAGGGCGTGGCCGAGGGCCAATCAACATGGCCGATGGTCAATTTAACTTCAACAAATTATACAAGATGGAGGAAGGTATAGGCCCACCGTCTTTGTTCAAAAGTTTATTATCTCGTTTCTTAAAAATGGCCAAGCTTTCAAAACAATTTAGTGGGGTGGGAGACTCCATAGTCCTGCATTATATTGCATTATATTAGTTACATTTTCTAGCCAGAATCTACATTCATAATTAGTATGTTGACTAAATGTTCTTGAATTAGAAAATACAAGTTATTAAATTCGCTTTAAAGTAATAATTTGTTGAATACTAAGTTCAACAGTGTGTAAAATATAGAAATCATTAGCAACATAAAGCATCTGTATTTTGGCTGTGTTCAAACAAAGATATACAGTAAATTAGCGTTACTTCTACTTATTCTGTTTTAAACCATCAGAATAATATTTTAGACATTTTGATAGATCGTATGCTTTTTGGAAAATATCCGTTGCTAAAGATTTCCGAAAACTGTCAACAATTTCCCAATATTTCTCTTGGTGCGGTTCTGGGTCGCTTTGGTTCTTCATAACATCGGTTACGATTTCTCCAGAATCCTTCATCGCTTCAGTTTTTATGAACATGCACTTTAGATAACATTTTAGATTCTGATCGTCTGCAAAGTCAGCCTTCGCCTAGGCTTTTCGTAGAACTTTTGAATCAACTTTGGATTCTTGAATGCATATATCTATGCTAGCTTTTATAACTGCAGCGTGAAAAGCTACATGTATGTGAATGTAAAATTTGCTAGCAAAGCTATTTTACACGTTATGCATTTACGAACAGGCTTTCAGCCTAAATTAAAAAGAAAAAAAAAGAAGAACCGTGAATAATATTATTTTTAAGTATTGTTTTTTTTAGAAATAATAATGTCTGAACGAATGTTTCATGAATAAAATTTACTTGTGATTTTTACTGAGTAGAATTATTAATAAGTTCACAAACAATTAACAAAACGAGAAAATTCGTGTTGGAGGTACCATATTTTTCAATGATTACCTCGATCAAGTCCACACCTTTTAGAGCTTGCATTACGTATTATGTAAAATAATAATGTGTTTTTCCTATTTAGAGCAAATGTGTCATTTCTAAGGTCGGGACTGATTTAATGATAAGCATTTTCAAGCAAATACTCAGTGACAAATGACAACTTAGCTGTCGAAATACGTATTTAGCTGTTGTTAAATATTTGTGTGGTTATGGGTTTTTAATGAATTGTGTGTGATTCAAACCATAGCCTCCAGCAGTGTCTTAGCATTAAGTCTAATTTAAGAATGGTATAAAATTAATTGGACGGTAATGGTCAGTCTAATTTTATAATATATTTATTAGTATTTTCTACTATCTAACTAATTGGATATTATGTTCCTATTAACTAATTATTAATCAGTTCTTAATATTTTTATTATTTTCAATGTGGTATATAACACAGCTTTGTTTGTTCCTTCACTAGGTTTCCAGCCAGCATTCAATTTTGTAATTGAAAACGTTTATATTCTAAGGATTCGCCGTTTCCATTCTAATAATTCAGACTGTTTCGGAGAATAGTTAAAAAGTCCGAAAGTAAAATATTGTCCACCTTTTATACCTTATTTAATGAATTTTTATGCTGAAAATTTTCAATGATGTTCATTCCTAAAAAGCTCCAATAATGGTCCCAGAAATTAAAATAAAAACCATGTTTCATTACAAAATTGAATCAACAAAAAAGCAAAATAATGAGATTGGCGTTAATTAAAATAAAGATGTTCTATAAAAACTGTAAAATTTACAAGTACCTAAGAATATAATAATAATAATAAGAAATTATTGTAATACTTTTTCATGTTTACTTGACTTGAATAAAACTGTATTTAAAGTAAGCCTGTCATTTCCAATAGCAGAAACTTCAATGCAGCTTTACAAATGGCAGCAAACATCAATAGACATGATTGCAAATGAATGAATTACTAATCGTAAATGTCTAACAGGAAATCAATTGCAAAAATGTATATTATAAAAACTGCGTTGCTTGTACGCAGACACCATAAATAATTAAACCACTTCATGAGTGACTATTTAGTGCTTTTAATGCTCTAGTACCTATTAATGTTGCAGGAAAGCATCGATTTGACATTTTGCAGCATTGAGTGAGCATTAATGTTATAACAGTTGAATCAACAACAGCTCCATTCAGAGTGAAGTTACTTACTTTTGAATGGTTTCGGGTAAGTATATTCCTATAATATGTTAATTCTTTAATATGTGGCATGCCAATGTTACCTATCAAATTTAGTTTTGAAAACGCAGCTAAAAAGATTGTTAAGTGGGTTACTTATACCTAATGCATTGTCACAGCTCATCGCCTTCAATCTTTTTTTATGTGCAAACATATATTCGTTCTACTTTATACTTTTGTCTAATTTTTCTTTGATTTATTTATGAACTATAATTACAAAAATGCACTAACTGTGTCTTATAGACATAGATACTAGCAAGCCTAATATCGTACTTTTTGTATTCGTGGAACATGCATCATCTTAGAATGTGTTTAAAGATATTGACTTTTACTCCAATATATTATACAACACTATACGAAAAAATATAAACGACTAAATTTTGACTTCCCTAGTGTGAAAGACGAAGGAAGTATTGTAATCACGAAAAAATCACCTTCCGATTAGGGATGGGCGCGTGACGTGAAAACAGTCGTGTCACGTCGTGTCACGGCGTGTCACGTCGTGAACGTGACTAATATTTAAAAATTGTGACGTGAACGTGAGTGAAAAATTTCTAAGGCGTGATTCACGTTTTACGTTAATTTCACGTTAAATATTTAATAACGAATAAAAAAACTGCAGGGTGCCCCGTGTGCTGAAAACATATTATTTTTAAATCAAAATTTTAATGTGTAGATGAACTTATTATTCTAATAAAAGTAATATTTTATTTTTTATACTCAGCTTAACGCTGAAAATGTTGATTACGATTTATTTTTTAACTAATTTATTGTGTAGATGAATTATTATTCTAATAAAAGTAATGTTTTGTTTTGTATTCTCGGCTTAACGCTGAAAATGTTAATTACGTTTTATTATTAAACCAAAAATGTATTGTGTAGATGTGTAGATGAACCTATTTTTAGAAAAGTAATGTTTTGTTTTGTATACTCGACTTAACACTGAAAATGTTGATTACGTTTTATTTTTAAACCAATTTATTGTGTACATGTGTAGAAGAACTTATTATTCTAATAAAAGTAATGTTTTGTTTTGTATACTCGCCTTAACGCTGAAAATGTTGATCTTTGTACGTAAAAGTACTTTTAAACCTACGAATTAAGTGTTACCTAGCAACATATACCTTTTGTACTCATACCAATAAAGGAAACGTCAATTCCAATGACAGCATTTGGTATTAAAAGTATGTCTTTGAAGACAGCTGCAAGAAATGTATTTGCGAGAAAACAGTATTTATCCCTTGTCATCAGTTATTGTAGTCAATTTTCATTTGCTTCTTTTTATGCGTTGAAATCTTCTGCAGTTGTACCCATTTATAAAAAGGGGGAGCGTAGCAAAATTAACAACTACAGGCCAGTATCGTTGCAATCTGTTTTTAGCAAAATCTTTGAACGTGCATTTCATGATAGATTGTATTCATTTTTCAATAAACATAACTTATTCGCCAAATATCAGTTTGGATATAGGAAGGGTTACTCAACACAAGACGCTCTTTTGGATGTTGTATATTTTATTGTTAATTGTTTAGAAAATAGATTGAAATGTACTTGTATAACGTTCGATTTAAGCAGGTTGTTTGAAACGCTAAATCACAATCTCTTACTTGTCAAAATAGAAAAATACGGGGTCAGAGGACCTGCCTTAAGCTGGATCAAAGATTATCTCAGTAACCGAACTCAGCAAGTACGCGTATTTGATAATGGTACAAAGCACTTGTCTAATACGATTAACATAGAAACTGGAGTCCCGCAAGGCAGTATCCTTGGCCCCTTATTGTTTATTGCGTACTTTAATGATATTGCTTATTGGGTCAGCAACGCCAAAACCAATTTGTCTATATATGCTGATGATACTTCGGCAGGATTGTCTTCCGTGGCTGTATCTGATCTTGTCATAAATGCTAAGGAATGTTGTAACACCTTTGAAAGTTACTGCAATGATAACGGTCTTATCCTAAATGGAAACAAAACTGAAGTAATTAATTTTGGGCTTAAAGAGGTTGATTACAGCTTATTAGTTGTGAGTAACGGTACGACAATAAAAAATGTTGAAAAAACCAAACTGTTAGGTATTTATATAGATAGTCGATTTAAATGGTATGATCATATCGATTATATCATTAATAAGCTAACGAAATGCTGTTTTATAATTTCCCAATTAAGAAACGCTGTAACTGACTCCTGTCTAAGAATGTTTTATTTTTCTCACGTTCAAGCGACTCTGAGCTACGGCATTATATGCTGGGGAAATTCCCATAAAATAAATGAAGTCTTGGTAATGCAAAAAAGAATAATTCGCAAGATGCATTGGTTGCCGTTTAACCACAGCTGCAGGGAGACATTCCGCCTAAAAAACATATTGACGGTAACGGCACTCTATATTTTAAATTGTGTTTTATATGTTAAAAAAAAATTGGAATTATTTTTCTGGTAATGACCCAAATCATTATAATGTTCGTCACTTAAATATTGCAATTCCCAGTCACAGATTGGACTCAACATCAAGAAGCCATACCGTCAATATGATTCGGTTATTTAATAAATTGCCCAATAAAATAAAAAGAATTTCACACTTACATAAATATAAGACCGCTGTAAGTAGATACTTAAGTACTTCTTCACTATATAATATAGATGAATTTTTAAATTTGTAGTAATGCAGGCATGTTCTTACACATTATACGACCGACTATACCTTGTACTAATTTAGTGTATGTAATAGGTGAATAAATTATTATTATTATTATTATTATTATTATTATGTCAACTATTCTGATTGCAACATATCACGTAAATGATGTCATGTGCAAAACATATTTTTAGTTCCGTTTAGGGTTTTTTCATTGGTTTTAAATTTGAACATTCTGTTCTATCCGAATTTAAATTTTGAAACAAAAGCTGCGTGTCACGTCGTGAGCGGCGTGTCACGCCGTGAACGTGAGTAAACGTGAGCGTGAACGTGCGTGAACGTGAGTGTTTAAAGAAAGCGTGAAACGTGCGTGACGTGAGCGAAAACTCACTCACGCGCCCATCTCTACTTCCGAGATCCCTAGATGACGACAACGAGGTTTTCTTAATTCCGTCTGTCTGTTTGTCTGTTGGCAGGATAGCTCAAAAACTATTTGTCGGAGGAAGACATATTTTGCATACATATTATATATCTACCTCTCATGAAACCGGTATAATTTCATACAAATATATACAGGGTAAGCACCTTAAAAAATAAAATTTTATTTATTTTTGGGTTAATTTTGAAATAAAAGGAAGTAATAACTTTCACATAGGTCAGGCTTTACATTTGCCGAAAATAAGATTCAACCGATACAGGGGAATGTCACAAAAGAGTAAAAACGTTTCAACAATAAGACCGTTCTGTTCAAGAAAGGCGCGCGCCTCAATTATTTGCATAAGGCTTGATGTCGCAGTTGGACTTATCGATGCAGTTACGATCGCTGCGGAAATGCTGTTACGATCGCTATGTAGGTGCGGCGGGTTCAAACCCCAGCGGGACACATTTTTTTTATTTGCAAATTGATCTAATTCGGTCAAGGGAAGTTCTGCGTAAAGCCTTTTACAGATTTTTCGTTAATGCTTTGTCTCTACTTAATAGAGCAACTGCAGCACCGTTCTATTATTTAAAGTATGTTATATATTGATACGGTTATACGATTTTATTGATTCAGACGGCAACTCACTAGAAATGATGTTCTAAATAGTTTGCGTAACAATTTTAAATCTTAAATCTTACGCGTTAATTCATGAAGTAATTTTAGTTTAGACAATCACAGTAACAACTCTGACCACAACTTTTAGATAAATGTTAAAAGTATTACTAAATATACTATTATAATATATAATTAACTAGAAATATGAATTCCAAATTAGATGGAACCCAAAATTATAGAGAAACAAAAATATAAAAAGCGTTTCTTTACTTTGCTTAAAATCTCAAACATATTTTAGTTCAGTAAATAATTGCACGATCATGTAGAAGTACACCAACCACTAGGAGTCTAAAATTTGCCTACGGAATTTTAATAGGACATTCTCAGGATTTAGGAATGATTAGCAGATTAAAACATTTATCATAAAGTAGTGATACATACAATCATAACAATGCAATAACTATTACTTAGTAGTGGCATCTCAAACAAAATATCGACACCATTCGTAACAAATAAAGGATTACGTCAGGGCTGTTGCCTTTCACCCACCTTGTTTAAAACTTACGTATTTTAACAAGTTGGAAATTAAAATGTAGACGCATGGGTATACCGATTGGAGACGATTACATTTACTCCTTGTTGTTCGCAGATGACCAGGTAATCATAGCCAGTGATGAATATGATATAGAATACATGATGAGAAAGCTAGCAGACACATATAACGCAAATGTTCTAAAAATTAACTATAAAAAGACAAAATACTTAACAACAGAAAATCATGGAAGAAATCTGCAAATACAAGGACACACAATACAAAAATGCGACGACTTCAAATACCTGGGAAGTATAATCTCGTCAGGGGGGAACTCCAAAAAGGACATTACAAGCAGGGTGGCTCAAGGCAGACAGGCTACACAAAGATTAAGCTCCCTATTATGGTCAAAGAATATAGGTAATCATACTAAGTCAGAATATATAAGACAATAGTACAGAGTATGGATGTGAAACCTGGAAAATGACCAATAAAGGATTAACGCTGTGGAAATGGATTTTCTACGAAGAGGGTGCAGAGTGTCTAGATTAGATCATGTTCGAAACGCAGAAATAAGAAATAGAATGAAGAAGGAAGAAACAACTATTGAAGAAATTGAAAAAAAGCGTCTTGTATGGCATGGGCACGTACGAAGGATGAACGTAGGTAGATGGCCAAAGCGAATTTTAGATTGGAACCCACCAGGGAGAAACAAAAGGGGCAGACCCCCTCACACATGGAATAATGAAATAACAGAAAATATGGGCACAAGAAATCTAGAAGAAGGAATGTGGAATAATAAAGACCAATGGCGTTCGGGATGCCAGAGACGGCCCAGGCATATACAGTGTCCCAAAAAAGTTTATCTCATTTTCTTAAACACCCTATACTTTATTACCGGAATAAATAGAGCCTTAAATTTCCTTTATTTTGACCCGAGTATGATATATTTTATTCGAAAGGGTGTTTGAGAAATTGAGCTTTTAATAAAACATTACGGTGAATGTGCACTATTTGGCGGATAATACTTACTACTAGAGAAAAGCCGATTTGACGGTTAATCACTTTCCAGTTAACATCGTTTAAATCAAATACCGGTAATCGGGTTAACCGAAAACCTAATTTTAAAAGGGTTTAAGAACCGGTTTGTAATAAATTATAGTGTGTTCTATTTAACAAAATTAAGAAAATAAAGATTGAAGACATTGAACTTTGAAGCGGAATTTTAAATACCCTGTATTAAAATATCCCGTTTTTATGTAAATTTTGTATTTTTATATTTTAAATGACAACCCCCTCAATTTTCAAGGTAGAATTGTGTGTGAAAATGTGACGTTTTAAATGAAAGCTTCATATCGACACAAAAATACTAAAAAGGTTAATAAGTTGGTAACGATAAAAAGCGAGAATTAAACGTAGACCTTATAGGGGCTTAAATAGTCATCAATAAATGCAACGTGTTCCATTTTAAAAAAGACTACATTTTTAAGAAAAAAATTTTTGGGACACCCTGTATATGTCAAAATAATTTTAAAATATGCTCCTTTCAACCTCATTAGAGAAATCTCAATTAATTTTTATATCATAAAATAACTGAAAGCTGAATCAAAAACCGGGGCACTAAATGGACACACTGTACATCCATCAGTAAGTAAGTCACACAGGCAATTAATAGTTAGCTGCATTTATCCACCAAATACTTTGGAAGTTTTGGTGAAGATGCATTTTGATATATCGTAAGCTTTTTGACGAAGATCTATTGATACAGATTTCCCGCACTGGTCAATAATTTCCGAAAGCTTCTCTTGGTCCACTGTTGGATCGCTAAGGCTCATCATAACGTCGAGTATATGAATTCTACAGAAGCCTTTATAGCACCGCTTTCCAAAAACACGCACCTCAGATAACATTTAAAATTCTGATCATCCGCAAAGTCACCCTCGCAAAGGCCTTTCGTTTCACTTCTGGATCAACCTTGGATTCTTGGATACACTGGTTTATGATATCTTTAGAAACTGCATCCTGAAAAAGCATTACACTGATTGACAATGGTATAGCAGAAATATTAGAATGTTTTGGCATTTTCTGTACATAAAGTAATCACATGTGTTAATAGAGAAGGCAATAAAAGCCATGAAATGTTCAAATAGAATTATCAAAAACCGAAACTTTTCGTTTTAGTAAAATATGAAAAAGATATTTTGAAACGATTATTCAAAATACAGTACAAAAAATTCACAAAAGCTACCAATTCGGCTTGGAACCAGCTTAATGGTTTTGTGCAAGACAAAAATCTTTATTTAATTGCACAGGTTTCAGTAGAAAATGTAGCAAAAAATTTAGGTGAGAGACTAAATATGAAGAACGAGAGCGGAGGATCGGTAAGACGATAAAATGAAAGTTTGGAAAATCTGACATTTGATTTACAAATATCAATTCAAAATTTGACAAGATGTGATCTATTCTATAAGAAAACACATACAGTTCTTCTGCAATAGAAGAAAGAAATTTTTTAATATGTTATCAAAGGAAAAGTAGGTTAAACTGAATTAATTGAGAATAACAAACCAGTTTATAGTGGAGTTATATCAATATCACGGACTTATACATAATAGTAGATTATGCAATGAGAGAGAGAAATTGCACAAGCAAAATAGCATTCTCTCCGAGTTGCATATACTTTTTTTTCACGTTGCAGGAAGATTTAAAACGAAAAACCTGTATCTTTTGAACGTCATTTATTGACATTTTAGTTACAATTATTTTAAAATTAGTAGTCTATGGTAAATTTTAAAGTTAGTGGCACTGTAAGTCATTATGACAAGAGCTCACAATTATGTCAAATTCGAGGTTATCAGGTTAGGTTTTGCGTCAGTTTGTGTCAAAGCTGACGCAAAACCTAACCTGATAACTTCGAATTTGACATAATTGTGAGCTCTTGTTGCTCAGTCATAATGAAAACTCCCTAGGGAAATTTCTCCTCCCTAGGGAGTAACTCTCACGATTTTGATATCGTAGAAACCTAGTTTTGCTCCCAGACGTGAAAAATAGTATATTATACATCAAGGTAGCGAAGCGCAGTATTACAACCTGAGTGCATATTAGATACTGAGCGCGCAGCGCGAAATATAAAAAGCGCGAAGGTTATAAGACGATTCGCTACCGTTGTGTATATACCATGTTTTGCACTGCAAAACGGCTCCCAACAAATTTCGAAAATATTTTAACTGTCAACCTGACAATACAGCTCTTTAAAACGTCAAAATTAAAATAGTCATATTTGGTAACTTAGCAATTTATTAGTTACCACGGTGAAAATTGTTTATTTTACTTTCTCTCCCGTGGCAGAGAAAATCAACTTCTCGACCTAAACATAGGCCAATAACGGTGCGTTCTGAGACTTGTAGTACAAAATAGTATATTATACATCAAGGTAGCGAAGCGCAGTATTATAACCTGAGCGCATATTAGATACTGAGCGCGCAGCGCGAAGTATCTAAAGCGCGAAGGTTATAAGACGATTCGCTACCGTGGTGTATATACTATTTTTTGCACTACCAAACGGCTTAATACCTAAATTCCCAACAAATTTCGAAAATATTTTAACTGTCAACCTGACAATACAGCTCTTTAAAACGTCAAAATTAAAATAGTCATATTTGGTAACCTAGCAATTTATTAGTTACCACGGTGAAAATTGTTTATTTTACTTTCTCTCCCTTGGTGGAGAAAATCAACTTCACGACCTAAAAATAAGCCAATAACGGTGCGTTCTGAGACTAGTAGTGCAAAAAAGCTTTTCTATAAGTCGTCATAAAGTATGTCACCCAAAATACATACGTACAGGAGGGCATTAAAATGTATAATCGTGTAGGTATCATAAGTCGTATTGAGAGCCTTGAACAAATCCATAAGATCAGATGAATCTATCCGAAGCTTTCCTACAGAGATAAACAACACTTCTACAGCCGGTGCCTAATTTAAAAATCGTTAGTAATTAAGTAAGTCAAGTAACCTCGTAAACAGCATTCGTGGTCCCCGCTAATGTGTTGGTAAATAATTGGCACAAAACAGTTGGAAAATTAATAAAGGGTGAGTATGTTATTCGTATTTTTTGAGGAATATTTATGCAAAGAACTAAAAAGTTTTCAGACGAGATTGGTTGCATTTTTTGCATGTATTTGTCAAGTTGTATTCCCGTTTCCAGTAATATATGTTAAACGTACCTAAATAGCTTATCATATTGGCGTAATGACAACACTCGTGGACTTTCGACCCTGAGGTCGCGAGTTCGAATCTCGTTCCAAGAGATTTTGTTAGTTATGGAAAGATGCAGATGCAAGCTTCTACCTCTTCTCACCTTTAAAATGAGATGCCACATTAGCGGCGCTATCTGCCTCATGTCCTACACATACTCCCGGCTAACGGTATTGATAATTCGCCGACTTGATTTTAAACCATTGTAATTATTCGTCTCCGTCTCCTGTGAAAAATCTCTTTAGCTAAAGTCGTCGCACATATAGCGTGACCATGAATATAAGATGATATGATAAAGGACATGCCATATTGAAAGCACAGTTTAACAGATTGCGGAAACTACACGAGTCTCAAAGCTCCATTTTCTTTATTTTTTAATGTTTTACACGGTACTCCCAAACGAGTAGTGATATATATGTTTCTTGAACACACTATACGAATAAATTATGAAATTTATCGATTAATATAGTGATTGTTAAAAAAAATTAATAGCCTTGTGCATAAATATTTAAAAATAATTTATAGCTATCATTGTCGAAATTCATATCATTAAACACGCTTAAATTAACCAAAGACTTGCCATGGTAAACACTGTAAAAACAGTTTTCACCTCGAGCAAGCCCTTCATAGTTAGTGTTGGCTAATACGATTTTTGAAGATCGTTACCGCCGAATTAAAAAAACGTGTCTTCAGTGAAAGTAAACGATACTTACATGTGGGTTTTGCTGAATAGAATTATTAATAAGTACACAAACAAATAAGAAAACCAGAAATATCATGATATGTTATTCGGACTTTTTCCACTGTCTAGGGTGTAAATCACTCAACGTACAATATCAGTCCTTCTCAGGACTAACCAGGAACACCTGAAGACGGGAGTAGATCAAAACTCCCGAAACGTTGTGTGATTTACACCCTAGACAGTGGAAAAAGTCCGAAAACATATCATAATAGACCACTGCCAAAAAATGACATTCAGAGAACAACCAGATATATCATGTTGTTCGATACAACCACTTCCATTGAGTATCTTAAACTTTCCCATATTCAGAATTTTTTGCAGCATATACTATATTAGATTACATAAAGTAATTTTGGTTTTGCTGCTTAAACTGTCTGCCAAATTGTGATATTTAAATCGGGTCAACTCAATAAATGCAACTCGACAATTGCTTTAAGTGAAGTGGGGCAAGATAACAAGATTCAAGAAAGGGTAATTCACATGACTTCCACGTTTGGCCTTGTTCTATAACCATTGTAAACAAGTCACTATTTATGTACAAGCTGCTATTCAGCACAGGTATAATTTGAAGTTTATAGAGTCTTAATATGAGTAAGTGTAATCTTTCAGAAGAAAATGATTAAAAATTGTTAAGGACTTTATAAACTTTTGCCGCCTCTCTTACATTCTGTATTTATACTGTGCGCAGTAGACTGCCGGGCGTGCTTCCGATTCTAAAAACACTTACGTTTCATCTGTCAACGTGGCAGCATGCAAACAGGTCCGCTCTACGAAAGCTAATTCTTGTAAATGTTCAAATGTTCCATGTGTTTTATTGCTAATAAAGTCACATATTTCCGGCTTTCAACGAGTGTATTTATTCAGTGAAACCTACAATCCATACAGTCCACAAATTCCAAGGCGAGCAAGGCGATCAGCGGTTTTCCAGATACCGAAATCGATCCCGATTAGTGCTCAAACATTGGTCCTACAGAGCCAGGATCGCGACAGCATTCGACAACATTGGTCATTGGCAAGTACAAAACCATATTCAGGTTGTATTGCATCGCATGCAATCGACCGCAAGGAGCAACGTTCCAAATTCGCAGCAACGCGTGGAACGAAGAGGGCACATGCGGTGCTCGTAACGAGAGGAAGGAAGACAGCAGACGGTGTTATCAGCGCCAAGATTCGTGCACGTGGGCATTGCAGCTGCGGCGTCTCGTCCAGACCACAGTAACGGAAAGGAGGCACACCAATATTGTAAGCCTAATTTCCTATTTTTGTGATTTCCTATGCATAAATTTGGTTTATTTCGTCTGTGTTTGCACATGTGCATAATTTCAGCTGCGTATTATTGCGTAAGCAAATGGTTTATGAGTCATATAAACATTTTAATTGCGTGAAATGCCAAGCTATTACGTTTTGTCAGCGATATCCCCTGCATTTTCAAATTGCAGAGCCGTTTGCGTTGTTAAAACAGTCTCGCGTTCGTGGCGCATTTTTGGTCTTGCGTAGTACACGGCCATCCGCGTCGTGATTCATTCCCGCGTTGTACCGGGGTCGTTTTTCTGCGGCGTAAGCGACAAGTTTTCTCGCGTTATTAGCAAGCGCTGTCTGAGTTATAAACAAATTCGCGCCAGAGGCGTGCGAAAGGGTTTTATCATTAAAGAATATTTCAGATTCTGCAAGTAGTAAGGCTACCGCGCGTAGCATTTTGCCTGAAATATCACAGATGGTTGACCCGTTGGGTCCACGCCAGAGGCGTACGAAAAGTTAGTTCGATCTGTTAAATTGTTTTTAATCTCAACAATTATGGATTCGCTTGTAAGAGCACGTGGCTCTATTAAAGGCAAGCTTACGCGTTTTTCAAATCATGTTCAATCTTTGCAAAAAATTTATGATGAAGATCAATTCTTATCTAGCGCTCAGATTGTTCAATTGCAAGAAAGATTGGATGCTATAGCCACCGTGCTATCGGAATATGATGCGGTTCATGAGCAAATTTTAGAAAACAGTAAGGATACAGAATCTGAAATGCAGCAACAAGTTGAATTTGAAGATTCTTATTTTTTCGCAATATCACAAGCTAAATGTTTGATTAATGAATACAACAAACAGTCTGATGTTGCACCAGATCGTTCTGGATCTCCTAATGGTAGCGTAAGATCAACGCATTCAAATTGCAGTTCACATTGCAATAATCAAGCTGTACGCCTTCCGGCAATTTCGATTCCCAAATATTCAGGAAGTGTTTCAGAATGGTTAGAATTTCGTGAGATATTTAGTAGCTTAATTCATGAGAATCAAACGTTAACTAATATTCAAAAGCTGCATTACTTAAAGGCTAGTTTACAGGGTGATGCAAGCCAAATTATAAAAAGTTTAGAGTTTACTGCGGGTAATTATACTCTAGCATGGGAGGCATTGTGCAATCGATACAATGATCCAAAAATTCTGGTTCATAACCACCTCAAGGCTATTTTTGAACTCGAATCTTGCAGTAAGGAATCTGCAACTAAATTACGTACGATTAGCGATATGTTATTCAAACATTTTGCAGCAATCAAGTCATTAGCTACCGAAAGCGAGCTTCTTGATTTTGTTATAATTTATGTAGTTTCTAAAAAACTGGACCCCACTACATTTCGTGAATGGGAGGTCCTTAGAAACCGGTCAACTTCTGACCTGCCTAATCTTGATGAGTTCAAGGAATTCTTGCAAAATACGGCAAATCTTCTAGAAACTCTGGAAGTAAAAGATAGCAAGCTTGTACCCGAAAAGTCTTCCAAGGTGCATTCGAAATCATTTGTGTCAGGTACCCCTTCGTGTCACTTTGTAAAGGATCTCATTCCTTGTACAAATGCGATAAGTTTGTCAAGATGTCTGTTCTTGACAGAAAGTCAAAGGCAAAAGAGCTCCGCGTATGCTTTAATTGCCTAACTCAGGGTCACCTTGCGAGCCTTTGTAGCTCCAAATATACGTGTAGAAAGTGCAAATCAAGGCACAACACACTTCTTCATGAGGATAAGCCTCAAAATGCTTCTTCTAGTCAACCAGGATCTGCGATGTCGGCAGAAACCCCTGTTGAACTAAACCAATCGCTTTCGGCATTCTGCTCGAATGCTTTTCAGGTACTCTTACCTACGGCTACCGCTAAACTCATCGCTGATGATGGTAC
The DNA here is from genome assembly GCA_940337035.1 of Agriotes lineatus. NCBI lineage: Eukaryota > Metazoa > Arthropoda > Insecta > Coleoptera > Elateridae > Agriotes > Agriotes lineatus. The sequence continues at coordinate 35,001,259 of OW679196.1, read as the reverse complement.
GCCTCATGTTGTGCGAATCCTGTTGGATTCCGGTTCCCAATCGAACTTCATACGTTCAGATCTGTGTAAAAGGTTGAAGCTTCCAATTCGCGAAGTCAACGTTACTGTTTCTGGCTTAAGTAAAGCCACTTCTCAATCAAGGCTAGGTGTGATATCAAGCTGCAAGCCCCTCACACTTCATACGGCATTGGCCTATCCTGTCTTGTTCTCGATGAGATTACGGGTGTTACCCCAAGTTTTCGCGTCCAGCGAAACAGCTTCAAGGTTCCTGATAACATCAAGTTATCAGATCTGTCCTACGACCAACCGGGCACCATCGACATTCTGATTGGTTCGCCCATTTTCTGGCAGCTCCTTTGTATTGGACAAATTGGTCTAGGCCCAAATCTTCCCATCCTCCAAAAGACTCGTTTTGGTTGGATTGTTTCTGGCCCTACAGGCCCTCCTTCTGCGTACCCTGTACAGTGCAATCTTGGCACGATCGAGGATGCTTCTGACCCCATTGCTAGGTTTTGGCACTCGAACATTACCCAGAGGAAAAGGTTCGCACAAATGAAGAGAACGCCTGTGAGGCACATTTCGTGCAAATACTCAACGAGAAGCGAATGGTCGATTCGTTGTCTCTATCCCTTTCAAGAAGCCTGTAGAGGTATTGGGTGATTCATTGCAAATCGCTCAGAAAAGATTCTTATCAGTAGAGAATATTTCAGATTCTGCAAGTAGTAAGGCTACCACGCGTAGCATCTTGCCTGAAATACCCCAGATTTCAGATTCTACAAGCAGTAAGGCTACCAAGCGTAGCATCTTGTCTGAAAGATCGCAGATAGTTGACCCGCTGGGTCTGTTAAGCCTTTGGTGGCATGGTCCCACCTGGCTAAGCGAAGGTGAGGCCTCTTGGCCTACTTCCAAACATGTTCGTGCTGAGCTTCCAGAATTCAAAAAAGAAGTTCAGAGTCTTCCTGTAACCTCTGTTGAACCATTTCCGTTCAGTCAGTATTCAAGCTTCGCTCGCTTACAACGAGTTACAGCTTATTGTTTCGTCACAAAGGCAGTGCACCTTGAATTGGTCGCTGATCTTTCTACTGAAACCTTTTTAATGGCTTTTCGCCGGTTTGTGGCTCGACGAGGCAAACCGCTCCATGTCTACTCAGACAACGGCACTAACTTTGTAGGCGCTAATTCCGAGTTAATCGAATTAGGCAATTTTCTCGCGGAACAAAACCCTTCTATTTCCGAATCAGTCGCGAACGACGGAGTAGCTTGGCATTTTATACCCGCGCACAGTCCCCACTTTGGCGGATTGTGGGAGGCCGGAATCAAGTCCTCCAAACATCACATACGTCGCGTTATAGGTAACGCTAGTCTAAATTATGATGAATTTAGCACTTTGTTAGCACAGGTGGAAGCGACCTTAAACTCCCGACCCCTGTCCCCTTTGTCCTCTGATCCAAACGACCTTCAGCCTTTGACTCCTGCTCATTTCCTGATTGGTCGTCCGTTGGTGTCATTGCCTGATCCCAACGTAACTGAGATAGTCGAGTCTCGGCTGTCTAAATACCAGAGAATACAACAACTTCACCAGAATGTGTGGAAAAGATGGAGTAAAGAGTACATCTCGGAACTCCAACAGCGCACCAAATGGCGCACGCATCTTTCGGACCTCCAGCCTGGTTCCATGGTCCTCATCAAGGATGACAATCTACCCCCTCTGAAGTGGAGGTTAGGCCGGGTCACCGAGCTGCACCCTGGCCTTGACGGCGTTACGCGTGTGGCGTCAGTGAACACTGTGTCAGGGATCGTGAAGCGATCCTTCGCTAAATTGTGCCCGCTACCTAGTGTTGTGAACTAGTGCGTTAGCGTTCAGCGCAGTTTTCGTAAAGCCTGTTGGCTCCCCATTGTTCGGGTTTTCTTGTACTAGATTAAGATCCATGTACTATTAGGCTTTGTATATATGTGTGTTCATGTTACATGTTTTACTCTAGCTTTTACATGTCAACTCTGTACTGTTTTATTTGAAAGGTTACCCTTTCCAAGGCGGGCGGTATGTTAAGGACTTTATAAACTTTTGCCGCCTCTCTTACATTCTGTATTTATACTGTGCGCAGTAGACTGCCGGGCGTGCTTCCGATTCTAAAAACACTTACGTTTCATCTGTCAACGTGGCAGCATGCAAACAGGTCCGCTCTACGAAAGCTAATTCTTGTAAATGTTCAAATGTTCCATGTGTTTTATTGCTAATAAAGTCACATATTTCCGGCTTTCAACGAGTGTATTTATTCAGTGAAACCTACAATCCATACAGTCCACAAATTCCAAGGCGAGCAAGGCGATCAGCGGTTTTCCAGATACCGAAATCGATCCCGATTAGTGCTCAAACAAAAATTATTACAGTAAAATTGTGTCCGCTCAACTTAATCTACTTAACAGAAATTGTTTCCAATTGTATGGAATTTCAATAATTGAATTTGGTTTCTAAAGCAATGGCTGCAATATACTTACCATTTAAAATACTTCACCTGGAAATAATATCTGGTTTCTGCGAATTTCCTTTTAATGTACCTAGCTTGTTATCCACGCAAATTACGAAAGCTAATAATATCAAGTTCAACGTTTATACGGTTATATAACATATTTTTCTCTATGCCCATCTAGTAAGTTACACTTACTTTGACATATCCATTGCAGGTAAGCTGTAAGTACCTACTCCCCAAGGGAAGCAAGTGAATTGCGTGTTATTACAGTAATTTTAGTTCTATAAGTGATCTGAACGGGTTGGAATTTAACTGATCCTCCCCTATTTGAAATTTAAAAACTTGTTAAGAGAGGGGCGGTTGCTTAATAAAAATTACGAAAGCTAATAATATCAAGTTTAAAGTTTATACTGTTACATAACATATTTTTAAAGGGTCAGTTGTTTACTAAAAGGGTAATCAAAATAATTGTCTAAACAACTTCAAGTTTAGCTATAAAGTTGTGATAAGACTAACCCCTGTTATAATTTTTTGAATGATATACCATTTCACATAAAAATTGCTACTTTAAAAATAATAAATAGGCCGAAACCCCGCAATTTCTTCATTTGTACACACTGAACAAATTCTATTTACTAGGATTAACGATTCTAGATCAAATAATGCTTTATACAGGGGTTTAGGACATCTCGGCGCTGCCATCTCGGCGCCGGCACTTTGGCTCCGCCATCTCGGCGCGGGACCAGCTCGGCGCCGGGACAACTCGGCGCGCAGTCATCTCTGCGCCAGCCAATTCGGCGCAGGGCCATCTCGGCGCCGAATTCGTATTGGCAAACTACAGTGTGCACTACTTAAGAAAATCATTATAAACAAATAATAAACACAGTGATCGCCAAAAACCTGGCATCAAATGGTTTTTTTAATTTAGCGTTTCTTGGAAATCAAACACTGGCGACCAGAGGTGGTTGAAAACTGATTACAAATGGTCCAAAAAAAAGTTGTCACGTAATTTCCGTTATCACTAAAATTATATATACTATTTTAAAAATAATTACGGAAGATGCATTTACTAGCCAAGATAGAAAAAAATTGTTTTCTGGCCTTGAGATTGTTCAGTCAGCTAAAATTAATAAACAATAAAAAAATCTCATTGATATCCTGTTTAATTTCCGAAAAATAGCACTTCTTGGATTTACATAATTTCGAAAAACGCCATTTTCTCACTAAGTAAAAATCACTCAATATATCCAATACGGACTAAATAGGTTGTCAGACAAGCACAAATTATTGCTGTAAAAACCTTTTTCGGAAACAAAAATAAAAATGATTCCCATTCGATGCCGACTCTTTTGTGGTTATTGTATATTTTTCTAAACTAATTCTGCGCCGAGATGACCCAGCGCCGAATTGGCTGGCGCAGAGATGACTGCGCGCCGAGTTGTCCCGGCGCCGATCTGACCCCGCGCCGAGATGACGGTACCAAAGTTGCGGCGTCGAAATGTTCATCTGCGTTTATGCAGTGTGTCCATTGATTACGTTTTCAGTTATTTTCCTATAAAAAGTTTGATTAAGGTTACCTTAATGAGATTTAAAGGGACACATTTTAAAATTATTTTGACAAGAAAGGGGTGTCTCAAAATAGTTTGGCTTAAAAAAAGTATTACTTTTTTAAAAGGAACACTCGGAATACTTCTATAAGTTCTATCTTTTCTATTAAATGGTATTTATCGCTTCCAACTTATGAACGTTTTTAGTATTTCTTCAAACATACATTATCTATAACGTTACATTTGGCCCACTTTTGAATATTTGTTCCCTGAAAATTGGGGCGGTCGTCATTTAGCAAACAAAAATACTAATGTTTCGTAACAACGGAATATTTTAATAAAGGGTGTTCATAATACCGGTTCAAATTTCAATATTTTCAGAATTTACTTTCTCATTTTTTTAAATAGGACACCTTGGTTTCCAGTGAAGAAATATTCAAAACTAGAGAAAATATGATGTTTTAAATGAAAGATTGCGATATTGAGAAAACAATCTTAACAATCTGTAAAAGGCTTTACCCAGAACTTCCTTCGTCGCTATTGTGACACTAAATAATTTTAAGAATCAAATTAAGTTAGGAGTAAAAGTATCTTCACTTTTCCAATAAATTAAATAAATTTTTAAATAAAAAAAACGTTACCGGTGGTCGAATTCGAACGGCAGGCGGACCGCGTGTGCACCCCAACGTTTTGTGGAATATTGTAAAGGACTGGGCAATTTCTACCTGCGCCACGAAGCACCGACCTTTCGAAATCCTGAGTCGCAGCTATATTAATAACGAGCTAATTTGTGCCTCTTTTTTGTATCGTAAAACATTTATTCTGTATCTGTTGGCTCCCATTTTTTTTAAGAAAAAAGCCTGCACTATGTACAAATTATTACTTGTATCTATTACTAAGTTAAAAGAAATATAAATAAAATTTTATTTTTTAATGTGCTCACCCTGTATATATTTGTTTGAAATTTTCTCGGTTTCATGCCAGGTAGATATATAATGTGTATGCAAAATATTGTCTTTCTCCGACAAATAGTTTTTGAGTTATATCGCCAACAGTCAGACAGACAGGCGGAATTGAGAAAACCTGTTTTTCGTCATCTAGGGACCCTGAAACATGAAGATCTGGAGAAATTTCGAAAGGTGATGTTTTCGCGATTACAATACTTCCTTCGTCTTTTAGACGAGGGAAGTAAAAACGTTCATAAGTTGGAACCACTTCATTAAATTAAAAGAAAAGTTACAGTTGAACGTACAGAGAGATCAATAAAAAAAACCAATTAGGGTAGGCTGTGAAATTGAATTATTTTGAATCGATACTTTAGTCACATCCAGAGAATGACATTTCTGACATGAAAATTTAAAACTGCACGCTCTTTTTAAAAAAAATTTTTAAGTTTTTTATTTGGTGAAAAAATTTAAAGTTTGAAAAAATGGTATTCACTCCACAACAAAAAGCGAAAGCTATTGAATGTTTCTTTCGAACTGGCGTAAGAATAAATGGAGAGTGGCAATATTCACTTCATGACTGCATGACTGATTTTCGTGAAGAATACCCTGATTTAGTGTTCAATTACAATTATTTTCGCGACGTTGTAACTAAATCTGTGCAGTTATTTAGAGAAAGTGGTAGTGTCGCTCGTAAAAGTGGAAGTGGACCGCCGCTTAGACGAACAGAAGCAACGATTGAAGCCGCCCGGCAGATTATGGATGAACAGCCAAAAACTTCCATTCGAGTATTGGCTCAACAAATAAATTTATCTTATGGCACAACTCGAACAATCCTAAAAAAAGATTTAAACCGTCATGCATATAAACTGCAATGTTTTCATGAACTCTTACCAATAGACCCTCCAAGACGAATAGAATTCTGCAATTGGTTTCAAAATAATCTCAACAATGAAGCAGCTCTGAACACTGTATTTTTTTCTGACGAGGCCTGGTTTTATCTTTCTGGATATGTCAATTCACAGAATATGAGGTGGTGGTCAAGTGAAAACCCTCATTTTTTTGTTGAACAACCATTGCATCCTCAAAAAGTTGGTGTTTGGGTTGGAATTTGTCGAAGAAGATTGGTGGGTCCCATTTTGTTTTAAGCCCATTTTGTTTTAAGGCACACTCACTGCTGCACGATATCGGAATGAGATACTCGACCAATTCATCAATCAGCTAGATCAGTGGTTCCCAAACTTATTTGGCCTACCGCCCCTTTTCAGAAAAAAAATTACTCAGCGCCCCCTGGAACCTACATTCTTTAAGCGAACAAAAAGAAAGATATTGTAGTGGTAGCTCTTGAGACTGATAATTATCTATACGAGTATTTCTAGGTAGGAAATTATTTTGAAAGAATAAATTAATTAGCAATTAAAAAGTACAAAGAAGGATTTATACATTAAAGTACAACATAATATTTGAGAATTGTTTAATGAATGATACATTAGATACAGTTCTGTTAAATTGCGAATAGTTTATTAAAAGGTTCCAGCATATAAGTTCATTTAGTTGGGATAGTTGTTTGGTAACATCAGAGCTTAGATTTTAATTTGTAGGTATTAACTGACAATCGGATAACTAAAGTGAAAGCCAAACTCAAATGATTATCTGAAAAAGTCAATTATGAAATGTTATAATAAAATATACCATATAGAAATTTTGTGTAGATTAGGTATTATTGCTAGAGAAAATGGTATTTTTAAAATACACAAATCTTTTCTGAATTTGTAACCTGTATTTTGAGTAAAAACAATTTGATTAATAAAAGCCCTTTATTATAATATTATTTACTTTCTGGATGGTGTATTAAAGCTGTGATAAAGGTAAAATTAAAGAAACGGAGAATAAACAGACTGAATAAATAAGTAATAAATAGTATTAAGAAGAATAAGAACATTTAATAATGGTAAATAGTCTTCATGGAATAAATAAATCTGTAACTTGCATTTTGTGTGTTTATTTGGAAAATAATGTTACACTATGTTACACAACAGATGAAATATGTACGAATGGTTTTTATAAATCTTCTTATCTTCTCTTCCTTCTTTAAGCTTTCACCGCCCCTTATTTTATTCACCGCCCCCCAAATGCATCCGAGGCTACTATCGCCCCCCTGGATCGTTTCAGCGGGGGGGGCGATACCGCCCACTTTGGGAATCACTGAGCTAGATGACGAAGAATTACAAAATGGGTATTTCCAACAAGATGGTGCTACAAGCACATACCACCAGGAAGCGCTCCGATATCTTGTAGAATTTTTTGATAATAGAATAATAAGCAGGAACGCTGAAATCCCATATCCAACTAGGTCTTGCGATTTGAACATATGTGATTTTTTTGTATGGCCTTACATTAAAAATTCAATTTATTCAATAACGCCGATTCATAATCTGGAAGAACTGAGAAATCGCATAACAGAAAAGTGTGAAGAAATCAACAATTCACCTCCAATGTTACATCATGTTTTTGATGGATTGCAAAGAAGAATTCGTTTATGTTTAGACGCAAATGAACAACATTTTCAACATATCCTATAGTTTATGTAAATTTCAATATCGTAAATTACATTTTTGTTCATTTTTTTGCTGCAGTTTCAATTTAAGGTTATAAACTTTGTTTACAATAAAAATGTCATTTCTGTGGATGTGGCTAAAGTACCAGTTCAAAATAATTCAATTTCACAGCCTACCCTAATTGGTTTCTTTATTGATCTGTCATTATAATCATGCAAAACTACAAAGTTACATTCTTGTGGAAATAGATACTGTGAGGCTTATGAATTTCAAACACCTACAGTTAGTCTTATAAAGGCCACTAATCTGACGTTAACTTTAATTCGTTGTTAAAATAAACAAAAGCGCATCAACAATTGTTGACTAATGAATAAATGTCATAAGCACTGACGTTTTGATGTGCTTTTGTTTATTTTTAACAGCGAATTAAAGTTAACGTCAGATTAGTGGCTTTTATAAGACGGCAGTTAGTTTATAATCTAGCATCAGAGTTTGGTGCGTGCATATAAACTACCGCCCAGACGACTCGATCAATTTTACGCAAAATGTATACTCAGAGGTCAACAGTTGCCCTATTTGGAAATATAGTCGAAAGTAAAGGGAATTTCTTAGGCTTTCTAATGTTATCTGTAATGTTCCCCAGAGCTTAGTCAGTTGCTTTTCAGAAAATCATTAGAAATAAATTGATTTAAAACATTTCAAATTATATATAGTGAAACCTTTTTTAAAACTACGATATTTTAAATTTATTGAAAAATTTATTTCATATAAAACAAAGTCTTGCTGTTTTTTTCAACTACATTTTACGTGCTGGTATTTTGTACCATTTTTTTTACGCCCACCGTTTTCTTGACAGTAAGAGAATTAGTATCACCCAGCATATTTTACATAGCGGTGATTTGCGTAGTTGTAACTTTACTATTCTCTGTTTTTAAATTGAGAAAACTCACAGCATATACAGAGTGTTTCAAAATGGCGCAGAACAAATATATGGAAGTTATTCTGCAGCAAAAAATTAGAAAAAGCCCTAATCAACATATGTCCTAAAATCATTTATTTCAAAGATATCCTTGATCAAAGAATTAAAGATATCAATTCGTTTTTAAAAACGTTTCCATTTACTAAGCGGGTGTCTTGTTTTCATTATCTGTATGTTTTACTTACAACTGCCAGAATAATTAAGAGTGATTCAGAAGAAAGAAAATACTTTCGAACAGTTACTATAAATTTTACTAAAAAAATTAAACAAAAGATAAACCTGAAATAATTTATTTTAGAACGCATGCTTATTGTTTTTCTACTTTTACTATATAACAACGGCCACATATTGTATGCATATATTTAATAGTACTATATTGCTAGCGCCTGTAAGTGCAGAGTCACAGCATAAGTGAGACAGACAACCCAACTCTTTTACACACTTGGTGAGCTATGCCGCAAGCGTTGTCCGCGCGGTGGGGAAGTGATCAAGTTTAAAATTCGCTTCTAAAGGCGGAGTTCGAATTCTCAGGCATGCGCACGAGACGCTTAGTGTTCAGAGTGAGACTATCGGCACCGTAATGTTTTCTGCCGTTCCAGACCCTACTAGCAATATAGAAGTATAAATATATGATTGTATGTAAACAAAAAACATGTGTTGGAACAAAACACCAGCCTACTAAATCTTAAAGGTTTGAAAACGAATTGCTATCTTAATTATTTGCTCAAGGATATCTTTGAAATGAATAATTTTAAAACATGTTTGTTAAAGATTTTCCCCTTTTGTGGATACAGAATAAAGCTCTGTATTTGTTCTGTGCAATTTTGAAACACCCTGTATAGGGTATTTGCAAATTGCTTAGCAAGCCGTACGTTGTTTATTAATAAAGATATCTGATATAACACCTTTTATGTTTTAATATCAGTATACGGTCTACAAAACAGCCTAATTGATTTCTAGACATCGGCTACTGGTTTTACACACGCGATAATAATATACGACATCAGCTTTTTAAGTTAAAGATTCTGCATATTTGAATATTCCACAACCACCTCTCAAAATAGTGTAAGCATACTCAAATATCCAGTTTTTATTAAATTTTTTGAAAATATCAAAATTATATTTTTTTAAATTTCATTTAAAAACGTAAGCTTTTTATAATTAATTTCTGTGTGAAGTGCCACTTTTTTCACTCAGTGAAAGAAGTGACATTTTTCTTTTAATTTAGGAATGAACGATTTTAAATAGACGTTTCCTTAGTTACCAGAACTGACCAACGCATTTGACTAAAATGAAGGCAAATACAATTCTATACAAATAGGCTTGGATTTGAATATGTATGAAATTTAAAAAAATCTTATAGACAACTCGTGTTAGCGTGCTTATTTTTCACGCGTGTGGAATATTAAACTCGGCTGCGCCTCGTTTAATAACCCTCCACACTTGTGAAAAAAGTTGCACTTCTAACACTTGTCGTCTAAATAACTATTTTGGAAGTAGATCATTCTTACGAAACCAATTCAAACAAGCTGTAATCCCGAGTGCGAAGTTTGTTTAACAATCACAAAAAGAATTAAAAAGTACCTTAGCCTTCTAGTATACGCGCAATTTTTTGCCAGACGAATAATTTAAAATCAAGACAATGAAAAAGAAATTGAAGCTATTCCTAATGTTTGAAGCGACATGAGGAGTGGAATCATTAGAGGAGTATGTTGAGAATTCCATTAACAACAACAAAACTATAGTAAATGCAATTTTTGGACATAAATATCATCCAGCAACCACTTATGCATTTTTATCGTTTTCACGTAAACCCGTTTCATCATATATCAGACGAACATATTGTTTTATTTAATCTATTCAACATAAACAGAAATCGAAAATATAGGTTGAATTTCTAATTTAAAAAATCATCCAGTTTGACACTTACTTTGATATATTGTTGTGGATTATACTTTATTTTTACTGGAATATTTTCTGTACAGTACAATAACATGTAGGGTATTATAAAAAGCAAAATGCACCTACCTCACTCGTTATGTAAAAAACTATTTAACACATGTTCGGCATCTATGTTATTACTAAGATTAAACAAATAACAACGTTAAAAGATCATGTCATCAGCAACTGCCCACATGAAATAAATCCTATTTGATCATTTTACTTAGAAGTTTAATAGTAAGTTTCGTCCTCGTCTTTTAATGTCGGTTAATGAATTGCCTTAACTAGAACTAAATGAATTAGATGTTCCCTTTGCCCTGAGTCGATTGACACACCAAAATCAGCCAATTCGGCCCACGGGTTCGCTCTCCAAAGTGGCGTCAAGCAAGCAAGCAATGCACATTATTATGTCGGATTAAAGTAAATTTTTATATTTCAGCTACTTGTAAGTAAATAAAAGTTATTCTATTATATTCCATTCTATGTATGCAGAAGCGGATTACGCCTTCAAGGGGCCCGACGTGGAACTTTACGTTTGCTCTTGAATTAAAATTCTTATAATACTTAAAAAGTATGTATTTGAATTTAATTCGTTGCGCTATCAAGCGTTGAATCTATCCGCCGCGCTAAAAGAAGCTAACAGAATCTCAGCTACCATGCGCGAATAGCGCTGAAGAACCGACGTAGTGTTTCCTTTTCCATTGAAGCAGAGAGCCCATGTACAGATAACGACGGGCGAAACATATAAAAGGAAAATACATGGCCGCTCCAAGATTAACTTGAGATTATCTGACCCGTTCTGTTCTTAATTCCTCCCTTGATCTTGAGATTTCCCTTCTCATACCTTCCTTCCGATCCCGACCTGTTATTTTGTCTTGACAGTGTTTTTGTCTCGCATAATAAACCCCGTCCAGTAGGCCCTTAAGGAGATGACAGCGTTTCTGTCAGCCCATAAGTGCTTTTAATTTTCCTGTAATCCGTCCGACCAGAGCGCCGTAATATTTATCCGTATTTGCTTGAATCCTGAGCGTAAATTTTAATTGCGACTAGAAAGGCCGTATTTCAACGAGTTTAATTTTTGTTAACATTAAAGGGTTCCGAGACTTCTAACTTCGTCACTACCTAAGCTGCAACCTGGAGTTCACGGTATAAGAAACTCACCTAGATAAACCTACCGCCAACCGCACGAAAAATCTGCCCAAAAGCTCGCAGTCGAGGGCATCGCACCTCCAGTTCTTCGCCATTTAAACGCCGGCATTTCGCATCAGCGGAAATCCCGAAGCAGTCGCTACATTGAAGATAAAGCCGCGGTCGCCGCGAGATTCCCAGGTGAAACGCCGACGACAATTACGGATCGCTCCGCGTGAAAAGAAAAAATCACAATACAATAGAAAAGCATGTATACACAAACCTCAAAGACAAAACACCCATCAACATGCAATCTGATTTAGTTTATCAAATTGACTGTAATAATTGTAATTCTACTTACATAGGCAAAACAAAACAATTTTTGAAAAACCGAATATACCAACATAAATACTCAATTAAAAAAAACTTAATTTCACCTTCCAATAAAACTGCACTCACAGATCACACTATAAAAACTTTCCATAACTTCAATTTTTCAACACTTAAAATTTTACATAAAGAGGCTAACACTCGTAAAAGAAAGTGCTTAGAAATGATCGAAATTAAAAAAAGCCCAAATGCTATCAATTATAAAACTGACTGAAAATCGAAGTACTATTTACCATAACTTATTTAAATAACTCCCTCTTTACTTTTCAACATTTTTAATTGAGTAAATCGGTTCGAATTTTTCTTTCCAATTTTGTAGTTACCCCTAAAATTATTTAATTATTTTGTTTTTTCAAAAATTTTTCCGAAATACGGACCTGACCTTAAGCTAAATATGCGTACGCATACAATTGAAATCTTGCATTTTTCCTCATTCTGGCAGCTTGTTTCTTCAAAACAATATGTCTTTCACTTTTAATTAAAAGTTTATTGTTTAATTACATTTCCGTCAATCGTTTATACAGGGTGATTTTAAATGTTTCGCCAAACTTCGGGGTATTGTTCTACACACCAAGGCAAGTAAAAAAGTCCATGTAAACATGTGTCCGAAAATCGCGCGTTTCCGAGTTACGAGCAATTTTTGAACTTGGGAAGTAGTCCAGTCAAATGGTGCTCAAAAAGGGCGAATAGGGGAGAGGTTTGGTGGAGTTCTGATATTTGGTTCCTATATGTTTTTTGGGTCGCTGTACACGAATATCAGGTTTTCCAACAAGAATTTTGACCGGAAACACGTTTTTTAAGCAAAAACCGTGTAATAAATCGTTTTTTTAGTTTTTTTAGAATTACTCGAAAACTATACAATTTCGTAAATATTGAACCTATATGAAATAAAAGAGAGTAAAATTTCTTACATTTTATGTACTAGCGGTTTTTTCTCCGATCAATCGTTCAGCCGCTAGAGCGCCGCGAAGTTAGGTGTTAAAAGGGAATTATGCCAGTTTATTTCAAAGTAACTCGAAAACTATACATTTTTCGTAAATCAACAATGGTATATGAAATGAATCTTCATAATTGAAATGTTGGCAAACTCGATACTTGCGTACAGCGACCTAAAAACCATATAGGAACCAAATATAAAAACTCCAAAACTTTCCCCTATTTTCTACCATTTGACTGGACTATAATTTTGCGGCGCTCTCGCGGCTGAACGATTGATCGGAGAAAAAAACCTCACATACATAAAGTGTAGGAAACTGTGTCCTCTTTTATTTCATATAGGTTCAATATTTATAAATAATGGACATCTTTTGGGTACTTTTAGAAAAACTAAAAAAAATCGGTTTTTACAAGGTTTTTACTTAAAAAAACTTGTTTCCGGTCAAAAATTTTATTGAAAAACCTGATATTCGTGCACAGCGACCCAAAAAACATATAGGAACCAAATATCAGAACTCCACCAAAACTCTCCCCTATTCGCCCTTTTTGAGCACCAATTGACTGGACTACTTCGCAAGTTCAAAAATTGCTCGTAACTCGGAAACGCGCGATTTTCGGACACATGTTTATATGGACTTTTTTACTTGCCTTGGTGTGTAGAACAATACTCCGAAGTTTGGCGAAACATTTTAAAATCACCCTGTATATCGACTCATTAATGCATGATTTTGTCTAAAAAATCATGCATTAATAGACCCGTTTTCGCAATGATTTTATATAGGCAACCATACGTACTAAACGTCAAATGTATCTGAAATGTCAAAACTAAAGGTTAAATTATTCCGGGGATTTATTAATATAAATATTTACATTAGAAAACGCTTCGCTCAATATATTTGTGGCAGTTTTTATTTTATACCTATCGAGTTCTCAAAGTATCCTTCGGCAACAGAGGTGGATTTCCAACCGCCAAGTATTTTAATTGCCGCAAAATTGCTCCGGCATCGGAAACCATACGTACTAAACGTCCAATGTATCTGAAATGTCAAAACTAATAAATATTTTTGATGGATTTAGTAAACGTACGATTGACGAAAAGTCTTGTAACCAACTCTTATGTTAATCGGTGATAATAATCTCGCTCATTAACGCGTTCGCTCGCTCCACTCGCTCACGCGTTAAAATCTCTCGATTATTAATCACCTTTATTAACACACTTGTTGGTTAAATAACCATTAACTTCTGTATAGTTAATGTTTAACCTCAATCAATAATGATTGTTTAATATTTCACTTTATCCATTTTGACGCCGTATACTTGCAAAAGTGGCTTTAATTAGTCACTTGCAAAATTTTATTATTAATTATTATAAACTTTCATGGAAGCCATATTGGTAAGCCTTGAATAATTTTCTGTGTGTTCACTTAATCTAATTTTCTAACCCTTGTGTTTTAGTTATAACACATGTTAATAATTTCTGATGAAGCCATCTAAAGTGGCGAAACGTACGTAAAATACTTTATCAACTTTTACATGTATGACGTTTTGGACCTTAAGGAACAAAATATTTTTTATACTACAATAAACTTTTTGGCTATCCATCTCCCACAACTTTATTATTCATCGAAGCAGCCAAATTTCATTTACCTATTATATAAGGGAGTACTATTAACCTTAAGCTTTGCTCACCTAGCAACCAGGCAGTTAAGTGAAACGAAATTAGTATTAAAAAATCGTGTCCAACGTAAAAACAAGTATCTTAAAAAAATTGATAACAAATGATCCGAACGTCAAAAACATCAACCATACAAAATAATAATAAAGAAGGAAACTTTAACAACTTTCTTCTTAATATTTGTTAAAAATTGAAATTGTTGTGAATTCTTGTTGATAATTTGTTTTTAAACTTTTTGGAAGATATGTGTTGTTCACTTTGGACAAAAAAATAGATTTATTAGCACTAATTTCGATTAATTTTTTTATTGCTAAGTAAGCGACACACTTATGGTAGCCGATAATAAGTTAATCTGAAGTGTAATGCACATGCACATTATTGATTGCCGCCATTGATAAAAGCGTAAAATCATACCTTTTAAAATAAAATATAGTATTTTGCAAATTTAAATGTTTAATTGTTGGAAATGTGACCTATACGCAAAAATTACCTTAGCGTAAATAAAAAATGTGTTCTTTCGAATTCCGTAATAAAAAGAGGGGGTTGCTATTTAAAAAAAACATCGATGACGTCATTAAAAATAAAAATCGACGGATCTCAGCGTTTTTTCCAAAAGTTATTCTTTGAATGTTTTACGAATTTATCCACTACTTTACAAAAGCACTGTATAGTAATAAACATAAGGCATATAGCAACACATTAATTGCATAATAAGTTGAATATAGTACAATAATTATGGCACTTTGTCACATCTTTATTAATGGCCATAACTACCTAAATTGCACTCATAAAAATATTCCTACGAGTATAGTATTGATGATCCTATATTCATCAGGAAGATTTTTATCAAATTTCCGAATAACTAGGTATCAAATAATAAAAAATAAAAGCCTCTAATCGCAGATATTTTGCCATTATCTCCGATAGTATAATATTTTGGAAAATATTTCCATGTTAAGAATTATTATTTATATTTGCAATGTACCCAATAGTACAAGTAGTCAAAATAGGATCTAGGACAATTGACCAAAAACAATTTCCCGAAAGACAATTCCCCCATATATGTATTATACATATATCGCTAGTAGGGCCTCGGAACGCCCGAAAACATTACGGCGCCGATATAGTCTCACTTAGAGTATAACGCGTCTCGTGCGCATGCCTGAGAATTCGAACTCCGCCTTTAGAAGCGAATTTTAAACTTGACCACTTCCCCATTGGGCGGACGACGCCGCCGCGCTTGCGCACAGCTCACCATTATACATTGAAGAGTTGGTTGTCTGTCTCACTTCCTTCGTGAGTTTCCCACTCATAGCCGCTAGCAATATAGTAAGTATTACATATATGAATTCCCCGAAAACAGTTGCCCGAATGGACAATTGCCCGAATGGACAATTTCCCGAATAGACAATTGCCCGAAGTACAATTGCCCGAAAGGAGAATTGACCGAAAAAATGTATTTTAGCGCAACTTTATAAATTTATAACCAATATTTTCAGCACATTCTGAATACTATTATTTCTTCTCTGCTTTACATTTTATAAGCACATCCTGTATGTGCTGTGCTTGGAAGGCCCTCCTACACGTAAAAATATAGAGATTGTGCAGAGCGGATTGCAAGTCTGGTAAATAATTACGATCCTGCGAACACTTATGAATTCTTACGGGGAATAGCACATAATTTATCGTATTAGTATAAAGGAAATACATAAAAGATCAAATGCATAAATACATTTAAAAAATAAATAAAAATCAAAGTAAATTGTAAAAAAAACAAAAACCAATAAAACGCAAAAAAAAATTTTTTTAAATAAAAAATCTAAAAAAATTACACATTGGATGTTTTATTCCAACTTCTAAACACGCCAGCGGTACGCTGCCAGTCCTAAGCCTCGGCAAAGTGTGAAGAGAACATGGAATAAAATATACATTTTATAATAATAAATTAATTAGCGAGTCTGACTTTAATTCTAAATAAGATTTAAAATTTTTAGATAGCTAGGTCGAACACAATATAAGCAGCAATAAGTATTTAAATACATTTTTCAGCCAATTCTCCTTTCGGGCAATTGTTCTTCGAGCAATTGTCCGGACCCCGTCAGAATATCCAGTCTTGGAGGTATTGCTGTTCGGGAATATGTTGCTTGTGTTAGTTTTTCTAGTTTATGTTGTCTCAATAAAGTTTTCTTTAATAAAGGAGAAATACCATCGTATACACTTGCGAAATAAACGGTCTGAAGTATGATGTATGCCAAGAGCAATGACCAGCATACATGTTAAATAATTTTATATCCTTTTATAATGGCTTTACTCCCACATCATTTCAAGTATCTGTTCTACACGTTTATCAGTAATAAAAGTTTTTTTTTTGATATGCAGCGAGTGAGTGGGCGTCTGGTAATTTTGTTTGTAATAAAATATGTGCGTTCGTTTATCATCTAAGGTATTTTGAATTTATTGCGCACCTTTCGATCTCGATACATTGCGATTGCATAAACTTAATGAAGTTATATTTATAAACCAGGTATCGTACAATATTAAACATCGCAACTGATTATATATTTTCCTTTACTGGAGTTTGGAGATACCAATAGAATAGATAGGCATTGAGCGCTTATGCAACTGGTCTTTAAAATACTTCCTATTCAATTGCTGTGTATATAACAAAATAATAAATGATAGATCTTTTCTAGATACTTTAAAGTTTCAAATGTATCGGATATTTTGCCCCATGCTACTTTGTTTTCTGTTGCTAACTAAACTTTACCGGCCGTCAGATATGCACTGTTGTGCATGGAAAATCCCATGTGAGATATTTCAACGAAGATATATCAAAATAACAGCTAAAATAATTTATTAGTATGCGCTAATAGAGTTGCATTTAATCGTTGTTCTTGCAACGAAGTGGACGCTAGAGGTATCGAAGGTCAACTATAGCAGCCGACAATACTAAACAACTATATCTAAATAACAACCGTCAATAAACAAATAAAATTAAATCCTTTAAAGTTTTTGTTAGTTATGTTTTAATGAACTTATAATTTAACAAAATGTTTGTAACAAGTGTAGTATTAATTTTTTAACTTGCAATACTCATATGATCTAGAAATAATACACGGCGGGTTTGCATTAACTGAGACTGTAGAATATAAAATTAAACGTATAATTGTCTGTACTTACCATAGTCGCTCCGGAGAAGTTGGAGATTAATTGTTTTTTACCTATTTTTTGCATAATTTTAAGTGAAAATCATTGTTTTTGTCGATAGACGTCAGTGTGAAATATATTAGATTAAATATGCGAATGTTTGTCATATTTATAATATGTGAACAATAATAGAACAAGATTGTAACATTATATAAATAAAAAAGTACATTTACTTACTTTTCATAGTCCAGTATTTTTTACTACTGAGAGCTTTTTCATGGATGACCTTTAAGTCTTTCGCGTTGTCCTCTTTCGTGATCTTGTCTGAAAAGCACCAAGCAAAACTGCCTTTCCATCTTGTATATCTTTTAAAAATGACTAGTTGACCCGTTGAAAAATATTTTGCAAGTTACGAAACTTCTTTGTAACGTGTACCAGGATCAATTAGGTAAAATTTTAATTTTTAAGTTTTAAAAACTACTCACAGGTGATATTGCTACATATACTTGACCATGGCTAAATGCTGGTTGTGGCAAATACGATATATTCCCACTTTTTCCATAGTTTGTCCTTGTGATTTATTAATTGTCATCGTAAATGATAGGCGTACAGAAAATTTCTTTTCCGAAGGCAAAAAGGTAGTACATATTAGAATGTGTTAATCTATACGCGGTAATTATACTCTTCTATCTGTGGATTGTCCATTTAATACCTAAGCAACAAACAAACACATCTACCCCATTTAACCCTTTCGAGACTTAATTTCGAAAAATCATTTATTTTTTTTTTTTTTTTTAATATAAGTATAGCCAGCTCAGCGTTATTTCGCTATACATGGCTGTTATAACTACGTATATTAGGGTGTCAGTAAGTTAGTTAACGGCTATAGCCTCTCTACGATGTTTAGTTTTGTAATATAACTTCGCTAGATTGTTTCACTGATTTCTCACGGTCACACTGTTTTAGCTAATCACTATTGTCAGAACTACTTTGAGATGAGAGAAGTGTATCCTGAGGAAGTCTTCTTTTGAGTCTAGTATGTATACCTCTTCTTCCAGTGTTATACGTTCTCGCGCCAGTGCACTTGTTTATGTTATTGAAGTACTTTTTAGCAACGTCTTTAATGAATTCTTGTATTGTCGGCAGACTGGCTTCACGATGTAGCTGAGTATTTCGTATGTACCACGGTGCATCAAAGATAATCCTTAGTACTTTATTCTGAAATGTTTGCAGCTTTTTTAACTGTGTATTGGATGCTGCTGCCCAGACTTGGCAGGCGTACGTGATTATCGGTCTTAAAATGGATTTATAAATCAGAATACCACACTCCTGTTTCAGCGTCGATTTTCTGTTGAGAATTGGGTACAACATTCCGAGATTTGTAAAACGATCTAATAAGCCGAATTTCAATTTCCTACCTATAGTAGTTCCTTTGTAGCTATTTTTAGAAGAACACTTCTGGGGATGTATTTCTAAAAGCCCTGAAAATTATTTCCGATTAGTAAAACGATCTAAAATTCCGAATTAAAACTGTGTGCCTGTAGTAGTTTCCCAGTGGCGATATTTTGACAAACAGATTTGTCTCATTTAACCCCTTTCGGTGAAAACCCTAAAAATGGTTTGATTTGATTTGTAAAATGAACTTCAACTTCCTACCTGTATCTGCCTCTATCTATCTCTTTAGAAAAACACTTCTACACCAGTTAATCCCTCTGGGGAAATACATTTCAAACAATCCTGAAAATTATTTCACCAGATTTGTAAAAGGAACTGATTTTCGGAATTTCAACTTCATACGTGCAGCAGTTACCGCGTTAAAGCGACATTTAGAAAAACACATCTACCCCATTTAACCCCTTTGAGAGGATACATTTCCAAAAACTCTGAAAATGACTTGATTCGATGTTTAAAACGAACTACTGTGCTGAACGAATTTCGTTCTTGCAGCAGTTACAATATTATGGCGATCTTTAAAAAAATACATCTACCCCATTTAATCCTTTCGGGAGTTAATTTCGCCGGAAATTGTTTTCACCTAATTTGTAAAACGATCTAATATGCCGAATTTCAATTTCTTGCCTGTAGTAGTTTCTTTGTGGCTATTTTTAGAAAAGACTTCTGGTCTAGTTAACTACTTTGGGGAGAGGTATTTCGAAAAACCCCAAAAATTATTTCCGATTAGTAAAGCGATCTAAAATGCACAGTTTCAACTTACTGGCTGTAGTAGTTTTCCCGTGACGATATTTTGACAAACAGATTTGTTTTATTTAACCCCTTTCAGGGATGAGTTCTCCAAAACCCTAAAAATGATTTGATCTGATTTGAAAAATGAACTAATATGCCGAATTTCAACTTATTACCTGTATCTATCTCCTGACTATCTTTCGTAAAACACATCTGCCTATGCGAATGTGCCGATGGTTGTCTTCACTCCTATAAACATGGAAAGAGATAGAGCGAAATAAATAATTTCCACAAGGGACGATATTAACTGTTGTGTAAGACCTATGAGACATACTTCCTCATACTAAGAGTATTGGTTAGCTCTTAAGCGAATTTCGGTGTAGCAAAACAGCCTAGAAATAAGCACATTCAGATACTCAGACTAAGCACAAAATAGCTATTTAAGTAATAAGGATTGTAAGGACCTATTAAATTTGAGGTAGCCAAGGCGAAGCAGCGACTTGTTGTCTGCCGAAAATGTTAATAGGCCATACATTCCGAGTTATCTTATTATATTTTTCCCGCTGCTTATCGAAATTTTCCTAGATTAAAAAAATCGTTTGGTTTGTCACCTGTCACGAGGATTAATTTTCATGAGCCGTTTTACCTGGAGTGTCATATGTCACATAAACACTTGCAATTATAAACAAAACGTCTAAGTCTGTATCTTGCTTTGTTAATTATGTTATTCTAGGGACTTAATAATAACATTAAGTTCCGTTGTCAAGGGAAGGCAGCAAACAAATATAATCACCGACTTACACGTTTTATTACTAAGGCTGTATCACTGACTTACATGATCGACAGCGGGAAAAATACCTTACTGAATCTGGGTGATGTGTGTTACATTCGATTAATAATGAACTAATGTGCAGTCAAGACACGCTACTTTCCAAAAGAAAAGATTGAAATTTTCTTAAGAATTCACTGTCACTGTACATGTACTTTGACGTTTCCCTCATAATTCAGCAGGTCTTATTTTTCACAAACAAATTCGCAAGTACAGTGGTCCATTGCAAAAATCAGCAAAACACCGCGGGCCGATTGCGAGAGTTTACATGTTCCACTGCTACGGCGCTGCAAGTACGTCACTTGCGCGCTGCAACTACATCTACACGGTGACGGCTTTCATTTAACAAAAGAATTATCGAAATCTTACAATAGCTGTCAAAAGAAACCGCTTCACGTTTTAAATATATAGATAGCCGGAGGCTCGTGCAAGTGGAGTCGGCCAGGAATGAGGAAATCGGCGGCCAGGGATTCTAAACCTGGAGCCTGTGTCCAGGCGAGTTCTGCAGAGACGCGGGCTTTTCCACATGCTGGGGCGGATCTGGGTTGGGCACACTTCGGCGGCGCGCGGATGGTGCAGGCGGAAGCTTGGGGTGTCCATCGCGCTGCCAGATCGCCTCTCGGTGGCTGAAGCTCGGTACCAGGGCTTCGGAAACCTGGAGCGCGTGCACAGGCGAAGTCCTTTTCTCGGCGCGGAGCTTCTGGTTTCCTGGATGGACCGGGGTGTTGACGTGGAGCCTGCGAAGCTGGCGGCTGGGAGTGACACACTCTCGTCGTGAACCAGTGGGGCTAACCGGACGCGTGGGTGTCTGTGGAAGAAGCCAGATGGATCATCGTTGGAGAAGGCGAAATGCCAGTTCTTCTGGAAGCAGGCGCGCGTATCCAGGCGAAGTATGGTGGCGGCGCGTTAGGAGGGCACACTTCGGCGGCACGCGGAGGGTGCGACCGAAAGCTTGGGGTGTCCTTGATGCAGCTAAATCGTCCCTCGATGGCGGAAGAGGCAGGCCATAACTTCGGGGACCTAAAGCGCGTGGTCCGGCGAAGTCGTGGACTTGGACCTTCTAATAGACGTGGTTCTCCTGGTAAGCTTATTGACAAATTCCTACTGAGTGCGGGTGGCCGCGAAGATGAATTTCGGGGGCTTAATCCAGCGCAGGCATGGCTGAATCTTGTAGTCCCGGCACGGGGCTGGTGCCTTCGATAGCTAAGATTTCTCGCAGTGCCTGCAGAAATCTGGTGGCTTCGCAGGTGAAGAGAACCTTGCGGCACATGTGAAGTAACTGCAAAGACTTGGCTGATGCTAGATCGGGATGATCGAAGGCGCTGGCTGAAAACTCGTGGCACATGTGGAGTGCCTGCGGAGAGCTGATGGCTGAAGGTGGGTTCGGGATCGACTGGATCGCATCGAATGCGTGGCGGTTTAGCCCGACCTGAACGTTAGTTCATGTCCCAGGCCCGAATGATCCCAGGCAGAGCCGACGGATGGTTCGTACTTCTGCACAGGAATTCTGAAATCTCGAACTCGCTGCGCTTATAAGGAACACATTCGTCGCTTCTCCCCGTCTAAATCTCGGTTGCAGGAGTTGGGGCGTTTTTGGGGCTGTTTTCGCTAATTTGGCGGTAGCTTTTATAGCCATAAGTCTAGCGATGTATTTTTCGTTTCATCGTATAGCGGTTGAAGCGACGCATCCTTTATACCAAATTAGCTGTGTTTTGATTGATTCTGCGGCGTGTTTTATGTAACTGGACGTTTATTTATTCCGATCTCTAGTAGCACTTTCGTTTTTCTTCCGGAATGCGAAATTATCAATAGTAATATAACCGATAATTAATACCGATAATTTTGCACACGCCAAGGGTCGAGTGCTGGTTGCAAAGAAAACTCTCTGGAGGGCTTGCACTAGGGCGCTTATCGCTTGATAAGCATCCCTAGAGCGCTTATCAGGTAACCAGTTCGAGATTGGTCGATCTTCAAAAAATGCATAGTTCTCATTGGATGATATCAGTCATGTGACAGTTGTGTGTAATAATCATTAGTAATATAACAAGGGCGAGACATACTTACCGATAATTTTGCACACGCCAAGGTTCGAGTGCTGGTTGCAAAGAAAACTCTCTGGAGGGCTTGCACTAGGGCGCTTATCGCTTGATAAGCATCCCTAGAGTGCTTATCAGGTAACCAGTTCGAGATTGGTCGATCTTCAAAAAATGCATAGTTCTCATTGGATGATATCAGTCATGTGACAGTTGTGTGTAATAATCATTAGTAATATAACAAGGGCGAGACATACTTACCGATAATTTTGCACACGCCAAGGGTCGAGTGCTGGTTGCAAAGAAAACTCTCTGGAGGACTTGCACTAGGGCGCTTATCGCTTGATAAGCATCCCTAGAGCGCTTATCAGGTAACCAGTTCGAGATTGGTCGATCTTCAAAAAATGCATAGTTCTCATTGGATGATATCAGTCATGTGACAGTTGTGTGTAATAATCGGTCTAATTCTTTGCTTCGGTCTGCTCGATATGAAAGGGTGATTATCGACATCTTGTCAGCCTTTCCTTTGTTCCGCGCTTAGAACCGAGATTAGAATATTTTGAAAAGCCGTTAGGTCGACGGTTTCGTTTTTAAACATGCAATTTCGTATTTTTTAGATTTGCGGCTGTAAAGCGGTGTTCTAGATTTTATTGGAACTGCTTGTAAAATGACGTCGCGGTGTCGGAACGTGAGCCTGACAGGTAGAAAATAGTATATTAAAGTATGAGTGGATAACAAGGTCTTTAAAACACGCGCGAGTTTTCGAGCACGACGGCGTAGCCGGAGTGCTCGAAATAGAGCAAGTGTTTTAAAGACCAGTTATCCACGAATACTTTACGCTATTTTTTATTATACCTCCAATAGTGGGAATAAATTACCCACTAAAAACTTAGAAATAATTTTTGTCGTGATAAATCGAGAGGGCCTAATAATATTGCTACTATAGTTACGAGAATTATTTACGTTTTTGTCGCGTCCATGTCCGTTGTTGCATTCAGTCGTTTCCTTGACAACCTTTAAAGCTCGGCGAGCTTTAATCGCCTGTATTCGCACGCTCAGGCGTGCTTTAAATGGCGATTCTGATACAGGTATAATAAAAAATGAATTTTTAAGTGGGCCCGGCTTTATCGAATCGAAATAATAAAGGGCCATGATCAGATGTCAGAATTATATCATGCCTGTTATATCATAGCAAGAAAAGTGCAGTTTAATTTTGTACAATAATTTTATTTACATTAAACAAACAGGTTTTTATCTAATAATTACAGATCAGATGTGATCGTGTGTTTAAAAGTAGATAATCGCAAAAGAATTACTCATACTATTTAATTTATATACCACAAATAAACATTACAGTTTTTGTGTATGGAAAACAATACCTATAATTTGCAATAATTGTTTCACATTAACAGACATACAGTTCTCCGTATCTTCTTATTACTTATTACACTTGTAAAATTTTCAAAGAATTGTCTATATTATGAGAAATGTGACGATTTATTAGGTACAATTAAAATAAAAAATAGGTGCAGATTATTAAAAAAAAACCTTGTATGTCGAATAATTATAATAGAGCCCCAGTTTCTAAATTTAGTTTAAACTGCACGTAAGGATTTGAATACGTATAAAATTTGAATATAACTTGCTAATAAACGATTTATTATTACTGTTATACATAGCAATATAAAATGCATGCCCCTCCTATCTTTAACGTTGTTTTACCTTATTAATGCTAATTAACATAAAAAATTCATAGTGTGGCGTGACAAAAAGATAATGTGTGCGTATTTGACTCCCGAGAAGAATAACTCATGTACTTTTGTGTAGATTATAAGTTAAGAATGTAACATTTTATTTAAGTTTATTGAAACAAATTTATTTTGATTTGTCTAAATCATATTTTTGTAACTAGAAGATAGAATTAGAATTATTACAATCTGTGGTAGGAGCGTGGCAACATTAGCAGGTATTTTCTGAAAAGTGATTGTGCTCCAATCCATTCCAGCATAAAAAATAGTAACCTTATTTGATAAACTAAATCCAAGTGAATTCCAAAAATATTAGTTTTCACAATAACGCCTTTTCGTTAACTTAGTGAGACGGATAAGCGCATGTTTGAAAAGAAAGGTTTAGGTGATGAAACACCCACGAATGAATTGAACATTTTTACTGAAACGTCGCCCAACTTCAAGTAGCTTAAAAAATTTGTATATATATATTAATCAGTTCATAACGTCTGACGACGTCTTCCGATTTCCCGTCTCCATCTATCTCTTTCGTTCCATAGTCCTTGCTCTAAGTTCCTTTCTTCTATCACTTCATTTATTCCGTCTCGCCAGCTACGTCTGTGTCTTCCTCTTTTGCGTCTTCCTGGTGGCTTCCACTCGATTATTTTCTTAGGGAGTCTTTCTTGGTTCATCCGCTGCACGTGTCGAAACCATATTATTTGTCTGGGGCTTATATCATCAATAATTGTGATTGGGGCCTCCATTATTTCTCGTATTCTTTCGTTTCGGACATGGTCTAGTTTTGAGATTCTTGCTGACCTTCGCCAGAAGTCCATTTCTGTTGCTAACAGTTTCCTTTTGTTCTTTTCATTTATTTGCCATACCCATATATGTAAGACTTTTTCCTGTTAGTGATTGTTTTATCCCACAGTAACGAATTCATTCTTGATATTGCTTGTCTTCCTTGAATGTTTCTTTCTTTTATTTCTTCGTCACATCTTCCATCGTCTTTAATTTTAACCCCTAAATATTTATATTCATGGCAGATCTTAATTTCCATATTGGCTTCTAATTCTAGGTCTTTCTTTATACCACCGATGTTCATGTATTTAGTTTTGGTCATATTCAGTTCTAGCCCCCATTTCGTATATTCTTCTATGAGTTTTCTCGTCATATATTGTAGGTCTTCATAGTCTTGTGCCAGTATAACTTGGTCATCCGCGAATTGTAGAGAGTATATTGTATCATTTTCTATATACACCCATTCCTGCACATTTCCGTTTCCATAGGTTTTAAGTGCTTGTTGAATGTAAATTTTAAATAAGTTTGGAGAGATACAACACCCTTGTCTTAAGCCTTTTGTGACTTCAAAACCTTTGCTTGCCTTGCATAAGTTTTGAATAGCTTTAACTATTGTGACACTAATTCCTGTTCGTTCTAAGGCTTCCCATAATTTCCCGACGGGTATATTGTCATAGGCCTTTGACAGATCTATGAATAATAGATGTAGGTACCTCCTGGTTAACAACCGCTATTTTTTTCTCTATTAACTGTGTTAGGCAAAATATGTGGTCAATGGTTGATCTTCCTGATCGGAATCCAGCTTGTTCTTCTTCCATATGTAGATATTCTTGTTCTAATTTATCTTTTATAATCCGTCCATACAATCTACTGAGAGTGCTGGTAACAGATAGTCCTCTATAGTTTGTGCATATGTTTTTCGTGCCCTTTTTATGTATTGTGGTTATATATGCCATTTTAAAATCTGGTGGAACTTCTACGGCATTTATATACTGATTAAATAGGTATGTTATATTGCGGTATAATAATTCAGTGCCATATATGAGGAGTTCGGAAGGTATGTTTGAGGGACCAGCGCTTTTTCTACGGTTTAGTTGTGTGATTGCCTTTTCTATTTGTTCTTTGTTTATAGTAATCGGTGAACCTTGTATAACAATATTTGGATTTCGGTTTTGTTGAATTCCAGTCGATTTTCAGATAGTAAATCTTGAAAGTAATTTTCCCATTCGTCTAGTGTTATGTTGGATAAGGGTATGCTTTTATTGTTTCTTCTTATGTTTTTAATAATTTTCCATGCCTCTGTACACCTTCGTCCTCCTATATTTATATTTATTGTATCACATGTTTCTTCCCAAGTACTAGTCTTTCCTTTGGTGATCATTCTCCTCACTTTTGCCTGTGACTCCTTATATTTTATTTTGTCTTGTAGATTTTTCGTTTGTACATATCGTGGGTATAATTCCCTATTTAGCTTTATCTCTCTTTCTATGTCGTCATTCCACCAATATGGGGTACTTTTCCTTTTTTGTTTTGGTTTTATTCCTGTAGCCTCATTTGCTGCTTCATGAATGCATTGTACATTTGTTCATATGGTTCTTGTATAGTATTAAAACTCATTGTACTAAGTTTCTCGTCCAATCTTCGTTTATATAGAAATTGAATGCTTTCGTTGTCCAGGCTATCTATGTTATAATATGTTATCGTATCTCCATTCTTATGTATTTGATCACCTGTTTTTATTTTGTTATTTTTGTTTATGTATGGGAAAATCATGTTTGTCCTTAACAAGTAGTGGTCGCTTCCAAATGTTACTCCCCGATAGACTCTTACATCTTGTACCTTTATTTTTGTCATTTGTCTTATAATTGCATAATCTATTATATATTTTCTCTGTCGGGCTTCTTCAGTCCAGGTATATTTGTGTATGACTTTGTGTTGAAAGTGTCCATTTAAAATTTTTAGATCATCTTGTTCACATAGCTCTATTATTCGTGTTCCGTTATCATTTACCGTATCTTCACCAACCACTTTATTTCCTTTCTTTTTACCAACCCTACCGTTTAGGTCTCCCAACAGTATAATTTCCCTGGTGTTTCCAATATCAGCAATAATAGTGTTTACCTTTTCGAAGAATTCATCTTTCTCATTATCTGGCGCATCATCATTTAACGCACAGATTCCAATTATAGTAACTCTAGTTTCATAGATGTTCATGTTTAACGTAATTATTCTTTCATCTACGTATTCTCAATTTGTTATGAAACGTTTTAATTTTGTCTTTATAATTAATGACACCCCTCTTCTGGCTCTTTGCTCTTTCGGTACTGCACTAAATACATGAATATATGATCCTATATCAATTATTCTTTTTCCTTTCTTTTTTGTTTCTGTTAGTGCAGCGATATCGACTTTCATTCGTTCCATTTCTTTGATTACCTCTTCCATTTTATTTCTCGCTCGCTGTATATTCCACGTAGCTATATGCATCATCCATTTTCGTTGCGTTTGTCGTCTTATGTTGTGTTCTTAGTCCGTACAAATATATAAAATTTTTAAAAGTAAAGATGTTTTATTAGTTAGCAAGATAATTACATGTACGTATATATGTATTATCGTTAACCTCGTTTTACCTTGCGGTGTAGAAACTGGTGCTTTATGTGCTTGCAACTGGCGGTACAACGCTCAACTTGCCCCGGATTCGGGATACAAAGTTGGAGCGCGTCTTTTATGCTTGCACAGCAACCATTGTGTGAAGTGTGTGTCATTTTAATGTGTTGACTTTGTGGATCTTAGTAGAGCACAGATAATTTGGTGCCCAAATGTGAATGGTCTCACCGAGTCCGATTCCAATCGCTAAGGCTGCGGAAAAATTCCGGCCCCCGCGGGATTCGAACCGAGGACTTGCTTACTAGCAATCCTAGCGCTACCCAACTGCGCTACCCGGCTTCTTAAGATAATTACATTAAAACTTAAATATGTCACCTTAAATCGTATTAGAATTACTATGCTCAATAAAGCAAACGAGAGCTACAACGAAATTAAGAATATCACAAATATTCTCGTACTTAAAATAAAAGCTTGTTCTACAATAAATATTTAATTTTATTTTAAAGTTTTTGAGTGTTTTCGAATGTCTCACTTCATCATGAAGCATGCTAAATTATCAAATATACGTTTTTTAATGCTTTGGATTCTGTATAATGGTAAACCTAAATTGGTGCTACCATCTGAAGGTTACATCATAGACATTACAATTATAGTATATAAATGTGTTCAAATAATCTGGTAAGCGCCGCATTTTGACTTTAAAAAGAAAATTATAGAGTTACACTGATTCAAATTACAAGATACTGAACATATCTTTAATTGGAGTTCTTTTGTTGCATTTTAATATAGGTAGAGATTTTGTTGATAATGTAATTGTTTTATATCACTATTATTGTTAATTAAAAACACTGTTAAACAGTAATCGTAATGGGGTGATATTATGTAATATACGCAATTGCAATCACGAAGTTAATTTATTGCCGGGTCTTCGCAATACACCAATTTTTCTGTCGATTTTCTTGTTTTGCCGACGTTTAATTTTAATTTATTAAAATTTTATAATTTAGCCATTTATGCAATGTAGGTTTTTATTCATGGATTAATTTTTCCAATGGTGCTCCAATTGTAGCTGCATAATTTTGAAGAATCTTACTGCTTACAATTCTTTTGCCAAAATTTTCCTTCCTCTTTTCAGTATCTTATAATCTTAACAATAATTTACATTTTTAAACGCAGAAATACTTTCCACGATGTTTGAAACATAGTGAATATGTTCCCCAATGACACCTATGCCCATGGGCGCCGTTACATAGGGGCAAGGAGGGGCGCTTGCCCCTCCCTGGATTTTTCCAAAAATAATATAATCCACCATTACTCGCCACGCGCTGACCGCCAGGCTATCAGAACTCACCGCACAGAAATTATTTTCATAGGGTGTAATAATATTATATCGTGTGCGTAATAACAGCAACGATTTATTCAATTGTCCGCTCACTTTACAGAACCGATTCTTTGAATAAGAAGAAACAAGTCGATGGCCGAAATATCGAGATGAGGGGTGTCTATGAATTTGTCACTCAGCGCGATGCAAAACAATATTTAAATTTCCATTTTTTGACGCCTTTATATAAGGGCCGACCGATGTTGGGTTTTTTCGTGTCTAGGCACGTTCAAGTAATAAATTCAATGGCTCGCCAAATCCCAGTGCACCTGCACGGAATGTTAGCAAATGTTTAAAATAAATGCATTACTTATTTCAAGTTAGTCTTATTTGCTTTCTGGTTGAGTTACTGCTGTTAGATTATTGTGTAACCTGGTTTACATTGTTTTTTATTTGGGACTTCGATCCGATCTATACGGTATGTGTACTTTTTTGCATATATTATTTTATTTGTTAATTAATTTTATGTCTGCATTATTCTGTATTGCGACTACTAACGCTTCACTATTCTGTGCGCTTCGATGCCCAAACCATAACGTAATGATGTAAAGAACGTAATGATTTTATTATTTTGAATTTAGATACACAAAACGTGTTGGTAATACAGGTATTTTTCCAAACACTGTAGTATTTTGTTTTTATATTTTTAAAATCTAATAGCATTTTTAGGTCCGCATCAAGTGTTTCTTTTTTTAGACCCTCTGTGAGATTAATTGTCTTATCTCAATATCGAAAAAATATTGCCCCTCCCTGAGAAGTTTTCTAGCGGCGCCCATGCCTATGCCGTTAGTAATTTGCATTAAGCTATTTGTAATATGACACTCAATAAATTTCTGAGTAATTTTTGGATTCATTTTGTCAATATCCCAGAGTGCAGACACATTGAACTCACGCTGAGGCAGAACATTGTACCAAGCGTTATTTTAACGTCGAATTGTGGCAAAAATTAATCAGTTTCTCAACGTTACGTGGTTGATTTTACGTCAACCTATGCGGCCTTTTAACGTTTAACTGATGCCCAACAAGACCCTTGTATGTTGACATTATAGCCACGATTCAGAACATGTAAGATTTCAACATTGTTGCCGACTCTTTCACGTGTTTCGTACGTTTGGTTGCCAAACCGACGTCTTTTCTTCTCTTCTTCGCTAATCCTTATGCCCTTTCAGGCGTCGGATGTGGGTTCCTTGTCCTGTATCCATTTCCTCCATTCTTTCCTGTCTCTTGCTAGGATTTTCATTTCCTCTACCGTCTTTCCTCTATCCATTCCAAATTCTCGGATTTGGTCCATCCACTTTGCCTCTTCCTTGGTTTTCCCATCTCCATTATTTTTCTTGTAATTCTGTCCGGTTGCATTCTTACTATATGCGCATACCAGTTCAGTCTTTTGAATACCATATTAATGCACAATTTTCACTCATATGTTAACGGTATAACTTCGTTATCTTTTTAACATAAAATTTACGTGTTTTCTACGTTAAAAGACGTTTTATTAATACCATCTTTTAGTTTAGTTTAGTTATATTTTCCGCTAAACCGACGTTTTATTTGATATAAATTGACATTTTATTTACGTAAAGCAACGTTACCCTTTTTTTAAATAATTTTTATTATGCCCAGCCCAATTGAATAAAGAAGCAACTTCATTTGATAAACGAAATCTCAAAACAGGTCTGGTAATTGCTTCAATACTGTGTTTTTCCACCCAAAGCCGAAAGCTATTTTATCTTAAATGTGAAAAAATTAAACTTAGTGAGACGTGGAACGTTTACCTGTCATATATTCCTCTAATACAACACATTCTGCTAGCTTTATGTTAACTAGAATAACAAACGCAAACATTCTGACTCATACATTTTTCAGTTTTATCAGTGACACAAATGGCGATCTAAATAGTAAATCCATATCACCAAACAAATGAAAATAACGACTTGTCAGTATGCTGTACCATTTCACTATGGTGTGATAGCGTAACACGTTTCAACTGATCTGCATCATCATGTGAGCAATGACCTCAAGCGTGATATTCGCTGCTGACCTTACTGGAGAAGGGTAAAACTTACGTGTTTTTGTAAACGTTATGTCAGCGTTTGACGTTGCCAAACGTAATTATCACGTTGTTATATCCAAGTTATATCGCCGTTAAAAGTCGAATATTAATAAGGGCTTTTATATTAACATTATTTTAACGTAATATGAAATTGTTAAATTTTCGTGATTTTATAAACGTCATGTCACATTAACTGCTGTAGTAGAAAACTCTCAAATTTAACAACTTAATAATAGTGTCAAAACGTAAAGAATGCGTCCTTACATCAACGTCATATCGGCGTTAAACGTTGACTAGTAATTTTAAAAACACCTTGTATTAAAGTTATTTTAACGTTACAAAGAAGGGTAGAGTTTGCAAGTTTTTAAGAATGTCATTTTAACGTTTTACATTAACTATTGGTCTAGAAACCACTAAAAATCAACTATATATCACGGTCGCTAAACGTCATAGCCAACACGTTTAATGAACGGCGTAATTGCGTAAAGAGTAAAAGGATCGAAAATGACAGTTTGGTTAATTTTCAAGGAATAACGTGTTTTCGTCATCTCAACGTCTTTTCGACGTGTTTTAAAAGTATGTATGCATGCTGGGATACCACTGAAGTCAATTTGTTGTGGTGCTCTGCGTCTCCGTTGTAACAGTAACTTCAATACACTCCATTTTTCGCCTGTGAATGTTCATATAAATGGCAAACGAGCCATCAGCAAAATATGTGATCACAAACGAAGCTACAATACATTTTAAACACCAACAGTAGCGCCCTGAATAGTGATTAAAATTATTGTTAATGTACATTTGATTCTCAAAAATAATTTTATATTCCATGCTTAACCTTGATGTCTTTTACCATTATGTATAATAAAATAATAGTCCACCTCATATAATACCTGCATTTGGTAAAACACTTTATAAGATATTCTACTGTTTGTTTTTCGAAGACAAAACTCAAAATCCAGAAAACATAGAATTTAAACTATTTGTTAATTGAAGATATATTTTGCTATAAAGTTATCTACCAATGGCCAATTATAATTTAAAGTATTGACAGCAAGTTGACCAATTTAAATATCTTGGCACTATAATTACTTACGAAGGAATGGGTTCAGTGGAAATTGTGTAAAAAATGTAACAAATTTAACCAACTCTTCTTTGCGCCAAAACAAGGCAATTAATTAACCCAATACACCTTAGTATCTAAATGCTTCCTTAAAAAGATACAAGGTGTTAATGATTTTTTAAATTTCTATTTATGACTACAACTGGGAAAGTAATTCTCCTATTAATTGGAAAATACATTATAATAAACACAAAATTAGGAAAACAATAACTAAACCATAGAAAACTATAGCAAATGTTAAAAATGCCTCCCTCCAGCCTCAATACAAGCATGGAATATTACAGTTTTCACGAATTTCATTAGCAGCCTCGAAAATTCTTTCCGGCCTGTTTCCTCGTGTTAATTCGATCACGGTAAACCAGTTGTTTAAAAAAACTAAAAAGAAATCAGCGGATTAAGTTGGGACTCCTTGGATGCCATCTTTCAAAAAATAAAAAATACAACAGAGTCTTTCAAACAAGTAATGGCTGTTTATGACAGCCACTGTCTTGATATTGTTTCAAAATTAAAATTGACTATGAAAATCAGGCTGCTTGATTTTAAAAATGCAAATGTTTACTTTCCAAATTGTAGAAATAAAAATATTTTCATTAACACCCTGTATCTTTTTAAGTGAGCATTTTGTACTAAGGTGTATGAGATTAATTGCTTTGTTTTGGCTTAAAGAAGCTTTGTTAAATATTTTACACCTAATTATGACTTACCCTGTATATACAGGCTGTAGAAATGATTTACGCACCATAAGGTTTTTAATGGTAATTTCTTTATATGAAATATTTGCTTCCCTAATTATTT
This sequence comes from Agriotes lineatus, assembly GCA_940337035.1. Taxonomy (NCBI): domain Eukaryota; kingdom Metazoa; phylum Arthropoda; class Insecta; order Coleoptera; family Elateridae; genus Agriotes; species Agriotes lineatus. The sequence goes on along the minus strand of OW679196.1, from coordinate 34,968,016 downwards.
TAGAGGAAACTTGTTTAAACGGTTCTTGTCGAGAAAATAATTATGCATCTATTTATGCCACCATTTGTCATTTTGTATTTCGAAAAACTGAAAAATTCAAGCAAGTAAACTACCATTTTCATAAAAATCAGCGGCGCCTTGAAATTATTGAAACAAACTAGTTTGCTGTTAATTTTTTTGCATCTGTAAAACTGATCTTTAATGACATCTGTCTCACGTTTTTGGTAAATTTTTCATGTGAAAAATGTATTCTGTCGATGAAAAAGTGCAAATTGTGAAATGGCAGTATGCAGGAAACATCTCATATGGAATAAGTATCATGTTTGACGTCACATTTGACAGATGCAAATAAATAAACAACAAACTAATTTGATTCAATAATTTCAAGGCACTACTGGTTTTTGTGAAGATGGTAATTTCTTTAGTTTTTCGATGTTCCGAAATATAAAATGACAAATGATAAATAGATGCATAATTGTTTTCTCTATAAAAAAACTTTTACAAGTTTGCTTTAAAATTGTTAGGGAAGCAAATATTTTTAATATGAAGAAATGAAAATTGAAGACCATATTGTGCGTAAAGCACTTCTACATCTTGTATAGCAGAATTTCCCGCGCGCGCGAGCCCGCACACACGCGTGCGCGTATACCAACAAAGAAAGAAAAAGTAAGTTTAAAAGATCAATGAGTTTCTTAATTTATAATCCAAATAGCATAATACTGTAAACGTTCTATTTACCGGCTCTTAAAATCCACCCTCTAGAGATACTTATTAATTTATACTTTTATATTTATAGTTTACACTAGCTGACCCGGCAAACGTTGTTCTGCCAAAAATAATCTGTTTATGTACACACATCTTCTGAATATGAGCCAAATCAGACTAAAATACACATATTCGTAAATATCTCGACCCTAGCTCCACCTACTGTAAAATGGTTCTTCAGAAACGCTCGCGGTAGTGCGCACAACTAACCAAAGTTTTATCGCAATCGGATGAATGGTATAGGAACGCATAGGAAACAAACAAAAAACCATTAATTTGTATATATTGTAATGGTTAACTGCCCATAGAAATTCTGATTGTCTAATTAACTAAATTAATAAGGTCAACATAAGCACATAATTAAATATTTTATCTATTGCAAAATAATCAATACCTTACATTAATAAGCGCACTTGATGTGAGCAGCAATAACTAAAAAGTTGAGGGATAAAAGTTAGCATGAAACAAAGCAGGTTGCAGAAGCGTACATTCAGAGTCTCCGATATGATAAATGTTCGGAAAGGCTAATGCAATTTAATTTGTAACTGAAGGAATTGAGCTTGTTAATGTCAGACATAATGTGAAGAGAATAATACAAAATTATTTGTTAAATACAGAGAGAATATGAGCGTTATGTAGTAAAAGTGTATAAAGCAGCAAAAAGCAGATTAGCTGAGAGGTAAACGAAACCGTGCTAGCAAAATAATAATTGAAAAGAGCATTAAAAACTGAAAGGTAACCAATCGAAAGACAATTAGTGAGAAGTTAAATGAACTCCAATTGTATCAGTGCATTATAAACAAAAGTGATTTAAAAGCAGAGCAAGTGTAGTAACAATAATTTCAAGAAAAAAGACAATATTAGTGGTTAGGTAAAGACATGACATCAAAACTGTAGTCCATAAGGTTAAACATGTTATCAATCCTAATTTCCTTTATAAAAATCTAGTTGCTAAGAGACCTGACTGTCATTTTTTATTTAATAACTAAACAAGCTTGAAATTGTGCGTTGGGCCACATTGAGCTCCTCAATTATCGTATAAAATTGTAAATAAAAAAGCTCTTGGTTAAAGCTATTCACGAGTGTCCTGTTCATCTGCGGGTGTAGTTTGCAAGTTGTTAAAATGTCCAGGTGAAGCAGATAAGCCAGCAGAACAAAACGTCCAAGTGCGAGTAACTTCGAGGGGCCAATTCCTTATGCAAGTAGCTTCGCCCACAAGAATAGCGCCTGTTACTAATAGGGAGGACATTCAGGGACAAGTACGAGCAGAAATCTCAACCAACAAGCGATTCTTAAGTCCATAATTCTTGTGGCGTCATTTGAGGAGTGTGTCCAGCGTCCAAAAGGTCTCCGATAAAGGTAGATTTTCACAGGAAAAGCGTTGGCAAAGGTTCATTATTTTTGGACTTCAGCAAGTTCAGAGTGTCTACGAGGTGGAGAGCCATATTCCAGTGGTCCAGAGCCGTCCAGTTTCCAGACATTTAGGTAGCGTCCCTTGAAAGTGCGAAATGACGCGGCATTTTTCAGTGTTGGGCCTGATGTGAAACAAGAAGCTGTCGAGCATCGGTTCGACGTCACTCTAAAAACAAAACGATTTTAGCAGTTGCTACGTCACAGTATTAGTATTTACCTAAGGCGTCTTTGCCATTTTGGTGGTTTTTAGAATTCAATTTATGCTATTTTGTGCACTAGCAGATCATTGTGTTTGTTGAGTAAAATTTAGAGGTTAGTTAAATGTCAGATGAAATTGTGCATTTGTTCGCAATATTAGAGAGTATTAATTTGTCATACAACGAGTTATTTGTCATACCAAGTTTTCTTAAAATTTATAAATCCACACCCCTGAACCAAGATTGTTTCCTGTTCTATCGAGCTAGGCCTGAATCTATATTGAAAATAGATAAAATAAGAAAAGGACAATAAACCATTTATTTGTCGTAACTGTGTGTGACACTCTTTTAATTTGCCCTGAGTTAGATAGGTGAATTTGAATTTAAACTTAATAATTAGAAAGTGTAAGTTTCCCTTTCCATAATTAAGTATTTTATATTTAAAAACCCCTATTATTATTAGAAGGAGGGTTATTACAATACATAGATTTCAATAACCACACTTGGATGAAGAAAGACTGTAATTATAATTAGCATCGTAATGAAATGCACCAAGATTTAAATCGGCATGCAGTGTTTGTCTGGATCGAGCAGTGCATACTCGAACGGTTTCCAGTCTTGCTTCCCGTTGCTCTGTTTCTGAAGCTCGTGGTGCCCTTTTCTTTCATCCCTTATAGTTTGGGTGGCATAATTAATTTGACCACGAGAGTAATGCTTTGTGACGACTATTACAAATTCACTTGAAAAAAAACAAAGAAAATTTGTGTGATACCTATAACCTAATGTCGACGGGCAATTGGAATTTCACAATCAACACCACTTGTTATGTCACACACGAACTGAAATGTCGCTGTTTGTATTTGATTCAATGCAATTCTGTCAATTTTCATACACCGAAAACCATGGTTGTACTAATTCAGAATCCTTCGCGAGCGTGCGAACAACAACTCACCAAAGTTTTATCGCAATCGGATACAGGGTGTTTTCAAAATGTTGCGCCAAACTTTACAAGCGACTTCTACAACTCAAAATAATTTAAAAAAGTTTATATGAAGACATGTCCGCAAACTCTTTGTTTTCGAGGTATGACTCGTTTTCCGCACCAATAGAAAATGTTATCGGTTCTTGTGCATCAATTCCTAATCGACCGGGAATTATCCAGCGTGTAACACAGGCGATCATGCATCGTGTGCAGTCTTGTATAGAAGCAAATGTACAACATTTTGAACAATTACTGTAGTTATTCTTACGGCAAATTATTTTAAACCAATGTTGTAGAGAACGACTCATTACTCGAAAACGAAGATTTTGCGTACATGTGTTCATATAAACTTTTTTAACTATTTTGAGCTGTAGAAGTCGCCTGCAAAGTTTGGGGCAACATTTTGCAAACACCCTGTATATTGCAATGGCTTCAACGTTTCGGCACCATAAGTATTTAATTCAATTGCCCTGCTCTGCTAGCTGTGAGTATTTATTTCTTATTTAAAAATTAATTTCAAATGATTTCTCTTTTAAAAATAATTATTGCCATGAAAACTCAATCATCAGGGTTAGGTTCTTTTATCAAGTTGTCTTATATTTGACTTGTCATATTTAGAATAAATTTCAATTGTCAAATGACCTTAAATGTCACTTATCTTGAATGAATTCATAATAATTCTTCTACTTGTAATCAGATACGACCAACGTACACTGTTTTCAATATTATTATGATGTATGACTTTCTCTATCTTTTATAGTAAGTAATAACTCTTTTAATTATTGCAAGTAATAAATATTGTTCATCTACTTCATTTTTATTCTAGACTAAACTACTAACCAACCTTATTGACTCTACTAATTGCACATCCAGCACCACAGATCCCCTTGTACAACTAGTCACCACACGAACACGTCCAACTGCAATTAACTGTCAAACCAATTTACAGCCATTAAATCCTCCAGAAAATATCCAAATATTTGAAGAATCCAACCTCCTTTTACCAAGACTGCACCTATCAACTTTTATATTACTCCTTCACAACCCTCTTCTGCCAGTAAACTATCCTTGATGTACTCCAACTAATATTACTTCTTTTCAGGTTTAATTGTCACGATGATCTGTCCTCTGCATGAAAATGAAATATCCAAATACCACCAATCACTCAGAATGATTCCCAGGAAGATACATCAGTCCTTCATCACGGCTCCTACACTTGCAGTAATCCACACCAGTCAAATCCTTTTCACTCCTTCCCATAAGCTGTATCAGTTCCAATAAAGCAGCTCAATCCAAATCTATTCAAATACTGTAGTTTTCTGGTTATTTCTATCTAGTTAACTGTATTGCACAATCTCTTCACCGATTATGTACTTGTATCACTTCAAAATTACTTTCTCATATTTTTGTACCACATAGATTTGTTAAAAGCCCTGTTATTTGTATACCACCAAAATATTTATACAAATAAGGCATAATTTCAAATTTTTTATTATATCAAAAAGGAGTTTTCAAAATTCTGTATACATTTTATGAGTTTGTTATTCTTAATTCCAAAAACAACTCTCCTAACTACCGTATTTTCATTATTGATGCTTACTATATTAAAATATACATTTGAAACCTACATACTTTGTTATCTTTTAATATTTTAATTTGGTCTGTCGTATCTGATATCAGTAGTAAATAACTTCTATCTTTTAACATCTTACTTTATAAATTAAAATATATGAAATTTATTCTTTCCAGTCTCATTTCTTAAAATTTAATCTCTATTTAAAATTTAATTCAAATAACCTTTTATATTCTAAACTTTTGCAAAGACTGACTACAATGCTTTACCAAATTCTTTTATCATATTTATCATCAAACTATATCCACTCTTATGATATCATAACAATATATAGATTATTTGATAACCTTCTAAATATTTTTCCGCTCTTCAGTAAAGAAATTGAAAACAAAAGAAAAATTACACAATCTTAAGTAATGCCTGAATTTCTATTTTTCGGATACCTTAAAATAGTGACAAAAGCACAGCCGTTACACAGCTATACATGGAAGAGGAAATTGGGACCGCATACAATGCAACCTTTACAAATTAATTCCTTTACGTTGCTCCTGGAAAATAATCCTATTTATTTATTGGAGCTTTGTGTGCACAGACGGCTAAGTAACATAACTAGTCCATTTGTTCGGAACACAAGATTAAGTCTGGTACTACTAAATATAATAATCGAATCGGGTTACTATTGCTAACGAATAGTTATTAGAAACAAAGTAGTTACATTGTCATAAATATGCCAAACGTAACGCAGTAGGCGGAATTGTCACTTAATATTCTTCTATTGTTGCATATAAATCATTCTCAATTTTAACAGGCAATTAGAATTTGTTAAATCGATGAAATGGTGCCAGCTTTGATTGTGTAGCGAACTAATGAGGTTCTCATTCTTTCAATAGATGCTTAAAGGGTATTTCTTAAAAAATTTTAAAGGAAATAAAATGTATATAATATGCATGCAATAAATAAAACACCATATTATTGAATATCATGAAAATAAGATAAATATTATCAAACTAATTAGCTAGATGGAACAAAGTTGGACGTTTATAGAACCTTGAAGTATGGATGGTAACCTATGTTTTCACAACAAATAGTTTTTAATACTTATACTCTTGGCTAGATAGTTCCAACTAAATCGTTCTTTTATATCACCCGGCTATGGTAATTGGAATTTAACAAACGAAAACGTTTGAAAATATTTTTTATAAAGTTATAACTAATGTTAGTATTACTTAAAATATCACTATCGAGTTGGAAACATATACATAATACTAACGCAAGAAACCCCTAGATAGAATGAAATTCTATTAGTTATCGCCATTATGTTATTGTAGGTAATTCATGAAAAACCTAAAACTTTCACTTATAATACCATGAGTAGTCAAAGTTATGTGGAATATTTTTGCTGTAGTATCATGAATGTCCATTGCGCTTAGGATTAGGATTAGGACTTGTGCTAGCACGAGTCCTAATCCCAAGCGCAATGGACATGAGTAGCGATACCACCGCAAAAATAATCTACTTAACTTTGACTAAGAATGGTATTCGAAGGACTATTTAATGAACCAAACTACCTTTTCAAATTAGTTTTCAGTAAATCTAGCAACAAACTACGCACTTTCTATAGTAACAGAACACTAATATTGACTTTTTCTAATAAAAATCACATTTGTTTAAAATAGTCACTTGAATGCCTTCTAGGAAGATATATCCACAGGAAGATATATCCACTGATATTTTTTTGATTGGTCAAGAAACGAAAAATTATGGATTTTCATTGGTCACTTTTTGACAGATGACAGGTGAATTGAATTGTCAAAAATATTTTTCTAGTTTCCTAAGAAAAGAGTTTATGAATATTTGTTCAGTCTTGAATAAATAAGTAATAGACTTTAAATTATATACTAAACATAGACAGATTTATGTGGAAATAGAATGCGGTTGGCAGTTTCGATTAAACCAGTCATTCAGAGGTAGAATTGTCATTTATAAATACGAGTACATCGAGCTTGGAATATTGTTAACGTGTTCTGTAACTGATTTTTCAAAAATATTGTTGTAACAGGATTGCGGTGATTAAAAAATACATTAATTAAATATATTAGGCAGTTGTTATCTGTACTTTACGTTTTTCTTAATAATAAAATGTTGATATGCTATACAGTATAGCGACTATGTTAACCAAGTAGTACAAAGCGTGCTGTATTGTTCTGATTTCGCACATTCTATTTTATGTGAGTATGGTAAATTATTCGATTTGCATCTCGGTTCAATTGATTCTGATCAAAAGAAGGCCAAGGCTTTGCATCCGCGCAATCTCTAGCTCTGATCAACAACACAAAGAAAGCAGATTCAGGAAGATCAAAGCTTTCATTTTTGCTATTTTTAAATAATACACCAGCGTTATTCATAATAACGGTTAAAAAGTACTATTACTTATCACTTAGGTACCAAGAGTCACTCAATCTATAAGTATAAATATGGACTCCTTGGGGTTACTTAGGAACAATTACCACCTCTATAATTATATGTTCATTTAAAAATATAAATTATTTTTGGGTAATACATTAGGTACATCATAACATTCATAACCTTTTTTGAACAAGGTGATTTAACATCCGATTATCCATATTTGAAATGAAAAGCGAAAACCGACTAGAGTATTGTTTTTAGTTTTTAAAATGTTGCTTGCTGGTCATATGTCAATAAATTATTTTAAATTAATACATACTTCCATTCACAATAACTATAAAGTTTAGTTTATGCCTTAAATAAGCTTTGTTTTAATGCCATAATTGTTTTTTAGCCCTTTTCAAAGTGCCCCTAACTAAAGACAGAAGAGATGTCATGATTTAAACGTGACTTGATTTTTTAATTTTGGTTTGTTTTGCGAAGAGCCTTTTAATTTTTAAACGAAGCAGTTTCAAAAAGAAATAGCAAAATTTGTCTTTCAGCTGAACGAAATGCCATCTAAATCGAATGTGATTTACATAATACTCTGTGTTACGCATAAATCGATGATAACCACAAACAGGAAAATCCGAAATCAAATTATGAAAATATAATATATATTCACTACCAAAATATTTCTTCAATAGATATGGCTGCTGATCCTTCCCTTTAATTTTTTTCTCTATTTCTGGTAGTGATAATTTAATGGTTACACATTTAAAAAGCGTGCTGAAAGTAAAAATATGCATTCAAAATTTTATTTTTCAGGGATATCACTTTAAGTCTCAATGTATGATTGTCACATCGTTATCGTGTAGAAACTATTTAGTAAACTAGAATATAAACCTTAAGTACCATTTTCGAATCGGATTAATAGTATATTACATACCGAGGTGGAAAGTGATTCGTTCCTGTCGAGAGATTAAATAGTTAACGGAGACGCGTAGCGTCCAGTTTAACTTTATCTCGAGACAGGAACAAAACTTTTCACCGTGGAATGTATACTATTTGACTCACAATCGGTTTTTGTCATTATTTATTTAATTAGGTAAGTTTCAAATAAAACGTATTTTTTTATCGCAGTTTAATAAGTCACTTTAACAAAGAAAACTGCGACGCTGTTGCTAGGTAACATAACAAGTTGATTGAAAGTGAAAGTGAAAGATTTTCCCGGCTAGCTAGAAAAGTAAAGTAAACAATGACTCGCTCCTACTGTTTTAAAGGTTAGAAACGTACCTATTATTAACCGAATGTGAGTAAACTATATTTTCAACGCTGTAATACAAAACGAGCTCTCCACGTTTCTTTGAAGTTTTGGCGCTTTTCTTAAATGGTGCCAAACTGTTTATCTATTTTTCTGATGCCCTTGTAAAATCTGTTTTTAGACGTGTTACATATTTTATATACAATAATATTTTCGAAAAAATTTAAAACAACATATTATATTCGTACGACTGTAAAGCCCTGATTCGAAGTTAATTATAAATTCTTATTTATACCTAGTAACTCAAATCGGGCTAGTAGTGATTTGCACTTTAGGAACTGTTATAATGTTCTTACCGGATTCACCACTTTGGAATTATTTTTGGTTCAGTAAGATATAACCGATTGTGGAAAATAATAACATTACTTTTTTATTTTCCTGTTAGCAGTTTATTTTCGTAAGAACTTTTCGATTTTGATCTCTCGTTTGTTGTTTTTATTGTCGCTTCTTGTCTTAACAGTTCCCGAGGAAGAAAAAATGTAGCCAGTTCATACTGCAGTGATGTTTAATCGCACTTTGTGCAGAATGTTTTCTGTTTTGGTCAGATTTAGTATGGATTTTTGATTATTGAAGTTACCGAACCGTGTTGTTTGGGATTAGTAGCTGAAATTTCGATTCCTTGTTGTTGATATTGTTTTGCCTGATTTGACATTTTTTGTTGTACCGTTCCGAACTGACGTTGAAGTTAGTAAAGTTTGTCGATTTTGACGTTTCATGATTACCGATTTTGACGTTTTTTTTTTGTTGTTGTTTGGTGTTGTACCGCGTTGATTTTTGGTATGCGGGTTGGAAATCATTTTCGCCTTCATTACTGTGTTTTGTTTGTTGATAAGTTGTGGTTTGTCATTGGTGTGCTAGGGAAATTCGCATATGCGGTTTATTAAGTCTTCATAGTTGGTTTGGCGTAGTTTTGTCTTCATTGTTGTCATGTATCGCCCAAATTTGCTTGTCGACTTCATCGTGGACACCCCTAACGTTTGTCGCAGTGTCTTGCACACTTACCGTATTCCTTGTCGTTTATCGACGTAGCCTTTGAGCGTGCCGTGTTGGACGGATCGCTGCAGAGACGTGTTGTTGTTCATATTGACATATTTATCGACGATTTGTCACTTACCGTACTCTATTTTTCTGTAGACGTAATGTTGTTCCGTATCGTGTTCTTTGTGAACAATTTTGTTGAAGCTTTTGGCACAGAATAATAATAACCAGAAGGATATCTCGTATTACCTGACCGCCGGCCCCTCATAGCCTTGAGACGTTTCTACCCTGAAATTCTAACCTGAAACGGCCAGTGCAGTCAGTGTAGGTAGCGGCTTTGGGGAAAGCCCATGGAATACAAAGGTTCGAGGTCACCCGTTGTCGGCGTCGACATCAATGCGGTTGTGTAGAAGATATCCTTCTGGTTATTATTATTCTGTGCTTTTGGGCTTCGTGTGGCGGCAATGGCCTGCTGTCCGCATAAGGTTTCTTTAGTGGAAAGTATTTAAGTATGTTTGACATTTGGTGTGTTGTGGTGCCCCGTTGTTTTTTCATGGCCAAACGCTCTTTGTCGTACAGTCGGCAGTCGCCAATTTGACCACTTTGGTGAATTTAAAAACGAGAGCATGTTTTTGGTCGCTTTTTTTCATGCGGGCCCTGTCGAAGTAAGGACACCCCTTTGGGCCGCATTGAGTTCTACGAAGAATTCATTGGGTCATCGAACGCCTACACCGCTGGAGACTTTGTTCTTCCGGATTTTCTTTTGGTGTTCGGTGAGTAGTGTACCTAGGCGGGTTCTGGGCCACATTTGACCTTGAACTTTTTTCAAGGTCACGGGCCTAGCCGAGGTCAAGGTCACAGGCCTAGCCGGTGGGCGTGGCCTAGTCGGGTCATTGACCTCGGCCACTTCCGAGAATTCTTTCTAGGTCACGGATCTAGCCTAGGTCAAGGTCGGAGTCATTGGCCTAGTCGGGGTCATTGACCTCGGCCACTTCCGGGAATTTTTTGGGTTAAAAGTGTAGTTTTTGAAATTTTCCCACGCTCGAGCGTCTGGGATGCAGACATGTTCATTCTTGCAGGATGTTATCAGTAAATAAGAAGCTATTGTTACGCTTATCAAATTTTTCTCAAGCTCGACCGGATGTGCGTCTGACAGACATGCCTATTCTTGCAGGATGTTGTTGAACAATGACATCCATTGTTTGAAAATCAGCACGATAATTGGACAATGAAGCTATTGTTGTCTGGAGGAATTTTTGCTGACAGCCACTATAATATAGGTAAGAAAGAGGGGTTGGGCTGCTATTCAACTACCCTGTTTCAACTACCTGTTTGAGAAAATGTGCAAGGTTGCTAAAAAATAAACCGAATTAATTGTGGTCTAATAGTATATATCGAATTATTTCCAGCTAAAAAGATGCAATATAAAACTCCAAACCATTTTAAATAACTTGTTAGGTTTTTGTTTTATTACGCGTTCGACGAGATGTATGTCTGGATATTTAACTCGAATAGGCCGATTGGAAGCATCTTTTAGTAGATAGGTAATGTGTTCGATCCCACTGGAGGACTGTTTAAGCGGTAGACAGTATATAACATAATACAAAAGTGTTGCGGTCTTAGAGACATTGGGAAATCTGCAACATTGTTTGTAAGCAAAGTAAATATTAAGTGTTTTTTCCAGTACTTTATTAAATACACAGTCTCGAAAATTGAGCCGATAGTTATATATTTTACTTTTGCTGTTGGATTTATGTACAGCACCCCCCTCGCTTTAGAAATAAGCAAGTTCCTAAAGAAATATTATGATGCTGTAGAGATTTACACGTTACAGTTCGGTGTGTATAAAAATTACGTATTTATTAAATATTACTGTTAACAAAGCTGTTAAACGTATGATACAGGCAGTTATTAATTAGAGTGGTGGTTTAATTTTATCATTGGAATTTCGGTTTCTTACAACGGTATTTGTAAATCATTCGTAAGTAGTCCACCGATACACATTTATTTACGTTATGCATGTGCAGACTTGCTTGTTATGCAAGGTCGTTGACTTATCGTATGCAGTGTAGGAAATGTTATCATATGACTTTGTCAGCACGCCATAAAAGTTGGTTTTTGTAGTATAAGACATCCGCAAGCTAATTCGGTAAAGAGGTGGAAAAATACTTAAAGAAAATATTAGCAGATAATACATTTGAAAAATCTGCACGACTAATACTCAACATTATTACAATTACTGTAATGAAGGATAAAGGTTTGGCCTTACCTGTTGGCGAAAGTTATATTAGATATTTTGCCGGCTGGTATCTATCGGCCTAATTGGGCTAACTCGCCGAGAGGGTCGGGGTTCCAGCAAAGCTGCAACAAAACTAAAGGAGAGGGCGCCAGGTCCTCGACGTTGACTAATCCTTGCGTCGGACCTCCACAAGGTAAGAAATAAATCCAGCAAATCAAATTATCAAAGACCAAATAACTTATCACAGCGTTTATTACCTGTTCGGTGCTATAGTGCAAACCCGCAGATAAAAGATACACATAAACATATATACATTAATAGGTGAAATAAAATAAAACAAGGCAGGCTTTAAACTATCACAACATCTATCATAACTCAGAATATATTCACGCAGGTACAATAATTATTACACACCCTGTGAGGCAGTGCGCGGCGAAACGAGGCTATGCAAGCGTAAGGCTAACTTACAATCCCGAGAGTTAGCTCCAATGGATACTAAGACGTTACCTCAAAATTTTTAGAGTACAGAAACACCGTGCGTTTGTATGGGCATACGAGAACGAAGGTTAATGCAAACTCATTATACTGTATGGGATGATTTAACAAAACAAAACAGCTTGAATATGCCCTTACAATATTGATTGACCGTGAAATTCTGTAAATAATTCACGGGAGATTGTACTCAAAGCGATACGTTGCCGACTTCGGGTCCTTAACCACAATCTAATGAAAGCTCCAACTTCACACGTAATGCGCGGTGTTTGTCACAAAATTTAACCTTGATTTTGAGCTTATGCAAATGGAGGGGGCCCAAACGGTCGCGAGACTTCGCTAAAACGTGCCACAAGTAAGTCTGAACATCCCACTACAATGTCTTACAAAATTCCAATGTACTGGTCGGCTATAATTTTATAGAAATCTGAATATATATTTAAACGGAGTCGCTGACACTACCGATATGTGGCCTAGAAGCTAAGAAGCTAGCCTGCTAGTGTAGCAGTTAGCACACACGATACCGACAACCCGAGGTTATAATTTAGCATAATTAAACTGAGCCGAGAAAACTTCAAACAGTTAGTAGTATTTCAGTAAACGACGAGCACAAATGGTACAGCCAGCCCCTAATCTAATCTAAAACTACATCAAGTGGGTCGAGCTGTATGACATTCCCTGTCAATATCTATGCGAAAGGTTCGCCTAATCACAAAAATAATACACAAGAGAGGGGCGATTGGTATAGCATGCCCTATAACTATGCGAAAGGTACATACCCAAGTCTAATTATCACGCAGGTTTCCTTGCAATATCACAACTGAGACTTCCGAGATGGCTGGAGTCGAGTGTGCTCGCTTCCTGCAGTAGATCAAGCAGCGCAGGGGGCCTTACTTTGGAAGCCGAAGGAGATGCGAGAGGGTGGCGATGAGCGAGCTCCTATTTCTTAGCAGGAACCGTGACAGGCAGATTGCGAAATCCAAGTGCAACACATCAAATTACAGGAACACATGACTGGTTCTCGGCATAATTGAGTCCCGTCAAAATTGGCTTTTTCTGGAGGAAAGCCATGTTGAACGCGCCAGAAAGAACTGACCCCAATAAATCCGCAGAGGCGAAATTGACGTAAGTACTAACACACCAATTACTAACGTCTTAAAGAGGGCTCCTATACTTGTAGATCCTCCATCAAATCAAAACGGAGAGCAGCTAAACCAATTAGCTCATAAATGAAGTACAGAGCCGGGGCACAGCTTGCACAAATTCCAGGACATCAAAATTCTTCCAAAATAAAATCTGACTGACTTCTAAAATAACAACGTTATACCCTAGCAACAAATCAGGCCAGGAATCTAGATTATAATTAATGTACGTACTGTTGTAGAATTGGAGCAAAATAAGTTTAAATAATGACATCCAGCTGATTACTAGGGGAGTTGCATACGTAACCACATATTAACTATACTAATGCATG
>OW679196.1:34824194-34949194 GCA_940337035.1 Agriotes lineatus | reverse complement strand
CTACATCTGGTGTAAAGGCCCCATACATTTTAGCAACCTTGTACACTCCCAGATTTTTCCACTAACTATAATTTGAATTTCCCGCCCAAAAACCTAGACAGAATTTGAATTTACCGCCAAAACCTACGCAGAATTTGAATTTTTCGCCAAACCTCCGCGCAGACCCCCGCGCAGACCTACGCAGAAACCTCAGACAACCGGTTTATTTTTAGCAACCTTGCACATTCCCAGACGATGACTCACATGCGCAGGTCTAGACAGGTCTGACAAAATGTTTTTAAACAAGTTTTCTCTTATACATACATCTGATTTTTAACCAATCTAGATAAGTTCAAAATTATACTGTCCCTCACCATCCTTATTAATTAGAGTATTGCAGTGATCTAATAGCTTTTACTCGGATTTATTTAATTTAATTCTTATTCTCTGGGTTTTATTTTAAAGTTTTTGGGCACAGTTGTTAGCACTGTAATAACCTTAGTTATTCGACGCTAATCGACTATTAAAATCAGATTAAGACATAAACCATACTGCCTGTCTGACTGTTTGCCTGTGTACCTATCTGTTTACCTGTAAGACCTGAGCATAATTTGAATTTCCCGCCAAAACCTACGCAGAATTTAAATTTCCCGCCAACCCTGCACAGAATTTGATTTTACCGCCAAGCATGCGCAAACACCCTCGCGCAGACCCTCACGCTGACCTGTGCAGAAACCCCAGACAACACGCAGAATTTAAATTTCCCGCCAAAACCCTGATCATAATTTAAATTTACCGTCAAAACCTGAGTGTAATTTAAATTTACCGCCAAAACCTACGCAGAATTTTGAATTTCCCGCCAAACCATCGCGCAGACTCCCGCGCTGACCTGTGCAGAAACTCCAGACAACCGGTTTATTTTTGCAACCTTGCAAGTAGAGTACCTACACGGGTTCTGGCTCAAAATGTGTCACTGCGCAGGTTTTCTGCGCAGGTGTCTGCGCAGGTCTGCGCGCGCAGGTTTATCAAGGTCGTTGGTCTAGCCGGGGGTCACGGGTCTAGCCTAGGGTCAAGGTCACGGGCCTCACCTAGGTCACGTGCCACTTCCGGGAATTTTTTGGGTTAAAAGTGTAGTTTTTGAAATTTTCCCACGCTCGAGCGTCTTAGGTCACGGATCTAGCCTAGGTCAAGGTCGGAGTCATTGGCCTAGTCGGGGTCATTGACCTCGGCCACTTCCGGGAATTTTTTGGGTTAAAAGTGTAGTTTTTGAAATTTTCCCACGCTCGAGCGTCTGGAATGCAGACATGTTCATTCTTGCAGGATGTTATCAGTAAATCAGAAGCTATCAACATTTTCTCAGGCTCGACCGGATGTGAGTCATCGTCTGAGTACGCAGTCTATTCTTGCAGGATGTTATCAGTAGAACAATGGCATCCATTGTTTTAAAATCAGCACGAAATTCGAGAACAATGAAGCCATTGTTGTCTGGAGATTAAAATGTGCAAAGCTGGTAAAAATAGAACAATGACATCCATTGTTTTAAAATCAGCACGACATTGGACAATAAAGCCATTGTTGTCTGGAGATTAAAATGTGCAAAGCTGTTAAAAATAGAACAATGAAAGCCATTGTTTGAGAAATCTGCACGATAATTGGACAATGAAGCCATTGTTTGAGAAATCTGCACGATTGCAAAAAATAACTGAACAATGAAGCCATTGTGGTCTAATAGTATATATCGAATTATTTCCAGCTAAAAAGATGCAATATAAAAATCCAAACCATTTTAAATACCTTGTTAGGTTTTTGTTTTATTACGCGTTCGACGAGATGTATGTCTGGATATTTAACTTGAATAGGCCGATTGGAAGCATCTTTTAGTAGATAGGTAATGTGTTCGATCCCACTGGAGGACTGTTTAAGCGGTAGACAGTATTTAACAAAGTGTTGGAGTGTTAGAGACATTGTTTGTATGCAAAGTAAATATTACGTGTTTTTTCCTGTACTTTATTAAATACACAGTCTCGAGCCGATAGTTATTTATTTCGCTTGGATTTATGTACAGCATCCCTCACTTTAGCAGGAAGCAAGTTCCTAAAGAAATATTATTATGCTGTAGAGATTTATAGGTTACAGTTCGGAGTTAAAAATTTTGGATATCAGCAACAGTACCATTTAATATTGTGTTCTTTTACCAAATTTTAGATTCGATAGGTTCGAAAGCACTGCTAACAGACAGACAGAAAACTTGCCAAACCGGGCCTTGTCAAATATCGAACAGCAATATATATTAGTAAAAAATACTCTTCCAGGTTAAAAGTTTGATGTAGTTTTAGCCAATCTTATACACATTCCAGCAGTAAACTCTGGTAGGAAGCGGAGTCTTAGACAGCAGAATTTTTATAATACAAAACAGGAGCGATAAAAGTACCGTGTTTACCACTCAGCATTTTTCAGGTAATCCGATTCGGCATATCGCAAAACAGACACCTTCTTTGTTCCTGTGTTGGCATCTTGGCTTTAAGAATGTTATGGTTTATTTACATCTTGTGTTAGCGCCCTTGGTTTTAAGAACGTTATGTAAATGAATATTTTATAGAATTTGGAAAACTAAAGAATATATTAGCAGATAATACAACTTATTTTAAAAACGCGAGGTTTATAAATACAATACAGCAAACCATAAAAGTTGGTTTTTGTTGTATAAGCAAGCCAATCCGGTAGAGAGAGATATTTAAGAGGGGTGATAAAATACTTAAAGAAAATATTAGCAGATAATACATTTGAAAAATCTGCACGACTAATACTCAAGATTATTACAATTAGAGACTGCAGACAAAAAGTAAGATTAAAATCAAAAATTTTAAAATAAAGCCCTGAAAATAAGAACTAAATAAAACCAAATAAAAGCTATTAGGCCACAACAATACTCTAATTAATAAGGATGCTATACCCAACGGCGAGGGTTCAGATACCTGTTTAATGGAAACATTTTCTTGAATTTCTAATCAAATCTAAAATTTTGGGTCTGACGTAAAAATTTTTAAGTCGTTAGGTTGACTGTGTCAAGTTTCCACGAAAAAACTAAATCTCCTACAGGCCAGATTCTTGGATCAAGTAAATAATACAGCAAGACATAAAAAGTTGGTTTTTTGCAGTATAAGACATCCGCAAGCCAATCCTAAACTGGTAGTTTTAAATAGTAGAATTTTATAATACAAAACAGGAGCGATAAAATAATCGTCAGCATTTTTTCAGTTTATCCGATTCGGAAACTTCTGCATATCGCAAAAACAAACACCTTCTTTGTTCTTGTGTTAGCACCTTGGCTTTAAGAATGTTATGAATCCGACGCCACAGCACTATATGTTTTTAACTACATTTTTCAAAAATAAAAAGCAGCTTAAAATATTGTTCCTAAAAGGAGTGGTGCTGTAGTTTTATCATTGGAATTTCGATTTCTTACAACGGTAGTCCTGTTTTTGGTTGCAACGAGCATAGTTGTAGCAGATATTTCTGACGAATAGAAGATATAAACAGACAGTAATATTAATCTAAAAATTGAATTAACAAAGTTGTTAAACGCATGATACAGGCAGTTATTAATTACTTAATATATACAATTGTCCTATATCCGATATTCATGGTTAATCTGATTTTAATAGTCGATTAGAGTCGAATAACTAAGGTTATTACAATGCTAAAGACTGTGCGCAAAAAGGTAAGATATCAAAAATTTTAAAATAAAACCCAGAGAATAAGAATTAAATAAAGCCAAGTAAAAGATCACTGCAATATATTAGTAAAAAATACTCTAATTAATAAGGATGCTATACTCAATGGTGAGCGACAGTATAATTTTGAACTTATCTAGATTGGTTAAAAATCAGATGTATATATAAGAGAAAACTTGTTTAAAAACATTTTGTCAGACAAATTCCTGTCTAGACCTGCGCATGTGAGTCATCGTCTGGGAATGTGCAAGGTTGCTAAAAATAAACCGGTTGTCTGAGGTTTCTGAGTAGGTCTGCGCGGGGGTCTGCGCGAGGGTTTGGCGGTAAATTCAAATTCTACACATAATTTTTGGCGGGAAATTTAAATTCTGTACAGGGGTTTTGGCGGGAAATTCAAATTCTGCGCAGGTTTGGCGGTAAATTCAAATTCTGCGTAGGTTTTTTGGTGGTAAATCTGGGAATGTGCAAGGTTGCTAATAAATGTATGGTTAAGAAATTTGCTTAAAATTGACTGAAAATTTACAGACACTGTTTGTAAGTACCGAATGTAAATATTAAGTGTTTCTCTTGTAAATGCACAAAGTTTAGAAATTGGACGATAGTTATATATTTCGGTTGGATTTATGTACAGAAGGACAGCATTCAATCACTTTAGCAATAAGCAAGTTCCTAAAGAAATATTATTTGTTTTTTAATATAGGTTCGAAAGCACTGCTGACAGACAGACAGACAGACAGGCAGATAGGTAGACAGGTAGACAGCTAGACAGGTAGACAGATAGACAGATAGACAGGTAGACAGCTAGACAGGTAGACAGCTAGACAGGTAGACAGCTAGACAACAGCTGTTCCTGTAACGGTTTTATGGGCACGACGGTGTAATAAAACGACAATTGTAAATATAATTGTATTTTATTTGTCTAATGTACATGTATAAAATTATTACAAATATATTATACACTAGTCAATTATTGTGGTAGAGGTGTTGTTGTTGTCATCTCTGTCTGGATGATCTCCTCGTGCTGTTTCCGAACTAGATTTATTCAATTATTCCTGCCTCTTTTAACTCTTCTATTATACTAACAATTTCATTTATATGATTTGTATGACGCAGGCTGTTGGCTCATAATGCAAACATTTAACAGATGGGCAGGCGGACATCACCATAAATCATATACGATTTTTTTCACACATTCACGTTCTAATCTCAAAATTTTTAAATGCTCCTCGATGGGCTCCATCACATTGTCATCAAACCAACTCCACCCGTCTGGAAGTTGTAGCTTTGTATCTGTTTTAAAGTCCGGATGTCCATCTAGCGTAACGATGATATCCATGCGATTGCAACCAAACCATGGAAATAACTTTGAAAATTCATAGAAATACTTGTCGTAATATTTTTCCAAAGAGGTGACGGCTTCCATGTTACAATCAGACTGCTACGATTTATTCGATATACTATGATTTATATGTTTATACCCTCGTCGTGCCTACAATTTCTACATGACAGACAGAGAGGGCGCAGTTTGGCCCAGATGTCCATCTAGCATAACGGTAATATTCATACGATCGCAACCAAACCATGGAAATAACTTCTCGTAATATTTTTCTTAGTAATGAGGGTGAGACAGGCAGACAGACAGGCAGACAGACAGACAGACAGACAGACAGACAGACAGACAGACAGACAGACAGACAGACAGACAGACAGACAGACAGACAGACAGACAGACAGACAGACAGACAGACAGACAGACAGACAGACAGACAGACAGACAGACAGACAGGTAGACAGACAGACAGACAGGTAGGCGGACAGACAGACAGGTAGGCAGACAGACAGACAGGTAGGCAGACAGACAGACAGACAGACAGACAGACAGACAGACAGACAGACAGGCAGACAGACAGACAGGTAGACAGACAGACAGACAGGTAGGCAGACAGACAGACAGGTAGGCAGACAGACAGACAGGTAGGCAGACAGACAGGCGGGCAGACAGACAGACAGGTAGGCAAACAGACAGACAGACAGACAGACAGACAGACAGGTAGGCAGACAGACAGACAGGTAGGCAGACAGACAGACAGGTAGGCAGACAGACAGACAGGTAGGCAGACAGACAGACAGGTAGGCAGATAGACAGACAGGTAGGCAGACAGACAGACAGACAGGCAGGCAGACAGGCAGACAGGCAGGTAGGCAGACAGACAGAAAGATAGGTAGGCGGACGGGCAAGCAGGCAGGCAGGCAGGCAGGCAGGCAGGCAGGCATGCAGACAGACAGACAGACAGACAGACATACATTTTAGCAACCTTGCACATTTCTCAAACAATCACATCCGGCTCACATAATGGAGGTCATTGACCCACCCTTATTAGCAGCGCATGTCCAGACAATAACATCCGGCCAGACGCTCACATTTGACGGACTGCAAATATAGCCTCTATTAACACCTGCAACAAAGGTGATGATAGGATAACTTATTCGAAGTTACGAGTGTTCGAATGTTTGTAAGAGTGGAACAGGTTGAAATAAATAACTATCGACGCAATTTCGAAACTGTATATTTAATAAAGTACTGGAAAAACCCGTAATATTTATGAAACTTGATTAAGCGAGAGAATCTTGTAAAAATTTAAAAAATTAGACTTTTAGCCTCAAAACTCGTTATGGGAATCTTGTAAAAATTAGACATTTAGCCCTCCAAAACTCGTTATGGGAATCTTGTAAAAATTAGACATTTCGCCCTCCAAAATTTTATCATCATTTTCAGACAATGACATCTCCCAGACAATAAGATTCGGCCAGACGCCTACAGCGTAAATATAGCCCCTCTGTCAAATCTAAATTGGTTCATTTGTCCTGTGTCGAATTTGAATTTATCGTCAAAATGATGCGCAGAATTTGAATTTACCACCAAAAACCTGATCATAATTTAAATTTACCGCCAAACCTGCGCAGAATTTGAATTTCCCGCCAAAAACCTGCGCATAATTCGAATTTACCACCAAACCGACGCAGAATTTGAATTTTCTTAGTATAATTATATATTGTTGCCCCCCAATCTTGTGTCGCGAAAATGTTTCCATTAATCAGGTATCCGGGACAATTGATAAAGTCGATAATGGACTTATATATCTTAATTCGAGTTCATCCATATGAGACAGTCAATCTCCCCTTCACCGTACAATTTCTCAACCTCTTTCTGTCTACCTGCATGTCTGTCTGCCTGCCTGGCTGCTTGCCTGCCTGCCTGTCTACCTGCTTGCCTGCCCGTCTACCTGTTTAGCTGTCTACCTGTCTAGCTGTCTACCTGTCTAGCTGTCTACCTGTCTAGCTGTCTACCTGTCTATCTGTCTAGCTGTCTACCTGTCTAGCTGTCTACCTGTCTATCTGTCTATCTGTCTACCTGTCTAGCTGTCTACCTGTCTATCTGTCTATCTGTCTACCTGTCTAGCTGTCTACCTGTCTACCTATCTGCCTGTCTGTCTGTCTGTCTGTCAGCAGTGCTTTCGAACCTATATTAAAAAACAAATAATATTTCTTTAGGAACTTGCTTATTGCTAAAGTGATTGAATGCTGTCCTTCTGTACATAAATCCAACCGAAATAAATAACTATCGTCCAATTTCTAAGCTTTGTGCATTTACAAGAGAAACACTTAATATTTACATTCGGTACTTACAAACAGTGTCTGTAAATTTTCAGTCAATTTTAAGCAAATTTCTTAACCATACATTTATTAGCAACCTTGCACATTCCCAGATTTACCACCAAAAAACCTACGCAGAATTTGAATTTACCGCCAAACCTGCGCAGAATTTGAATTTCCCGCCAAAACCCCTGTACAGAATTTAAATTTCCCGCCAAAAATTATGTGTAGAATTTGAATTTACCGCCAAACCCTCGCGCAGACCCCCGCGCAGACCTACTCAGAAACCTCAGACAACCGGTTTATTTTTAGCAACCTTGCACATTCCCAGACGATGACTCACATGCGCAGGTCTAGACAGGAATTTGTCTGACAAAATGTTTTTAAACAAGTTTTCTCTTATACATACATCTGATTTTTAACCAATCTAGATAAGTTCAAAATTATACTGTCGCTCACCATTGAGTATAGCATCCTTATTAATTAGAGTATTTTTTACTAATATATTGCAGTGATCTTTTACTTGGCTTTATTTAATTCTTATTCTCTGGGTTTTATTTTAAAATTTTTGATATCTTACCTTTTTGCGCACAGTCTTTAGCATTGTAATAACCTTAGTTATTCGACTCTAATCGACTATTAAAATCAGATTAACCATGAATACCGGATATAGGACAATTGTATATATTAAGTAATTAATAACTGCCTGTATCATGCGTTTAACAACTTTGTTAATTCAATTTTTAGATTAATATTACTGTCTGTTTATATCTTCTATTCGTCAGAAATATCTGCTACAACTATGCTCGTTGCAACCAAAAACTGGACTACCGTTGTAAGAAATCGAAATTCCAATGATAAAACTACAGCACCACTCCTTTTAGGAACAATATTTTAAGCTGCTTTTTATTTTTGAAAAATGTAGTTAAAAACATATAGTGCTGTGGCGTCGGATTCATAACATTCTTAAAGCCAAGGTGCTAACACAAGAACAAAGAAGGTGTTTGTTTTTGCGATATGCAGAAGTTTCCGAATCGGATAAACTGAAAAAATGCTGACGATTATTTTATCGCTCCTGTTTTGTATTATAAAATTCTACTATTTAAAACTACCAGTTTAGGATTGGCTTGCGGATGTCTTATACTGCAAAAAACCAACTTTTTATGTCTTGCTGTATTATTTACTTGATCCAAGAATCTGGCCTGTAGGAGATTTAGTTTTTTCGTGGAAACTTGACACAGTCAACCTAACGACTTAAAAATTTTTACGTCAGACCCAAAATTTTAGATTTGATTAGAAATTCAAGAAAATGTTTCCATTAAACAGGTATCTGAACCTGATTTCTAAGCAATAAGTTTTTATGCGGTAAAAATGAACTGTCCCTCGCCGTTGGGTATAGCATCCTTATTAATTAGAGTATTGTTGTGGCCTAATAGCTTTTATTTGGTTTTATTTAGTTCTTATTTTCAGGGCTTTATTTTAAAATTTTTGATTTTAATCTTACTTTTTGTCTGCAGTCTCTAATTGTAATAATCTTGAGTATTAGTCGTGCAGATTTTTCAAATGTATTATCTGCTAATATTTTCTTTAAGTATTTTATCACCCCTCTTAAATATCTCTCTCTACCGGATTGGCTTGCTTATACAACAAAAACCAACTTTTATGGTTTGCTGTATTGTATTTATAAACCTCGCGTTTTTAAAATAAGTTGTATTATCTGCTAATATATTCTTTAGTTTTCCAAATTCTATAAAATATTCATTTACATAACGTTCTTAAAACCAAGGGCGCTAACACAAGATGTAAATAAACCATAACATTCTTAAAGCCAAGATGCCAACACAGGAACAAAGAAGGTGTCTGTTTTGCGATATGCCGAATCGGATAAACTGAAAAATGCTGAGTGGTAAACACGGTACTTTTATCGCTCCTGTTTTGTATTATAAAAATTCTGCTGTCTAAGACTCCGCTTCCTACCAGAGTTTACTGCTGGAATGTGTATAAGATTGGCTAAAACTACATCAAACTTTTAACCTGGAAGAGTAT
Source organism: Agriotes lineatus (assembly GCA_940337035.1). Classification (NCBI taxonomy): domain Eukaryota; kingdom Metazoa; phylum Arthropoda; class Insecta; order Coleoptera; family Elateridae; genus Agriotes; species Agriotes lineatus. Next base: position 34,939,781 of record OW679196.1, on the reverse strand, counting down.
TTTTTACTAATATATATTGCTGTTCGATATTTGACAAGGCCCGGTTTGGCAAGTTTTCTGTCTGTCTGTTAGCAGTGCTTTCGAACCTATCGAATCTAAAATTTGGTAAAAGAACACAATATTAAATGGTACTGTTGCTGATATCCAAAATTTTTAACTCCGAACTGTAACCTATAAATCTCTACAGCATAATAATATTTCTTTAGGAACTTGCTTCCTGCTAAAGTGAGGGATGCTGTACATAAATCCAAGCGAAATAAATAACTATCGGCTCGAGACTGTGTATTTAATAAAGTACAGGAAAAAACACGTAATATTTACTTTGCATACAAACAATGTCTCTAACACCCCAACACTTTGTTAAATACTGTCTACCGCTTAAACAGTCCTCCAGTGGGATCGAACACATTACCTATCTACTAAAAGATGCTTCCAATCGGCCTATTCAAGTTAAATATCCAGACATACATCTCGTCGAACGCGTAATAAAACAAAAACCTAACAAGGTATTTAAAATGGTTTGGATTTTTATATTGCATCTTTTTAGCTGGAAATAATTCGATATATACTATTAGACCACAATGGCTTCATTGTTCAGTTATTTTTTGCAATCGTGCAGATTTCTCAAACAATGGCTTCATTGTCCAATTATCGTGCAGATTTCTCAAACAATGGCTTTCATTGTTCTATTTTTAACAGCTTTGCACATTTTAATCTCCAGACAACAATGGCTTTATTGTCCAATGTCGTGCTGATTTTAAAACAATGGATGTCATTGTTCTATTTTTACCAGCTTTGCACATTTTAATCTCCAGACAACAATGGCTTCATTGTTCTCGAATTTCGTGCTGATTTTAAAACAATGGATGCCATTGTTCTACTGATAACATCCTGCAAGAATAGACTGCGTACTCAGACGATGACTCACATCCGGTCGAGCCTGAGAAAATGTTGATAGCTTCTGATTTACTGATAACATCCTGCAAGAATGAACATGTCTGCATTCCAGACGCTCGAGCGTGGGAAAATTTCAAAAACTACACTTTTAACCCAAAAAATTCCCGGAAGTGGCCGAGGTCAATGACCCCGACTAGGCCAATGACTCCGACCTTGACCTAGGCTAGATCCGTGACCTAAGACGCTCGAGCGTGGGAAAATTTCAAAAACTACACTTTTAACCCAAAAAATTCCCGGAAGTGGCACGTGACCTAGGTGAGGCCCGTGACCTTGACCCTAGGCTAGACCCGTGACCCCCGGCTAGACCAACGACCTTGATAAACCTGCGCGCGCAGACCTGCGCAGACACCTGCGCAGAAAACCTGCGCAGTGACACATTTTGAGCCAGAACCCGTGTAGGTACTCTACTCTTGCACATTTCTCAAACAATGGCTTCGTTGTTTAATTCGCAGCAGACAGGCAGGCAGGTTCTGACAAGTTTGGCATTTACAGACAATGACTCACATCCGGTTTATTTTTAGCAACCTTGCACATTCCCTAGACGCTCACATCCACAAGTATTGACACGTATTTTCTATAGTCTGCGTCTCCTTCTAATTTTAGCTTTATTTACACAATTTTAAATGTGATTGTTTAGTTACAAAATGTTTTTAAACAAGTTTGAGATTTTCTCTTATACATCTGATTTTTAACCAATCTAGATGTTTTTCTCCAGCAAAAATGAAACTGTCCCTCACCATTGAGTATAGCATCCTTATTATTGTAGTGATTGCAGTGATCTAATAGCTTTTTATTTGGTTTTATTTAATTCTTATTCTCTGGGTTTTATTTTAAAATTTTTGATTTTAATCTTACATTTTGCGCACAGTCTTTAGCATTGTAATAACCTTAGTTATTCAACTCTAATCGACTATTAAAATCAGATAAACCATGAATACCGGATATAGGACAATTGTTTTATTAAGTAATTAATAACTGCCTGTATCATACGTTTAACAGCTTTGTTAACAGTAATATTTAATAAATACGTAATTTTTATACACCGAACTGTAACCTGTAAATATCTACACCATAATAATATTTCTTTAGGAACTTGGTTTTTTATTAATATATTGCCGTGATCTAATAGCTTTGACTTGGCTTTATTTAATTCTTATTCTCTGGGTTTTATTTTAAAATTTTGATATCTTACTTTTTGTCTGCAGTCTTTAGCATGTAATTGTAATAATGTTGAGTATTAGTCGTGCAGATTTTTCAAATGTATTATCTGCTAATATTTTCTTTAAGTATTTTTCCACCTCTTTACCGAATTAGCTTGCGGATGTCTTATACTACAAAAACCAACTTTTATGGCGTGCTGACAAAGTCATATGATAACATTTCTTACACTGCATACGATGAAACAAATCTTTAGCTCCTGCTATTTGTTTCGCCATTTATTTATTCTTTTCCGGGCCAGCCTGTACATTCCCACTTGAATTATTTTCGCTGTATTTCGAATAATATCAAGTTTTGTCCGCGCGAAGGCGCTAGATTTGGTTTTCCCGAATTCACTTGTTATCGCTTTACGCCAGCGAACAGCGATTCGATTATTTTGGGCCATTTGATTTTCGCTTTCTGTCGAAGTAACTTGCTTCTTCGAAGGTATTCCCACGTGCTACAGCACTAATTAATAATTAATTTCGTTAGTGAGCTGATAACTAAATCAGGTATGTTTACGCTAATTGCTTGTTATCCATTTTAGTAATTTCTCTTTCTTATCAGCTTTTAGTTACCGCTTTTAGTTACCACTTTCGAGTAACTCTTTTAAACGCCGTTTTTGAGCGACTGGTTATGCTATTTGGCATCATAATTGGTAATCTTGGACCCCTCACAACTTCCTCTGGAATGCCATTTTGGGGGCTTGCCGTCTGTAACACCGAGTGCCTGTCCTTTTATCAACTTTGGCCACGAGGTCTGCGCTGTTGGTGATGGTTACATTAAGATAATCCTGGACCAATTCAACGCATGCCACCGGCGTTTCTTTCAATCCAGGTTAGTCTTATTTCAACGCCCACGAATTATTGGCTGAATCGATTTTTTCACAACGCTTCAAATTTATAATTTACTAATTTAAAACTACGCCTTATAAATCTAAAACGAAATGTACTAACCATTCATAAATCTGTGTCTCATAAATCTAAAACATAATGTATCAATTGTTCCCTAATTTACAATTTACAAATTTATAATTTTACTAATTGAATACATATTAAGAATTTTGTGAAAAAAGTGCTTCACGCTATTTTATTATCATTACCGAGATAACGGATAATACACACAGACAGTGATAAGCTTATCCCTTCAGTGAATTGCATTCAAATTCAATCTAAGAGCCTAAAGGAGGTTCACATATTTTCGCTGTGCGTGTCGCATTTTCAGCACGTATAATTTATTGTATTCAGGTTATTTAATATTGTGATAAACAATTTTTCGACGCATTATTGATGTTGCCACCAAACATGATCTGCTGATTAATAAACTTAATTGTTTGTTATTTTCTTATTTATTTCTTGAAATCTGTGATTTCTGGCGCCCTGTGTTTTTTTACTACTATTAAAAGAGCTTGCAGCAGCTCAGCTGATGATAGAAATCTGCGACCCAAGGCCATCGACTTTGACGCTAGCTAGGCCATTGCGGTAAGTAAGAAACATTTCAGAGCTACCGTGGTGTATAAATGATAAGGGGGTTGATCTGCGATTGTACTACCATTGGTTATTATTAGTAATCAATCGCAGGTTGGCTTTTTTATTGTTTCAACGATAAGTCAACGACCTTGCATAACAAGCAAGTCTGCACATGCATAACGTAAATAAATGTGTATCGGTGGACTACTTACGAATGATTTACAAATACCGTTGTAAGAAACCGAAATTCCAATGATAAAATTAAACCACCACTCTAATTAATAACTGCCTGTATCATACGTTTAACAGCTTTGTTAACAGTAATATTTAATAAATACGTAATTTTTATACACACCGAACTGTAACGTGTAAATCTCTACAGCATCATAATATTTCTTTAGGAACTTGCTTATTTCTAAAGCGAGGGGGGTGCTGTACATAAATCCAACAGCAAAAGTAAAATATATAACTATCGGCTCAATTTTCGAGACTGTGTATTTAATAAAGTACTGGAAAAAACACTTAATATTTACTTTGCTTACAAACAATGTTGCAGATTTCCCAATGTCTCTAAGACCGCAACACTTTTGTATTATGTTATATACTGTCTACCGCTTAAACAGTCCTCCAGTGGGATCGAACACATTACCTATCTACTAAAAGATGCTTCCAATCGGCCTATTCGAGTTAAATATCCAGACATACATCTCGTCGAACGCGTAATAAAACAAAAACCTAACAAGTTATTTAAAATGGTTTGGAGTTTTATATTGCATCTTTTTAGCTGGAAATAATTCGATATATACTATTAGACCACAATTAATTCGGTTTATTTTTTAGCAACCTTGCACATTTTCTCAAACAGGTAGTTGAAACAGGGTAGTTGAATAGCAGCCCAACCCCTCTTTCTTACCTATATTATAGTGGCTGTCAGCAAAAATTCCTCCAGACAACAATAGCTTCATTGTCCAATTATCGTGCTGATTTTCAAACAATGGATGTCATTGTTCAACAACATCCTGCAAGAATAGGCATGTCTGTCAGACGATGACTCACATCCGGTCGAGCCTGAGAAAATTTTTCATTGTTCTATTTACTGATAACATCCTGCATGGATAGACATGTCTGCATCCCAGACGCTCGAGCGTGGGAAAATTTCAAAAACTACACTTTTAACCCAAAAAATTCCCGGAACTGATCGAGGTCAATGACCCCGACTAGGCCACGCCCACCGGCTAAGCCTGTGACCTTGACCTCGGCTAGGCCCGTGACCTTCGACTAGACTTAGCCAAGTTTCAAACCAGAGGCCGCCACGTGACACTTAGCCAAGTTTCAAACCACGGAAGTGTCCCAGAACCCGTCTAGCTACACTACTGTACAGATTAGAGATGGGTAGTTCGCGAACGAACTGATAAAATGAACGATTCTTTTAGGTGAACTAAATGAACTAGTTCGCGACTTTGAAATGAACTAGTTCAAAATGAACTATCGAACTTTTAGCAATCTTTAATATGAATTAGGTAATCGATCGGTCCATAGTTCGCAAACTACTGTAATATGAATCATTCTCAGCAATCAGCACTGTTTGAACGTGACACGAACGAATAACATTTTGTCGGTCGCCGGTCGTGATAATCGGCTAATGACGACTTTTGTTTGGGCCCATTGGAGCTCCGCACAACAAATAACTGCTTTATTATGATAACACTCGCTGCAAACGAAACTCAACTTATTGTCTGTGGATTACTACATATGCATCGCATATTATTTTATTTATTATTACATCATTTAATTTTTGTGGGCTAGTGTGAAGTATATATTTTGCGTTAAATAACAGTAATAAGAAAACATTGTAACGTTCGGTCAAATAAACGAAAATAAAAAGTTGTGTGCCATAATTACATTTTGCTTTCTTACTACTATCCGCAGAATTATCAAAATGATTCCATAAATTACTACAAAAGAATGTAGTCGATCTGATCAGTCAATCGACACAACTGTAACACTTGCAAATTTCCATTTCTGCATATTCGTTCTTCGTTCAACATAATCGTTCAACTTTTATACAGATTACCTAAATGCTTGCGCGCGCATTATAGTTCGCGATCAAACTAGTATATTGAACGATTCTTTCCTACGAACTAGTTCGCGAGAACTAGTTCATCACAACGAACTACATTTCCCATCTCTAGTACAGATAACGTACCAGCAGACGCTCTAACCAGGGTTTCTTTCGTTGGTCTACAAAATACGATCGATTTCGATGATTTAGCAACAGCTCAACAAGACGATCCTGATTTAGAAGCCTTATTGTCAAACCCAAATTTATCTTTTGCCAAAACAAATTCGTTAAAAGGAACTCCTATTTGGGTTGAAACTTCTACGGGCACACAAAGACCGTTCGTTCCACGATCTTTCCGCCGTCAAATATTCGACTCAATCCACTCGTTATCTCATCCCGGAGTTCGCGCATCTAGGAAATTAATAACTAAACGTTATATCTGGCCATCCATGCACAAGGATGTGAAAACGTGGGTGGATACATGTCCTTCCTGTCAAGCAGTTAAAGTAACCAAAACTTCGAAACCTCCACTCTATCCATTTGGTGAACCGGATTTCCGCTTCAAACACGTACACATCGATCTAATTCACCTTCCCCAATGGCAACAATACAAATACATTTTAACTATAATTGACCGTTTTACTCGCTGGCCTGAAGCGATTCCGTTAAAATACGCAACTGCGGATGAAATTATTTTAGCAATAACACAAATTTGGATTGCCCGTTTTGGCATACCAAAATTTCTAACTAATGATAATGCTCCCGTTTTCCTTTCGAAATCATGGTTAGATTTCATGTCCGTTTTAGGAATTAGAAACATCCGTTCAAGCACATACCATCTAATCAGCCAGAGAATCGTTGAACGATTCAATCGTACCTTAAAAAATGCAATCACCGCAACAGGCATTAAACCCTGGCCAGACAACATTCCGTGGATTTTACTTTCTTTACGCTCCAGCATCAAAGAACACCTGCAAGCATCCCCAGCAGAAATGTTATACGGTACAATTCTTCGATTACCAAATGATTTCTTCGATGAGAATCACTTCACTCAACCATCAGATACAATAATGTCATCATTTGTAATCAATCTAAAACAATCAATTGGAAAGCATAAATATTTCTTCACAAAAAACTACCCCTCTACCAGTACTCACATTAATAAAGATCTGGAAACATGCACACACGTGTATCTCAGAAACAGCACGCATACTAGGGGCGTCAAACCCAATTATCTAAGCCCTTTCAAAATTGCACACCGTTCTGAAAAATACATGTCGCTGGAAGGTATCAGCGGAACAGTCAGCTATGACAGACTGAAACCTGCCTACTTTCTAGATTAACATATGCTTGCATGCTTTCGTATATTTTATTTTTGTTTTATTTTATTTTTATTGTTACGTTAATATTATTTTTATACACGCTTCCTTTTTTTTTCATTTCTTCCAGCTTACATCTGCGAAGTAGATGGAGTTCGACGCCCAACAGGATATCTCCAGGGACGTGTGTAGTGTGTGTTATTATTTATTGTTATCATTTATTGTTATTAGTTTTTAAGGATAGTTGAAAAGATCCAGGAGGTTTTGTAGCTAAATATAATCCTGTTACTCTCATACGGGATTATATTAGTTTTCCTACCTGGCCTCCCTCCCTCTTCTTTTGGGGGGGGGGGGAGTAATGTTGCGATTATCTAGCCACCTGGTTTGTGTGTTAAGGTGACGATCGCAAACAAAGTTTATTTAGTTCATTATATTGGTTCATGAAGCAAACAAACGTTTTATTTCAACCTCTATATATGAACATATTTACGTAAGATATAACGCCCCAAAGGCCCCACTCTTACAGTACACTAACAATCTTGGGCTCTTATTTTACTCATAATGCCCTTGGTACCTTAATAACTATTATCACACCCTTTAATACACCATCCAGAAAGTAAATAGCATTATAATAAAGGGTTTTTATTATACAAATTTGCTTTTACTCGTTACACGTTACAAATTCAGAAAAGATTTGTTTATTTTAAAAATATAATTTTCTCTAGCAATAATAATTTATACAAAATTTCTATATGGTATATTTTATTATAACATTTCATAATTGACTTTTTCAGATAATCATTTGAGTTTGGCTTTCATTTTAGTTATTCCGATTGTCAGTTAATACCTACAAATTAAAATGTAAGCTGTGATGTTACCATACAACTATCCCAACTAAATCAACTTATATGCTCGAACCTTGGTAAAAAACTATTCACAATTTAACAGTAACTGTATCAAATGTATCTTTCATTAAACAATTCTCAAATATTTATCTTGTACTTTTAATATATAAATCCCCTCTTGCACTTTTTAATTGTTAATTAATTTATTCTTTCAAAATACTTTCCTACCTAGAGGTACTCTTATAGATAATTATCAGTCTCAAGAAGCTACCACTACAACATCTTTCTGTTTGTTCGCTTAAAAAATGTAGATTTCCAGGGGGCGCTGAGTATTTTTTTTTCTGAAAAGGGGGCAGTAGGCCAAATAAGTTTGGGAACCACTGTTCTAGAAGGTAGTATAATCAACTCCATGATCGAACCACAGCGTTACAGCATCCCTCCCACATTACTGGCTCTAGAAGCGGTAGTTCAAAATGGGAGCCGTAAACAGCAGGATTACCAAGCTTAATAACAGTTGCAGCAGTTTTCTGGATATATTCTTTATTTTATCGGGACATCGCGTATACGTTTATGTTTTCGTAACAGTTGAAATTGAACCCCATAACACACTCAGCAGTGACGGGTACTTAAGAAAATAAACTCTATTGGATTTAAGAAATTTTCGAAAGTGGCAACCCTGATTGCATTAGTTCCAAAAATGAAGAATTTACTATTTGTTATATAAAATCAAGTGTGACTAATTTTTAATCAATTCATCTTTCTAGCCAAGCATCTTATGAAATAGCTGACTTCAACTGTCTGACAACGTTGATGTTAGAAATGACTGTTTATTTACTCGTGAGTGTTAGTTCTAGCAAGACACATTTGAAACTGAGGTTAAGTGTTATACAGGTTCAGATGAACAGTTATTAATTATTATTCTTTACAGATAGTTTAAGGGACGACGATTATATTATTGAGGTAGTTCTAGACAGTTTCATCCAATATATAAAGACGTCTTTTGTTTATTTAAGGTAAATTGCAATCGGTCAACTCTGAAAGAAAAAAGTTCACTACCTTTACCAACTAATTCCCGTATACATGAATAGAACAAATGAAAAAATTACATCTGACTCTTTAATGGCTGCTTGAGACCACTACAATGAGCTGGTAAACAAAGCTATAGCTTGGGTATCTAGCACTCATGACATATTTTTTTGCGCCCCCAATGTTATAGAGCAACGTCGTACAATATGTAAAAATAACACGACAAAATTATTACTTTTATAAACACAAGAAATTTTACTTTGTTTTGTTTTAGTCCCTGAGAAAATATATATCAAATTGCTCTAAACACTCACGTTGTAGTTTTGTGCCGGTATTGTAAACTTAAAAAAGTCACAAAAATTACACATTATTGTGCACCTCTAAAAGCATGCGCCCATGACATTCGCCACCTTTGTCATGCCGTGCTTCACCTCTGCTTGTAAATGAAGAATAAATTGGAATTTTCGGTTCTATTGTTTTTATTGTGAGAACATAATTCGTTGAATTTTAAGCCAATCATCATCTCTACAGTTTAGGACATTGGCTAATAGGACCTTCTACCATACTGACAATATAGTGACTCGTGACTGTCAAACTAATTTAGATTGTCAGCTGCTTTTTCTATGTAAGGTTGTGCGTTTCAATCATAAAAAGGAACAAAAAGTGTGTTTGGAACAAACATTGATCATTAGCATTGATAGTCACGTAATAATAGTATATTATAGACCAAGGTAGAGAAGACATTTTTCTCAGCCGAGGAGAATTATTTCATGAGATTCGAAGCATCAAGTGAAATAAGTTGCGAGGCTGATAAGTCTTCTCTACCGTGGTTTATATATAATTTTTTTCCACTACTAGCACTTTTATTCCTTTTATAATTAATTGCGTTTACATTAATAAAAAATAAAATTACAAATGCATATATCCACAAAAATCAAGTAGCCTTGCTTGAGAACAGGAGAATAGTTAATTAAATTAATTTCAATTGACATTTATGTAAAATATATTATATTTTGTAATAGTGATTATGAAATGTCCAATTTTGATGCTTTGAGTGAAAACTGCACTCCCCGTGCAATTAGGGAGGGTGCAGAAAGTATTAGTGAACAGTTATTACCAGTAAAATCAAAATAAGTTTTAAAAGTGGTTCTTGTATTTCAAAGACAAATATTCGATTTTTGACATAATTTTAAATAGGGATATACCAGATAGCAATAGCAATTGTTTTCATTATTAACTAGTAGTTAATAATGAAATATTATTAACCACTAGGAAAGAAATTCATCTTCTTGGCTCGAAAATAAAGTAAATAATGATGTCGTTTAATGCTAGTAGTGGAAAAATAGTATTACGTTCTCTCTGGAATATATTTTAAATCATTCTATTTTCTTCCTAAATATAATTCGTAGCACGCCTACTAATCTATAATTTTTGAAGAATATCATTTCTTTATACATAATCCCAATGCAAGAATATAAATTATAAATTATAAATCATAATATTTATCAAAAAATCATCGATAATAAGCGTACTACGTATTATATTGCCCCTGATAATATTTCTGTTTAAAATATTAGTTTTAAAGTAACCCCAATTTTATTTATACAACAGTACCTATATAAATGTGATTATCTATAATTTCCTAAAATGCAATAATACGTATTTGTTACAGGACAAGTGTGGTATCTCAGATGTTCCCGTAATCGTATATTGAACGAAGAAGTATAACTTTTCAAACCAACACTAAACTAGCCATGATGGTCACTAATCAAGGAACAGTAGATAATAATTTATTTTATAGTTCAACAACAACTGCGCTGGATAAATTAAGAGACTTAGATCACAACAAAGATATTAACAAATTATCTATCAAACAAGAAACCACTGGAACGAGTAACGACAACAGTGGTTATTCGGAAATTGATATTAAATGCGAGTTTGAAATTACAGACCAAAGTTATACGGCTCAAAATTCAACAGCTCACAAACGGAGTTTGGTTATGAAGCCTTCTATAGGTGAAAAACCATTTTCCTGTGTAGTTTGTGAATATAAGGCAGTCCAGAAACATAGTTTAGCTAGACATATGAAAACACATACAGGCACGAAACTTTATTCTTGTTCTGATTGTGATTATAAAACTGCCCACCAACGACATTTAGTTGTACATGAAAAAACTCATACAGTTGAGAAACCTTATTGCTGTGCTGTTTGTGAATATAAAACAGTCGAAAAGCGTATGTTAGCTAGACATATGCGAACTCACACAGGTGAAAAACCATTCTCTTGTTTTGTTTGTGAATACAAAGCGGCCCAGAAAAATATTTTAGCTAGACATATAAAAACTCATACAGGGGAAAAACCGTATTCTTGTTCTGTTTGTGATTACAAAACTGCCGACAAACGTAGTTTAGTTATACATATGAAAAATCATATAGGAGAAAAACCTTATTCCTGTTTTGTTTGTGATTATAAGGCTGTTCACAAACGTAATTTAGTTATACATATGAAAACTCATACAGGTGAAACACCTTATTATTGTGCTATTTGTGAATATAAAACGTCCGAAAAACATAGATTAGCAAGGCATATCAAAACACATACAGGTGAAAAGCCATTCTCTTGTTCTGTATGTGATTACAAAACTGCCTATAAACAACATTTAGTTGTACACGTGAAAACTCATACAGGTGATAAACCTTATTCTTGTGTTATTTGCGATTATAAAACTACTTACAAACATGTTTTAGCTATGCATGTCAAAACTCATACAGGCGAGAAATTTTATTCTTGTTCGGTGTGTAGTTATAAAACTGCCCACAAACGTAATCTAGTGATGCATGTGAAAATTCATACAGGTGAAAAACCTTATTCTTGTTCTGTTTGTGATTACAAAACTGCCCACAAACCTCATTTAGTTATGCATATGAAAACTCATACAGGCGAAAAGCCTTATTCTTGTATTGTGTGTGGTTATAGAACTGCCCAGAAATCCAGTTTAGTGGTGCATGTAAAAACTCATGCAGGCGAAAAACCTTACTCTTGTTCTATGTGTGATTATAAAAGTGCCCGCAAACATAATTTAGCTTTGCATGTGAAAACTCACTCACGTAAAAAGACTTACAGTTGTTCTTTTTGTAAATATATAACAATAAATAAACAGAATTTGGTTAGACATGTGAAAATTCATACAAAAGAAAAACCATTTTGTTGATCTGTTTGTTGTTCATAACACAAGACAATTTTGTTACACATGTAAAAACTCATACAAGCAAAAAACCTTATTTCCTATTGTATTTATGAATATAAAGGTGCCCACATTATGTGCATATCAAAACCCATACAAACGAATAATCTTATTCTTGCTCTGTTTGTGAATATAGAACAAATTTTTGAACATAAATAACAGGCATGTTTTTGAGAAGTGGCTATTGGTTTTTGGTACAACTTCATAAGATTTAGATTTCAACCTTGTTTCTTAATTTCGTCATGTCTGCAGTGAGGCTCTTGAAGTAGGAGTTACAGAATGAGAAAAAAATAGTTAAGGTTTTTGTAATTTTAGGGAAAATGAAGTAAAAAACAAATCACGTGTCTCAGATGTCTGCACTGTTTGGCAGTGGTCATTTGTCATTGGACTTTGGTAGCCCCGAATTATTTTCTGCATACACCCTTACTGAGAGCTCCGGCTCAGCTAATTTTAGCACAACACCACTGTATGTCTGATCTTTGCCTAAATTCTTAATTTTTGTAAATATAATTGTTGAATAGTCAATATTTTAGATTCGTAGAATAACAATTCGCTGGAGAATTTATGGTTTTTCTTAAATATCATTTTTAATTTGTTTTTGTAACATTTCAAATATTCAAATAACAGTTTGCTAATCCACCCCATCCAATTATACCATATTTACTGCACTAATGCAAAATAAACCCTTTTTGTTGTATTTAATTTTAATATATTTTTAAATATGTAAATTTGTATATAGAGTTTCTAATCTTTTTTACGAGTTTGTCTATATGAGTTTTTCATTTCAGATTGACATCAATATATACTCCTAAGTATTTTATATATTCCACAAACTGAATAATGTATGTATGTATTATTGTTAACCTCTTGTCACCTGAGCTGTGTAGAGGCTGGTGCTTTGTATGCTAGCATCTGGCGGTGTAGTGCTCAACTTACTCCGAGTTGCAACAGACTGAATAATTTGATTGCAATTACAGTTAACCTTATTTTGAACTGTGCAATTCATAAAATGTAAGCGAGTTTATTATGGCATTGTGATAAGGCAAATTGAATAAATTTTGTTTTATTTACATTGAGTGTGTTTTTCAGATTCTAATTTGCTATTAATTATTGCCAACTTTCTTCCACTCTTCGAACTAGCTTGTCATGGTCCACAGCAGCAAAAATATCAACAGTGTCATCAGCATATTATTTTAACATTCATATTTAATTTACTTGGGTCACTAATATATATTAAAAATAGAATAGGCCCAAGTACAGTTGCCTGTGGACCACCCATTTTTACAGTTACAGTACTACTATTTTTACCGTTGACACACACTGTTGCCTGTCTGTTAGATAATTTTTAATTAAATCATAAGCTGGACCTCGAATTCCAATGCTATCTAATTAGCTGTATAGGGTAACATGACAAACTGTATCCAACGCTTTTGCTAAATCAAGAAAGAAAACTGGAGTTTTCAAGTTGCTATCTAAGTTTTCAAATATGTTTTTAGTAATTTGGAATATGGCTGCATCTGTTCCTACGTGTTTTTGAATTCTATATTGTGACAGGGATAAAAGGTTAAATATACATAGAAACGACATCAATTTATCTTTAATTGCTTTTTCAAATATTTTGCCAATACAGTTCGTAAGAGACATGGGGCGATAGTCACTCACCTGAGTTTTATTTCCTGATTTAAAAATTGAAATAATTAAAATTCATTTAAAATAACTAGGAAAAATACCTATGAGAAAGCACATATTAAGTAAATGAACTAAAGGTTTTATAAGGTGTTGTCCAATAATTTGAATAGCTTTATTAATTTTCAGGTTGTCTACCAACCTGGAATTCCTGGAATGTCAAAACTGACACTTGAAACTCCTTGAATTTCTTTATCCTCCTGGAATTTCTTAACATTTAAAATTTCACCAAATTTGTGATTTCGCATTTGAAAAAAAATAGTTTCCCGTAAAATATGAAATTTTAAAAATTACGTGATTCACATTTAACTGGGCAACCATTTTGCTCGTTTACATCTTATGCATAAGACGTAAAAAGATATAAAAGTGTTAGCGTCGTACGTAATAGGTATTAGTAAGTTCAATTTATGTCGAGCAGCTATCGTGTGACTCAATAAAGGCCTTCCACAGGGGTCAGTACTTGCCTCTCTGTTTTTTAACATCTACACTGCCGACCTGTCAGAAACAAGATGTAAGAAGTATGTCTACACATGACATAGCTATCTCCTTCCAACATAAACCTAAGGAACCTACAGAAAATGTCTTAAATGAAGACCTGGATAAGCTAAATAGCTACTTCAAAAAATGGAGGCTCTGTCCTAACACGTCTAAGACAGAAGTATGCTATTTCCACCTATCAAATCGGCAAGAAAACGTTACCCTCCAAGTAGAAATGGATCATGGATGGCAGACCCCTAAATCACAACAAACACCCAAAATATTTAGGCATATCTCATATTGATTAATATTTCATTGTGATATATGACTAGCATTATAAGAATTAAATGCGATTCTGTTAAATACATGGAGGGGACATGTAAGGTTGTAATATCTAAGATCCATAGATACCTAACAAACATTCTTCTGTCGGTATTGCTAACATAGGCATTTGTAGGTTGTAACTGGATTGATCAAATACATAGTGTAGGTTAAACAACATTCTTTTATTGGTCACTTGTTTAACTCCCATTAAAATAAAAGAAAATTCCTTCTGGAAGAAAAGTGTGCCCGTTTGAGACTATAAGCAAGCAGAACTTTTTATCTAAAAGAATCAAGTATCATTTAAAAGGATATTTTGAAAAACATCACTACTGTAAAATGTTTTTTGTACTCATGACTGCAAAATTAATATTTCCAGATTTTTTTAATTATAATAAAGCTAGTGCTAACGATTTTGTTTTTGTACAATTTTTGAATTGAATAGCACCTTGTGAAAACAAAATAAAAACCTAATAAAGTTTTTGTAACACAAAAATTACAGGAAATGTTTGTTTTTATCCCAAAAAGTGATTAATTTTGATTTTGATATTTTATATTCTCAGGGGTAATATAATAAGTAGTATGCTTAGTATCGATGATTTTTTCATGAATATTATGAGTTATAATTCCAAAAAATATAGATTATTAGGCCTACTACAAATTATATTTAGGAAACGATTATAATGATGTAAGATATTGTAATGTATTGCATATAAGAAGCTTAAGTTAATTTATTAATGCAAAACAAGGATTTGATATATTAAAGAAATTGATTAAAATATTTCACTATTAGATTTACAAAGATGAATTTGGGTATAATAAAAGGATATCAGAATTATTAACATGTATTTTGCAAAATAATGTGATGGTTTGAATTCGGTTGATGAATGAAAAATAAGAAACAGAAGGTTACTTGAAATATAATGGCAGATTAATAGCAAATACTTATTTGAGAAATGTTATTCAATATAGCGGGTGTTACTAAATGTGATAATAAAATATATTGAGCGTTGAACTGTGTAACTTCAGTGGACTGTATGGAATAATACACTAATTTGACGCAAAAAGGCCGTTTATTTAGTGTAATATAAAAATGAAATTTGGACCCCTTACTGCAAACGTTATGCGCGGTTCACAGCTGTCGCAAATCTGAGTCAGACGGGCTGACGCCAATACATAGAAAGGAGGGGGCATAAACAATGTACAGGGTGGTACAAACATTTCTCAACATGCCGCCGGCCTTGAAAGTATAACTTTCAATAAGAAACAATATTTACATATATGTATTATATAAACATGAAATCTAATTTTAACGCTAACAGTCTCTAGCCGCACAAACGCACAAAAAACGGCCCTTCACTTCACTTTCACTCACATCGCGGTGTTCCCCATGGGAAGGGGGAAAAGCTTAGTGAAGGAACGACGTATGATGCCGTTGGACGTACGGACGGAGGCCACTCTGTTGACTCCATCTTTTCCAAGGTAAAGTTGAACGATGCGTCCTAATCTCCATTGAAGGGGAGGTGCGTTGTCCTCTTTAACCAATACCAAGGACCCCTCAACTAGATCGGAATGGTGCGAATTCCATTTTGAACGTTGCTGGAGTTCTGACAAATACTCCTTACTCCAACGTGACCACGTATGCTGCTGGAGCTTTTGAATTCTCTGGTACGTTGACAATCGTGAATCGGGGACCTCTTGTACATCGGGATCTGGAGCTGATACCAGAGGTCGACCAACCAAGAAGTGAGCAGGCGTCAGCGGCTCTAGGTCGTTGGGGTCTGACGATAGAGGGGATAACGGACGGGAATTGAGGATTGCTTCAATTTGTATTAGCAAGGTGCAAAGCTCTTCATAAGTAAGAAGCGCATTACCTGTTACACGTTTTAAATGGTGTTTAGAGGACTTTATGCCTGCCTCCCACAGTCCACCAAAGTGTGGGCTGTGCGCGGGAATAAAGTGCCAGCTGATTCCCTCACTAATCGCGTATTGAGCAATAGCAACATTCTGTTCTTTAAGAAGCATGCCTAATTCGAGGAGCTCGGAATTAGCTCCTACAAAATTTGTCCCATTGTCCGAGTAAATATGGGCAGGTTTGCCTCTTCGGCCTATAAATCGCCTAAGAGCAAGTATGAAATACGCTGTTGTGAGGTCAGTGACCAGTTCGAGGTGCACTGCCTTTGTGGAAAAACATGAAACGGCATAAATACGCCTTGTTGGTTTTACAACTGCGACCTTTTCGGTCTTTGACCGTTATGGGGCCGGCATAGTCGACTCCGGTTACATAGAAAGGAGGTGACGGTTCAGTTCGTGACCCAGGAAGGTTGCGCATAATCGGCTCAGTGAGTTTAGGTGAAAATCGGTAACACCTTAAGCATTGGTGTACAACTTGTTTAACGAGATTCCTGGCTGAAACAATCCAGAAGCTCTCTCTTGAGGTCGAGAGCAATAGCTGGGGGGGTCCAGCGTGGAGCAACCGAATGTGCTCCCGAGAAACAATGAGTTTAGCAAGATGGTGCTTTCCTGAAACTACCATCGGGAATTATTTATTAAATGAAAATTGGGAATTTCTGAGTCTACCTCCGACTCGAATGATTCCGTTCGAGTCCAAAAATGGGTTTAGCCTTTTTAATGAACTGAAATTCTTCACAGATTCGGACCTACTAAGCTGCTTGAGCTCTTCAGGAAAGGACTCGGTTTGAGAAATCTTGACTAAAGATAAGAGTGCTTCTTGCAGCTCCTTTGGACTAAGGGACCCAATGGCACGTTCGACCTTGGGGATGAAGCAGTTGCTTCGAAACCGTAGGCAATACGCTACTATTCTTTGTAATCTAGTGAGATTAGAAAATGTATTAAATGGAAATTGAAGTGTAGAAACCGCCGATGACAGGCACTGTGGTTTCTGTTTTAGGTCTGGTAGGTTTGGATTTGAGGCGTTTGAAATTGGCCATGAATCCTCATCTTTGAGAAGAAAGGTGGGGCCATTCCACCAAATGCTAGACTCCTTTAACTGTCGTGGGGAAACACCCCTGGAAAGCAGATCAGCTGGGTTAGACTTGGTGGGAACGTGCCTCCACGTAGCATAAGATGTGAGTTGTTGAACATCGGCAACTCTGTTGCAAACAAAGGGTTTCAGGAGGTTGGGGCTTGTCTTCAACCACCCTATGACAATAGTAGAATCTTTCCACAGAATACAACGACTTATGGTTAGATTTAATGCCTTCAGAACTAGGTCTGAAAGTTTGGCAAGAAGAACGGCTCCGCAGAGCTCAAGTTTCGGAATTGTGATGGGTTTCAGTGGTGCAACTTTGGATTTCGCACAAAGAAGTGATACGTGAATTTGATTGATATGGTTCTTTGAACGCAAGTAAATGCATGCGCCATATGCATGATTAGAGGCATCGCAGAAGCCATGTAGTTCTACCTCTGTGAATTCTTTGCAAAGAACGTGACGAGAAATTTTTAGATCATTGAGGAGTGTGAGCTCGTTGCGATATGAACTCCATTTATCTTGGATACTGTTAGGGACTTGATCATCCCAAGACAGCTTTTCCATCCATAACTGTTGCAAAAGAATTTTTACATTAATAATGCACGGCGTGAGGAGACCTAAAGGTTCAAATATTTGTGATATTTCTGAGAGAATGATACGTTTGGTCATCCTTCCACAGGAGGAATTTGGTATTGAATACATTAACTGGTCAGTGTGAAAATGCTAGACTAGACCTAACGTGCTTGTGTGCTCATGGGAGCCAAACTCAAGAACACCTGGATGAATATCAGCTTGGTGAATATCACTGAGGACTGCTGGGTCGTTAGAGATCCACTTGCGCAATTTAAAACAACCTGACCTAAGGACATTGAGAAGACTTGAACAAATGTGACGTGCTTGATCTAAGGTGTCAGCGCCTGTGAGCAGGTCGTCAACGTAAAAATCTTCCTTTATTATTTTGGCGATTTCGGGTAATGAATCTTCACATTCAATGCCTAGTTGGGTTAAACAACGAATTGAAAGGAAACTGGCTGAGGCAGTTCCATATGTGACACTATTTAGATTGTAAGTTTGAAGAGATTTTGTGGGACTAGATCGCCACAGGATGCGCTGGCTAGGTTCTACTTGCACCTGCCTGTACATTTTTTCGATGTCTGCGGATATTGCATAGAAATGCTTGCGAAATCTAACAAGGATCGAAAATACATCTTGTATGGTCGGGCCAACCATCTGTATACTATTCAATGAATGCCCTGTAGAAGTAACGGCAGAACCATTGAAGACTACTCTGAGCTTAGTAGTAAGGCTCTCCTCTTTGAGTACTCCGTGGTGGGGGAGATAATATGACATT
This sequence comes from Agriotes lineatus, assembly GCA_940337035.1. Classification (NCBI taxonomy): domain Eukaryota; kingdom Metazoa; phylum Arthropoda; class Insecta; order Coleoptera; family Elateridae; genus Agriotes; species Agriotes lineatus. The sequence continues at coordinate 34,920,834 of OW679196.1, read as the reverse complement.
TCTGAAGAAGTGGGATTGGCTACAGACATGTGGCCAAGGTCTTCCTACTCCTTCATGAAGGCGATGTATCTTTCTGAGAGAACTGGGTTTGACTGTAGTTTTTTCTCAAGTGATTGAAATCGTTTACGAGCTGTTTGAAATGAATCACCCAATACAGTAGCAGGGCTCTTGAAGGGGATTGAAACTATAAATCTACCCTCGGCGTCCCGACGGGTATTTTGAACGAAATGAGCCTCGCAGGCGTTTTCCTCCCTTGAGAAAACTTTCTCGATTGGGTAGTGCTCGAGTTCCCAAAATCTCGTAAATGAATCTGGGGTGTCTTCGAGGCAACCAACTTTGCAATGGCTTTGGCTTTGGCTTACCAAGCTGGTACTGGTTGGACCGGAAATTACCCATCCAAAACGTGTCTTTTGGAGGATTGGAAGATTTGGGCCTAAAGAGATTTGCCCTATACACAAGAGCTTCCAGAAGACTGGGACATTAAAGGAAGGGTCAGACAATTTGATGTTGTCTGGGATCCTGTACTTGGTGCGATCAACGCGAAAACCGGGCATGACGCCGCTAATCTGGTCTATAACAAGACATGGGACTCCTATAGTGAATTGTGTGTGATGTGCTAACAGCTCGACATCACATCTCAAATGAACGTGGGAAGTGACTTTACTTAACCCTGAAACAATAACATTTGCATCATTGACTCACAGATTTAGCCTTTTAGAAAGACCTGACGTAATGAAGTTAGACTGAGACCCTGAATCCAACAGGATTCGAACAGAGTGTGGAGTTCCGGCAGAATCAAGGATCTGCGCAGAAGCAATGGGTAGCAGCGTTTGAACTTCGTTGGAACAAAATGCTGAAGTGATCTTGCTTGGTTCAACAGGAATTTCTGCGTCCTTTGCAGTTCCTGGTTGTACAGAAGCTACTGTAAGCGGGTCCTCATGCAAGAGAGTATGATGCCTTCCCTTACATTTCCTACATGTGTATTGGGAAGTACATTTATATGAAAAGTGACCCTTGGATAGGCAATTCAGGCATACCTTGAGCTCTTTTGCCTTATGCATTCTATTATGTGCAGTAAGTTTTTGAAAATCATCACATTTTGCTAGAGAATGGAATTTGTTACAAAATAAACATGTGGAATTACTCGAAATAAAGGACTTTGAATGTGCCTTGGATTTTTCAGGAACATATTTTTCCTGCTTGGCTTCTAGGGTTTCTAAAACATCCGCAGTGTCTTTGAGAAAATCTTTGAATTCCTCAAGAGTAGGCAGCTCTGTATTGGAACTTCTTTTCAAAGACTCCCACTCGCGGGCTGTTTTGGAATCAAGTTTCTTTGAAATTATGAAAATTATAAATGTTTCTAACAGAGCTTGGTCTGAAGCTAGGGATTTTAGCGCAGTGATATGCTTGAAAAGTGTGTCATTTACCTTTCTTAACTTTTGAGCCGATTCCTTGGTTAATGGCTCGAGATCGAAAATAGTTTTCAAATGATTATAAACTAGCATTCTAGGGTTATTATACCTAGCACAAATACTACCCCAAGCTACTTGGTAGTTGACAGCAGTAAATTCTAAAGATTTGATTATTTCTGAAGCTTGACCACTAAGGCTGGCCTTTAAGTAGTGCAACCTTTGAATATCAGTAATCGACTTATTATCGTGTATAAGATTTTTAAAGATTTCTCTGAATTCAAGCCAATCTGAAATATCGCCATTATACTTTTGCAGATTTATGGTAGGGAGTTTTATAAATGGGGTGCTAGAATTTGCAGAAGCTACGCTAGAACCGTTAGAATGCAAACTACCCTCGCGCGGAAATTAATTACTTCGGTATTTGTTTATTAAAACGTTTGCATCAGCAATTGCACCAAAGTAGGAATCCTCAAACGCTTGACGGTATTCATCAGCGTCTGGGGTAGCCTCCCCATCTGGTGCATTGCTAGCTTGCTCTATTTTGTTTTGAATTTCTTCGAATTCCGGCAACAGACCGTTGGCTACGTTTAGCCTTGCTTCTAATTCTTCAACTTGCATTGCAGTAATATTCTCGTCAATATCTAATAGCTTGCTAACAAAAGTACGAAATCGCGTTAATTTACCCTTTTAAAATCCCTCGGCAATGAATTAATGCCTCCATTGTACCAAATATAGTATAGCAATAAAATATTGTATTTAATTACGAGCAAAATATAGAACCTCTGTTTAATTTTGTTAATATTTGCGGTGAGAAAATCTCTGTCAATTATTAAATTATTGAGAATAATTACAAGCATATATTATGCGAATAAAGCTTTGCACAAATGCTAAATACAGTTAAGCGGTGAACAAAGGAAATTGTAAAAATGGAACCCACAATATGCAGGTGGCCGTCTCGGTTGCACGTGGTCGTTTGTTGCAGCTCGTTTGATTCACGCGAGAACCGGTCTCGCGGTGTCTCGGTGCACTTGCACTTGAAGATGTAGCGCTGTGATGCGTGTTGCCCTCCTTGTCGCACTCACAGAGAATGGAATTGAATATCGGAACGATTTATAACTTTGCACTATTCTGTTCGAAATTTGGCTCGCATGGACCAAATGTAACTTCAGTGGACTGTATGGAATAATACACTAATTTGACGCAAAAAGGCCGTTTATTTAGTGTAATATAAAAATGAAATTTGGACCCCTTACTGCAAACGCGATGCGCGGTTCACAGCTGTCGCAAATCTGAGTCAGACGGGATGACGCCAATACATAGAAAGGAGGTGGCATAAACAATGTACAGGGTGGTACAAACATTTCTCAACAAACTGTAAAAAACATGCAAAATCGGTCACTAAGGAGATAGTAATTTTTATGTACACAATAGACATTTTTGAGAGAAAAACATCTAATAATTTTGTAATGTCTAATGTTATTTCTTTATCAATTTTGGTGTAAGAAAGGGTTTACTTATAATAAAATTCATGAGAAGAGAATAAATGAAAATTTTAAAACTTCAAGAATGCAATGAAGATATGGAGAAATCGTGTATGGTAGGAAGAACATAATTTAAAATACTACAGGCTATTGAAATAATTTCTAGAATTGGATATTGAACTTAGTTTATTTTCTAACAATTACATCTTGTGAATTGGATATCGTCAGCTGTATTTTCTGGAAATAGGACACAGCAGGATCCTTGGAGTAAGAGTCTTTGGAATTGGAAGTGGTTTTTCATATGATGGAGTGGAACTTCGCTGCACTTTTGTTGGAGTGACGTTTTGAGATTGGTACTAGTTGAGGTGACGTCCTGTGGTTTCTGGCAGATCGGGATTCGCATGATTTGGATTGTCAACATCTTGCTAGGAAGGGATAGTGTCTTCACTGCTGGAGGATTTTGTTGAAGTTTGTGTTGCTGAATTGTATACCGATTGAGAGTTGGAAGGAGGCATTTCCGAAGCTGTTTACAGTTCTTGACATTAGGCTGAGCTTGTACTGGGGTTACAAATGACACAATAAAATAATAAAATGATAAAATAATATATTTGCAATAGTCAATCACACCTATTAAAAAATATTTTGAAAAATTATTTCGATAAAATATCACACTACTGTTATACTTGAACTCGTATCTAAATTAAAACTAAACGGCATTCTATCAATTACAACATTAACTAGTATTGAATTCACCTTAAAATTTAAAGTAAACAAATTATACTCGTTCTTAGAATCAATCAGGTCAGCTGACTGTAAAAAAATTTGTGTATCTCTGGAGTTCATGTAAGTTTTATTTGCGGATTTTTGAGAACACACTGGAACTAGGTGACCCTTGCTATTATAAACGTAGCAAAAACAATTTCGATATGAGCACTTATCTGAGCGATGGTTCTTTCGGCCGAAAACGCTGCATTTCGCTGTATTGGAAGTCATCTGCGCCGATAGGAATGTGACGTAGAAAACTCAGCGGTTTAACCGCCGAATGCTGACTACTGTGATAGGCTGGATTTCCATTTCTGCCGTGAATTTGTACCTGCGTAATGGCGATCTGGATCCTTTTTGATAAAATTTTCCAGATTTGCACTTGAAGAGAAATATGGCTGAACAACTGATTTTGTTGCCGCCAATTCCACATCGATTCAAAGGAAGCACCGATTTTCTCTTCTACCAATCTGTCTTGCTCGGGACCCCTGTCGTAGCCAATAATAAAAATGTCACAAAGCACCATATTTAACAGGGTACTTTCAAATTGGCATGTTGCCGCCAAATCACGTACTCGCGCAGCCCATTCTTTTGAACTCGCATTAGCCGATTTTCGGGTCGTATAAAATTTAAAGCGTGCCGCGAACACACTACCGCTAGGTTAAAACCCGTCAGTAGATCACTTAGCTCTTGGTACGTTTTCGCCTCCGGTTCCGAAGGTAAACACATATTGGAAACTAATTTGTAGGATTCTTCGTTTAAACTGATCACTGCTGCTTTACGCTTCCGTTTTTCTATTTTGTTGGCAAGAAAATCATTCTCGATGCGCTTTTTAAAAATTGACCATCCCGAATTTACGGGATCGAATTCACGCAGGTGTCCTATGTAGTCAGCCATTTTAGTAGCACCTGTGCGATTTAAACAATTTTGAAATTCTTTTCACACCTGCAACAACTGGGTTCATCCCATCCTCGTCGCCACTGTTACACCCCTTACTAATTTGAGTAAGGATGTATACCATACACTGCAGATGTGAAGGAATAATTTTACTCGACCAACCAACACCTTTATTTCTGTTCATGCATACATTTTTTGGTAACAAAAATAGAACTGACATTCGATCCTCCTAAAACGATGCGCGCCGTTTCCCGGCAAGTCTTGCCAATTTTAAGTAAAGGTTTGGATTGCATTATGGGAAATTCAAAGCATACTAGATGTAATTCATTTTAAGACACCCGGTATATATTTTATTATCACACCTAGTAACACCCGTTATATTGAATAACATTTCTCAAATAAGTATTTGCTATTAATCTGCCACTGTATTTTAAGTAACTTTTAAATCATTTTAGAACCTTCTCTTTCTTATTTTTCATTGTTCAACCGAATTCAAACCATTCCGTTATTTTACAAAATACATGTTAATAATTCTGATATCCTTTTATTATACCCAAATTCATCTTTGTAAATCTAATAGTGAAATATTTTAATCAATTTCTTTAATATAATATCAAATCCTTGTCTTACATTAATAAATTAACTTAATCTTCTTATATGTAATCCATTACAATATATACCAGAACGACCTTAATACTATTTTATTACTTCAGTATCAAAACTAATTAAACCCGGAGGTGTATGGCCTTAGAGTCAGACGGGTTGAGTATCAACCAGGCACGTCTCCCAGGTGGTAGATAGGAAAACGACCACGACCTTCCTAGGCTTCCCATCCTTGCGCGGGGACTGATTAGCAGAGGGTATAATTGGACGCTACATGACTAAACCCGTGTTAGCGCCTGGGAAACCCCTGCTGCAGACCACGCCCATACTGTAAACCGCTTGCCGACCCCTTAGTTATCCGGGTTAACCTGGCCACCAACGGTAGTATCGACAAGGGGAATGGAGGTCTTGGTTTAACCGCCCGGCTACGTGTATGGCTAAGGGGTGACTCTCTAGCGAGTAACCTAGAGGCACCTGGCGCACCCCGTTGTACGCATGCCTACTACGTCAGTAGGGGCTCCCGGCGGCATATACGTATTCTGCAGACGCATAAGGTATATACCATCACATCGTTTATTCCGAAACCATACGGCCAATCAAAACAGAAGTAAACTGCAGACGTGTTGAATTCTAATACGTCTGCACTTTACACAAACACTGCGAGTAAGTACTACTATACTACTTACTATTTGTTATAGCAACAGATTAATTATAACAACAGCGATTAATGTTAAACTGTATTAAGGTTCAACTCAAAAAATAAACGAGTTTCCCAATAACACGTACTTTGGGCTTACACTTTTGAATTTATGTTGTATTTCTTTCTTTCTTTTGTAAATATAATGTATTGTGTTTTTTGAGTTGAAAATAAAGACTATTATTATTATTATTATTGTCTTCTTTTTCAAAATAGTTTGTTTACTTTTTCCAATTAGACAAGCTTTTCCACAGGTCTAGTTATTAGATTCTATTACTTATCTTTGATTTAGGAAATTCCTCACGATACTGCACGTTTGTAAATTTGTTCTTTGTATTTGTCTGAGGATCTTGTCATTTATGTGTAATTATGTAAAGTTTTTTTTTATGAAATTGGGGTGATGATGGCCGTTCAGACGACGAGTGCTATTATTGTGACTTGTTTTTGTTATGCAATTGGTCTTACTTCTAATGGTAAAAACTCAATTTTTACTTACTTTTACAATAAAGGAAGTATTGGATTCACCCCAAAAATTCGAAATTGAGTTTTCAACAGATCTTCACGTTTTAGAGTCCCCTGATCCCAAAAACATATTTTTTTCATTGGTCTGTCTGTCTGTGTGTCTGAGTGTCTGTCTGTTTGTCTGTGAACAGAATATCTCAAAAACGGAAAGAGGTATGGCGTTGAAACTTCATTCATACGTTTTGTGTACTATGTAGATGCGGCAGCCAGCTTTTGAAGAAAATCGCATAACCGGAAGTAGGTGTTTACTCTTGGGATTTTTCAGTTTTTTTTCTAATTTTTCAAAAACGGCTCTAACGATTTTTTAAACTTAACATTTTTATTACATTTTTAATGTGTATTGATGTGAGATAGGTGATTTTCCAGTTAAATACTTCTAAAATGGGTTTCTTTAGTTTTTTTTCTATTTTTTTATTAACTCCTATTTTAAATACAACACCCGGTATATTATTACATTTTTAAATTCAGCTTAAAATTCTAGAGAAAATTTGTCTCTTGAACTGTTAAGGACTTTATAAACTTTTGCCGCCTCTCTTGCATTCTGAATTCATACTGTGCGCAGTAGACTGCCGGGCGGGCTTCCGATTCTAAAAACTCACTTACAAATCCGTCTGTCACCGAGACAGCACGCGAAAAGGTCCGCTCTGCGAAAGTAATTATTGTTCACATGTTTAAATGTTAAACTGTTCGTGTAAATTTATAGCAAATAAATTACCAACTTTGCTTTCAACGAGTGTATAATTCAGTGAAGAAATAAAATCAATACAGTCCATTAACGTCCAAGGCGAGCTAGCAATCAGGAATTTTCCAAAATAACGGAAAACTGAGAGGCTCCCAACATTGGTCCATCGATCCGGATTAGTACGAGCCCGGAAAAGCCACATTGTTCCTTCGTGCCGCATGGATCATCGGCCCGGAGTCGCAGTTGTACAAGGCAAGTAAGTACAACAAGCAGTTTTCGTTCCTAACGAGAGGAAGGAAGACAGCATACGGTGCTATCAACGTTAGAGCGAGAAAGCCAAACGCCAAGTCTCGCGCCAAATTCGTGCAGGTGTGGAGGCAGCGTGCAGCTGCAGACGAGACGGTAGTACAAACCACAGCAACGAGAGGCGGCACACACCAATATCAATGTAAGCCTAATTTCCTATTTTTGCAATTCCTATGCATGAATTTGGTTTTCTATCATCTGTGTTATGCATGTGCATAATTTCAGCTGCGTATTATTGCGTAAACAAATGGGTTATGAGTCATATAAACATTTTAATTGCGTGAAATGCCAAGCTATTTCGTTGTGCGCGAGTACAATTCAGTCACAAGTTAATAATCTCGCGTTGTACCAGGGTCGTTCTCTGCGTCGTTAGCGCCAAGATTCTCGCGTCGTTATCAAAGCTGTCTTGCGTTGTAAACAAAATTCCGTACCAGGGGCGTACGAGAGTTAGTTCTATCTGCTAAATTGTTTTAATTTCAACAATTATGGATCCACTTGTAAGAGTACGAGGCTCTATCAAAGGCAAGCTTACGCGCTTCGCAAATCACGTGCAGTCTTTGCAAACAATTCATGATGAAGATCAATTCTTATCTAGCGCTCAGATTATTCAATTGCAAAAAAGATTGAATGATACAGCCACCTTGTTATCAGAATATTATGCGGTTCATGAGCAAATTTTAGAAAACAGTAAGGATACAGAATCTGAAATGCAGCAACAAGTTGAATTTGAAGATTCTTATTATTTTGCAATTTCACAAGCTGAATATTTGATTAATGAATACAACAAGCAATCTGATGTTGCACCAGATCGTTCTGGATCTCCTAACGGTAGCGTAAGATCAACGCATTCAAACTGCAGCTCACATTGCAATAATCGAGCTGTACGCCTTCCTGCCATTTCGATTCCCAAATATTCAGGGAACGTGTCAGAGTGGTTGGAATTTCGTGAGATTTTTATTAGCTTAATTCATGAGAATCAAACGCTGACTAATATTCAAAAACTGCATTACTTAAAGGCTAGTTTACAGGGTGATGCAAGCCAAATTATAAAAAGTTTAGAGTTTACTGCGAGTAATTATATTCTAGCTTGGGATGCATTGTGTAATCGTTACAATGATCCAAAAATTCTGATTCATAACCACCTCAATGCTATATTCGAACTTGAATCGTGCAGTAAGGAATCTGCAACTAAATTACGTACGATTAGCGATATGTTATTCAAACATTTTACAGCAATCAAATCATTAGCTACCGAAAGCGAGCTTCTAGATGTTGTTATCATTTATGTCGTTTCTAAAAAACTGGACCCCACGACATTCCGTGAATGGGAGGTCCTTAGAAACCGGTCAAGTTCTGATCTGCCTAATCTTGACGAGTTCAAGGAATTCCTACAAAACACAGCAACTCTTCTAGAAACTCTGGAAGTAAAAAATATTAAGCTTGTACCCGAAAAGTCTTCCAAGGTACATTCGAAATCATTTGTGTCAGGTACCCCTTCGTGTCCACTTTGTAAAGGATCTCATCCCTTGTACAAATGCGATAAGTTTGTCAAGCTGTCTTCTCTTGACAGAAATTCAAAGGCAAAAGAGCTCCGTGTATGCTTTAATTGCCTAACTCAGGGTCACCTTGCGAGCCGCTGTAGCTCCAAATATACGTGTAGAAAGTGCAAATCAAGGCACAACACACTTCTTCATGAGGACAAACCTCAAAATGCTTCTTCTAGTCAACCAGGATCTGCGATGTCGGCAGAAACCCCTGTTGAACTAAACCAATCGATTTCGGCATTCTGTTCGAATGCTTTGCAGGTACTCTTACCTACGGCTACCGCTAAACTCATCGCTGATGATGGTACGCCTCATGTTGTGCGAATCCTGCTGGATTCCGGTTCCCAATCGAACTTCATACGTTCAGATTTGTGTAAAAGGTTGAAGCTTCCAACTCGCGAAGTCAACGTTACTGTTTCTGGCTTAAGTAAAGCTACTTCTCAAATCAAGGCTAGGTGTGATATCAAGCTGCAAGCCCCTCACACCTCATACAGTATTGGCCTATCCTGTCTTGTTCTCGATGAGATTACAGGTACAACCCCAAGTTTTCGCGTCCAGCGATACAGTTTCAAGGTTCCTGATAACATCAAGTTATCAGATCTGTCCTACGACCAACCGGGCACCATCGACATTCTGATTGGTTCGCCCATTTTCTGGCAGCTCCTTTGTATTGGACAAATTGGTGTAGGCCCAAATCTTCCCATTCTCCAAAAGACTCGTTTTGGTTGGATTGTTTCTGGCCCTACAGGCCCCCCTTCTGCGTACCCTGTACAGTGCAATCTTAGCACGATCGAGGATGCTTCTGATCCCATTGCTAGGTTTTGGCAACTCGAACATTACCCAGAGGAAAAGGTCCGCACAAATGAAGAGAACGCCTGTGAGGCACATTTCGTGCAAAATACTCAACGAGAAGCGAATGGTCGATTCGTTGTCTCTATCCCTCGCAAGGAACCTGTAGAGGTATTGGGTGATTCATTGCAAATCGCTCAAAAAAGATTCTTATCAGTAGAGAATATTTCAGATTCTGCAAGTAGTAAGGCTACCACGCGTAGCATCTTGCCTGAAATATCCCAGATTTCAGATTCTACAAGTAGTATGGCTACCAATCGTAGCAGCTTGTCTGAAATTTCCCAGATAGTTGACCCGCTGGGTCTGTCAAGCCTTTGGTGGCACGGTCCCACCTGGCTAAGCGAAAGTGAGGCATCTTGGCCTACTTCCATGTTCAATATTTCAGATTCTACAAGTGGTAAGGCTACCAAGCGTAGCAGCTTGTCTGAAATATCCCATATTTCAAATTCTACAAGTGGTGAGGCTACCAAGCGTAGCATCTTGTCTGAAAGATCGCAGATATTTGACCCGCTGGGTCTGTTAAGCCTTTGGTGGCATGGTCCCACCTGGCTAAGCGAAGGCGAGGCATCTTGGCCTGCTTCCAAACATCTTCGTGCTGAGCTTCCAGAATTCAAAAAAGAAGTTCAGAGTCTTCCTGTAACCTCTGTTGAACCATTTCCGTTCAATCAGTATTCAAGCTTCGCTCGCTTACAACGAGTTACAGCTTATTGTTTTGTCACAAAGGCAGTGCACCTTGAATTGGTCGCTGATCTTTCTACTGAAACCTTCTTAATGGCTTTTCGCCGGTTTGTGCCTCGTCGAGGCAAACCGCTCCATGTCTATTCTGACAATGGCACTAACTTTGTAGGCGCTAATTCCGAATTAATCGAATTAGGCAATTTTCTTGCGGAACAAGGCCTTTCTATTTCCGAATCAGTCGCGAGCGACGGAGTAGCTTGGCATTTTATACCCGCGCACAGTCCCCACTTTGGCGGATTGTGGGAGGCCGGAATTAAGTCCTCCAAACATCACATACGGCGCGTTATAGGTAACGCTAGTCTAAATTACGATGAATTTTGCACTTTGCTAGCACAGGTGGAAGCGACCTTAAACTCCCGACCCCTGTCTCCTTTGTCCTCTGATCCAAACGACCTTCAGCCTTTGACTCCTGCTCATTTCCTGATTGGTCGTCCGCTGGTGTCACTGCCTGATCGCAACGTTACTGAGATAGCCGAGTCTCGGCTGTCTAAATACCAGAGAATACAACAACTTCACCAGAATGTGTGGAAGAGATGGAGTAAAGAGTACATCTCGGAACTCCAACAGCGCACCAAATGGCGCACGCATCTTTCGGACCTCCAGCCTGGTTCCATGGTCCTCATCAAGGATGACAATCTACCCCCTCTGAAGTGGAGGTTAGGCCGGGTCACCGAGCTGCACCCTGGCCTTGACGGCGTTACGCGTGTGGCGTCAGTGAACACTGTGTCAGGAATAGTGAAACGATCCTTCGCCAAATTGTGCCCGCTACCTAGTGTTGTGAACTAGTGCGTTAGCGTTCAGCGCAGTGTTCGTAAGGCCTTTTGGCTCCCCATTGTTCGGGTTTTCTTGTACTCGATTAAGATCCATGTACTATTATGCTTTGTATATGTGTGTGTTCATGTTGCATGTTTTACTCTAGCTGTTACATGTCAACTCTGTACTGTTTTATTTGAAAGGTTACCCTTTCCAAGGCGGGCGGTATGTTAAGGACTTTATAAACTTTTGCCGCCTCTCTTGCATTCTGAATTCATACTGTGCGCAGTAGACTGCCGGGCGGGCTTCCGATTCTAAAAACTCACTTACAAATCCGTCTGTCACCGAGACAGCACGCGAAAAGGTCCGCTCTGCGAAAGTAATTATTGTTCACATGTTTAAATGTTAAATTGTTCGTGTAAATTTATAGCAAATAAATTACCTACTTTGCTTTCAACGAGTGTATAATTCAGTGAAGAAATAAAATCAATACAGTCCATTAACGTCCAAGGCGAGCTAGCAATCAGGAATTTTCCAAAATAACGGAAAACTGAGAGGCTCCCAACATGAACACTCTTATTTTGTACCGTTTTTGTAAAATTTTAATTTTTTTAAAATTTTTGACAAATGCTTAATAATTTAAAATCAAATATTTGGCTAATTATAAGATCACTGTAAAAGGAAGTTGTGTGCGTGTATCACACCAGATTTTTTAGTTTTCTAAGAAAGTCCATAAAATAAGCTTGTTCAAATATAATTAAAAGCTAGTAATTATAAAATCCGCAGATTGAGTCAAATTGAACGCTTTCGTTCTTTCTAACAGTAGGTATATCTTTGAGTAATTGAAATATCACTTGTGTGAGTAGCTAAAATTGAGATATGCCATTTTTAGCACTCGTGTTCCATCTTTCACATACGGTTGCCGATGGCATCCTTTTCACACTTATATTACAATATACTATTAAATAACTTATAATGAAGCTGAGTTTCGCCTTTAAGTACCAGTCATAGTAACTCATTTCCAACACGTCTCCAAGAGATGGAATGTGCACGGGAGCATCATTGCATTAGGCCAAAGGATTCGAAGTGCATTTCTTTCACTTGGATCACCATCAGTTTAGATTATTTATGAAACAATTTTTCTTCAAGGAAGATCTGAAGACTTTTGATTATTGGTCACAACACAACCAATGGGAATTCCACCAACGGGCGATTGATAGACAAAGAAATACATTTCATAATTTTCTACAAGCAGTTGCCTGTTGAGTCTACAAATAGCATCTCATTTGTTTGTGGTAATTTTGGTGCACGTTTCATTATGGGTATACACAATGTAATTGAATAATTGTCTTGTAGGCGTAATAGTCTATATATAAGACACCAATATTTTCCGCCTGTTCGGCAAGATATCGTTCTAAATAATTTAGCACCTTTGCTCCAGTTCTTTTCCTATAAAAAGCATATTAAATTTCCAAATGCTTTGTACATTATGCTTGGTTAGAAATTAACCTTTGTCTATAACACAATTTTGATACTCACCTTCTAGAAAAGGCATTGCGGCCATGTCGAAATAATATTCAATAAATCGTTTTTTCTTTTGTCCTCAATTGGTTTATGGCGCAATACTGCTGCTGTTAAGATAGTATGATTAGGGTCATTTTTAAGCTCCATGACACATGGCCAATCACAACCAAATACGTTAGACTTTGACGATTTTGTTTTTAGGATTTCTCGCTGAATTTTAACAGATAACTAGTGCAAACAATTTGTATTTTTGCTTCACAGTAAAGATTTTCCTTTGGTTTTAGTGTGATGAATACTTCTAAAATGGTATTCTTTTTTTTTTAATTTTTTGTATTACCTCCTATTTTAAGTACAACACCCGGTACATTATTACGTTTTTGAATTCAGTTTAAAATTCTAGAGAAAATTTGTTTGTTGATCTAATGCTCTATTTTGCACGGTTTTTGTAACATTTGCAATTTTTTAAAATTTTTGACAAATAATGCTGAAAAATAAAAAATCAAATGTTTATCTAATTATAAGATCGCTGTAAAAGGAAGTTGTTTGAGTGTATCACACCAAATTTTTTAGGACTGTAGTCGGGCTAAAGGGTAAGGTATTGTTTCACGCAGCTATCTATACATGTTAGGTATGTAAATTTTATACTTGTTATCGCAGTACGATTGTGCACATGGCATTCTTGGCTACCCGGCGCTAGATTTTAGTTAAGGGTATTTTCTACATTGTGTTGTTAATTCTAAAATCATAACTTTTAGATTAGGTTGATTTGGCAATTTATAGTCTTCTAGGTATTTTGAAATTGTAGGGCAACTTGGTTACAAAAGGGCATACATTTCACTAGAAAAAATCTGGTGTGATACACTCACACAACTTCCTTTTACAGTGATCTTATAATTAGTAAAAAATTTCATTTTTAATTTTTAACCATTTGTTAAAAATTTTCAAAAATTACAAATTCTACAAAAACGGTACAAAATCGAGTGTTAGTTGAAGAGACAAATTTTCTCTAGAATTTTAAGGTGAATTCAAAAATGTAATAATATACCGGGTGTTTTATTTAAAATAGGAGTTAATAAAAAAAAATAGAAAAGAAAACAAAAGAAACCCACTTTAGAAGTATTCAACTGGAAAATCACCTATCTCACATCAATACACATTAAAAATGTAAGAAAAATGTAAAGTTTAAAAAAAATCGTTAGAGCCGTTTTTGAAAAAATCAAAAAAAACTGAAAAATCACAAGAGTAAACACCTACTTCCGGTTATGCGATTTTCTTCAAAAGCTTGCTGTCTCATCTACATAGTACACAAAACTTATATATGAAGTTTCAACGCCATACTTCTTTTCGTTTTTGAGATATTCTGTTCACAGACAGACACACAGACAGACAGACAGACAAACAGACACACAGACAGACCAATGATAAAAAAATATGTTTTTTGGGATCAGGAGACTCTAAAACGTGAAGATCCGTTGAAAACTCAATTTCGAATTTTTGGGGTGAATCCAATACTTCCTTTATAGTAAAAGGAAGTAAAAAATCTGGTGTGATACACTCACACAACTTCCTTTTACAGTGATCTTATAATTAGTCAAAAATTTCATTTTTAATTTTTAACCATTTGTTAAAAATTTTCAAAAATTACAAATTCTACAAAAACGGTACAAAATCGGGTGTTAGTTGAAGAGACAAATTTTCTCTAGAATTTTAAGGTGAATTCAAAAATGTAATAATATACCGAGTGTTTTATTTAAAATAGGAGTTAATAACAAAAATAGAAAAAAAAACAAAAGAAACCCACTTTAGAAGTATTCAACTGGAAAATCACCTATCTCACATCAATACACATTAAAAATGTAAGAAAAATGTAAAGTTTAAAAAAAATCGTTAGAGCCGTTTTTGAAAAAATCGATAAAAACTGAAAAATCACAAGAGTAAACACCTACTTCCGGTTATGCGATTTTCTTCAAAAGCTTGCTGTCTCATCTACATAGTACACAAAACTTATATATGAAGTTTCAATGCCATACCTCTTTTCGTTTTTGAGATATTCTGTTCACAGACACACACACAGACAGACAGACAGACACACAGACAGACAGACCAATGAAAAAAAATATGTTTTTTGGGATCAGGGGACTCTAAAACGTGAAGATCTGTTGAAAACTCAATTTCGAATTTTTGGGGTGAATCCAATACTTCCTTTATAGTAGTAAAAGGAAGTAAAAATGGCTGTTGCTTCAATTAAAATATTGTGTTGCAGGAATATTTAGATATATTTTTAACTATTTAAACTCCTTCATATGTAGTCGTATTTACTTGTATAGCTTAATTTTGAAATACGTTCTGTTTAATAAGTTTTGAAATCCTTACGTTTACATACTTGTAGCATATAACCTTGATACTCCTACGTTCAGCATTTTGTAATGCAACGTTAGAAAAATTTTGAACCGAATAAGATGATGGCCTGGGCGTTTGGACGTTGTAAACTGTCTTTTCTTTTGCTCGATACCTTGCGTATTTGAACATTTTGGGTACTAGTTATTAGATTTTGAATAATATTTTGGGCTTATTGTAGTTTGCTGCTTTAACCAATGTATTCGTTAACTTTTCTTCAAACCTAATTACTCGTAATAGAGCCTAGGCACTTAAGCTTGTCTGTTTGGTTTTTAATTTGATATTGTAATCGCGACAAATTCACTTTCCGAGATTTATTCAGATCTTCACGTTTCCGGGTCCCTAGATGACGGAAAACAGGTTTTCTCAATTCTGTCTTTCTGTCTGTTGGCGGTATAGCTCAAAAAGTATTTTTTGAAGGAAGACGATATTTTGCATGCAAATTATATATCTACCTGGCATGAAACCGAGAAAATTTCAAAGAAATATATGTAGGGTAAGCACCTTAAAAAATAAAAATGTGTTTATTTTTGCTTTAACCAAAAAATAGATAAAAGTAATAATTTGTACATAGCTCAGGCTTTATCACTGCCGAAAATGAGACCTAACAGATACAGGATAAACATCACAAGTGGGACAGAATAGTTTGGTGTCTATAGCGCAGCACAAACTCTCACAATTCGAGCACGGCCGTAGCTCACACTCACAAACGAAAGCGACAGAGTAGAAACTCGGCTAAAAATATTCACCTGGGAGCGCAGAGTTCGCATCCCAGCGGATTACATATTTTTTAAATTTATGTAATTCAGTTTTTGCAAATTGATGTAATTCGAGCGAGGAAAGTTCGGTTTAAACCTTTTTATAGATTTTTTTCAGATGGAAATGCAATCTAGGGAAGCCATTGACAACAAGTATTGCCACTACATTGCATTGTGTTGGTACATACACTTCTGGTTATTATTTTTGCAATGAGGATAGGTTTTATGTGGACTGGTTGACACCGTAGTTATTTTAAATTGTAGTTCTGGCTATTATAAAAGTGTCCCCAATACCTACCTAACTAGTTAAAACCAAATTATAAAAACACATTTCCAGTTTATAATAGCCAAAGCTACAATTTAAAATAATGAAGTATCAACCTGCCGACATGAAACCTAACCTCACAACAAAAATAATAAGAAGCTTATGTACCAACACAGTGCAGCCTAGTGACAATGCTTGTTGTCAATGATTGCCCTAGAATGTCTGCATTTGCATTAACATCTGAAATAAAAATGGACTATATCGAATTCTCCGCTGTCGACCTAAAAATAAAGACGTGTTTAACAAATTCTTCTCGTATAGATTAATGTGAAAACCCTATGTACTAATTTTTAAAAACCTCATAGAATATATCAGGGGGGCAAATTATACTATTCCCCCCCCCCCCCGACATATTCTATGAGGGGACATTTGTCCCCCTTGCCCCCCCTCTTCTTGCTCCTCTGACGCTAACTAATGTTTGCTTTCACCACATGGTACACTCATAGTAAGTTGAAATCGTCAGCACTTCTACGAAAGTTTTTCACTTACTTGGTATGTCTGTGCATTTATTTATAAGAAACTTCTAACGTTATCACCCTTTTGGCACAAGATATTTCTAAGTTCATGACTGACATCAGCGTCTGATAAGATATTTATATAGATATCTCCTACGCCATAATTACAATCAGCATTAGAGTATGTTGAAGATACATGTCAAGGTCATTAATGAATACTGTAGTCTTAAGCAGGTCTATACAGGGTGTAACACAATCATAGTACACCCCCTTTCTAATTTAGTTTTGAATATAATTTATCAGCCGCTGAACGCTCTACGATGAAATTGCGACAAAGTACAACAATAACAAATGTAATCCAGTCAATATCAGCTTAGCACTAATCAATAAATTCCCCAAAAGGATTCCGTAATAATTAGCGTTCAGCGAGGCTTGCTAACTTAGCTCTGGAGGTCCGAGCGGATTCATGATAATCTTATAATACTCTAATACCAGGCGCCACCAAATTCAATATATATTCAGAGCCAAAGTTGGAAGCTCCCAGATATTATGGCATTTAACACTTATATTGAAAGGCTAATCTCAAATTATCGTCACTAGACGCTGTCTCATTGATAAGCAAATTTAGCTGTTGGTTTCATTTATACAAGAATGTGTTCGGAGCAATATAACACTTTATTATCTTATATACATATCAATGCAGAATTTCTCTATCAATAAATAACAGGTGTGTTGCAACGATTACACTATATTTATGGACCAAGCTATTATCACAGTTGTGTGATCACACTACGTTTATAACAAGATTACAACGGTATTCCGTTGACCAATACATGTGCTATAAGAGTTATGCTGTAAACATGCTACCAATCAGTTTGACACATGACATCGCAGTTGCAATAAATTAAGTCTTTTTACTTATCTGTAAGCTAGGGTGAACAACCGCGACTCCCAGTCTCCACACAAGCTCAACTGAGTTTGGTACACCACTCCTGAACTCCACAACAGGAGAAGCGGCAACTGAAGATCACTAATAACTGACCATTGTTACGTCACTCAGACAGCTGACTAAAAGGAATAGCAAAGGCAGCCGACTTCTCAACCAGAGCTCGTCGTGGGTAAAACGAGAGACTCTAATATTGTAACTATACAAAAATGGGTGCCAATTAGTAACTAACCCAGACACCTTGCTAAATGAGAAAGGTGCACGTCGAAAAGGCGCTACTAAACTAATCCCTTAAAAAAACAATAACGACAAGAGCACATAAGTAAAATTCTAAGGTATCAATAAGGGGCAGTATAATTACTTATTTCAACAAGTACTTGGCAGTACATATACAAACGCACAAATAAATTAATAGCACAGTGCAACTCAAACCTAGCATAAAAGGTAAAGAGGCCGTTTAAAAGGTCATATATAATAATTAAAGGTTATTTATTTATTTATTTAATTCGCACTCAGCCAACAGCCGTTAGGCCAATTATAGGCGTCGCTGTGCAGTTATGAGGACTTCCAACCCCACTAACGACTGTCATGATGTTGTATGACCGCCGGGACCAACTTTTTTCCGTGATAGCCGTACCACGAGGCGCCGAGAGATGCAGTCGTGGAACTCCCATCCAAGTTCTGTATACTTATGTATACTTAAAGAAAGTAAATGGTACAACTTGTATGTAGGAGCAATTCGCATTACCGAAATGTTACTCGGTACTCTATAATGAGGTTACCAAATTATCAAATAGCAAATAAAAGCTAATTTAAAAAAATATCGTTACTTACTAAATTGTGTTAAACGAGTAATTGCATTTCCAGGTGCTGACATCGGTTCAGAATATGTTCAAATAGTTGCAGACATTAAACTTCGCTTAGAAACTAAACAAAAAAGCACGACCTATAAACGTATTGATCCTACTAGAATACGACGAGCTCACTAGAGAACTCACCCAAAAAATCTTAACAATGAGTTAACGCAAATAAATAATTTAGAGTTTTTCTTTATTAATTCCCTAAATTAAAATGGCAGCTTACATACTGACTGCCAGTGGAGAACTTTTAAGCAACTCTCCTCATAAATTAAATTGCATTCCTGTTTAGACTAAATAAAAACAATTGCGGTTGCCTAGTAATATCAACAAACTTTTCATTTGCTACATTTGATTGGACTAAATTAACCGATCGCCTCTCCTAAATTCTTCCCCTTAGCTATTATTAAAATGTAAAAAAATATAATTCTTAACACATATCTTATAAGTAAAATATATACACATTCTTTATGTTCTCGTTTTAAGCATTAAATTGATACATCATTTGACATATATCCAACAATTGACATTATTTTTGTTAATTTCTCTTAAATTTGCTTTTATAATACTAATTAAACATTATTAACATCAAAACTACTGTATTATTTGCCTATACCTCTAATTACATATGAATCTAGGCTAAATTACTTATCAAAGGCCTAAGCTAAATTGCTATAATTATTATTTTCTACTAGCAATATGATATTGTACATTTTCGTCATAGAAACAAAATATGAAAAGCTACTCATAACTCCCAAGGGACTTGTCAAATTATTTCTCCCTCAAACTCATGGTAACAATGCAACTACAATTAACGTCTTAGCAACCATACAATGAGGCAATCCTTGATGTTACTTACATATTCTAATTTTAAATGTCATTATGACATTTTGAAATTTCATACTATTTTATGAATATGCTAGTAGATAAAAAATGGTATGCACCACGGGAGATATTCATGTCCTTTACCTTCGGTTGACTTACACTTATAACATGTCAACCTCAGGGAAAAACATATTCATATCTCCCTTAATACATAAATATCTATTCTTATTTTTCATCATGTATTGTATTGTAAGTGTGTTCACTGTCTAAAATTGTCTTTTCAACTCGTTATTGGGCCTAACCTGTCGGTTGAACAAATAAATAAATAAATAAATCAGTTTGACGTCATTGCGATAAATTTTTTACAGTTTGAAAAGGTAACACACATTTATAAGCTGTAAATACATTAAATCTGTTTTCTTCATCTCAGATTACATAATATTACATATCTTGCCTGACCTAATACACCATTTTAATAAAATTGTGATTTCCAGGTGCTCAGCTAACTTCAAAGGATGACCCAACTAAAATTGCATCAAAATTCAAATCTACTAAAAGAATGATACTGGACGAGCCGCTACAATTGTGTGCAGTTTAAACCCTATAAGACTTATAACAATCAGGTGGTCAATGAATATGATGAAAATTCTAAGATTGCAAACACATACAATTAAGTTTAGCACATAGACAACTATTTCTAGTGTATAACCAATAACAATTGGAGTAATTCAATAATTAAGTGATATTGTGACCGCTTTCACTTCACAAACCGTGTTTTGTAAATTTTTGTGTCGCATCATAACATCACTTGTTCATTACGTTAGTTCGAGTGAAATTCCTTTTTGATCCTCAAAGAATCTTAAGAGTTCCTACAGTGTACCAAACCCACCAGTCAGGTTGCTTACAATGCAAAATTGTATAGGCAAAGTCACTCAAATTGGTTTGCAAACAACATGAGAAGCACTCCAAACCTAGAGTTCGAGCTTGGAAAGCACCAAAAACCAAATGTTTGTCTCATTATTATAGCCATGTGTGCTATATAATCGTTGATTGATAACAAAATAACATAACTTGTGGGAATTTAAGCGATACCTTGTAGTAATTATTTTTAATTTAAATTTATTAAGCTAGCTATCGCCAGTGTATATATTCTTCAGAGTATTATATGTAGAGCAAGTCCTTTGAGATTGGAAACAACAAGCCCCAAGAAAACTCAAAATAAGCCAAGAACACTATCCTATTACTTTACTTTTTGCAGATAACCAGGTCCGCCTAGCTGTATCAGAAGATGACTTACGACAAATAAACAGCCTACACAGAATTAATATTATACAAACGAATACATAATATCCACCCAGAAACAAAAGTGATAGCATTCCACGGCAAAGATCCTGTTAGATCAAAAATAGTGCAACAAGGAAAAACATTCAACCAAGTCTCACATTTCAACTATTTAGGGTGTGACGTCACATACGAGTATGACAGAGACTGCAAAAATCACCAAATTCCAAGCAATATGCGGTACCATTGCAAATGCATTGTAAAACAAAACTAGCCCGGAAAGTAACATTTGCTTGTATAAAAGTATGGTGATGAAGCTTGGGTGTAAACAAAACTATAGAATACGAGTAACAGAATCGCTATTTTTGTATTAAGGGTGAGAAGGAGGCGATTTTGGCCCGCGGCAGAATTATAAGGCAGAGGCCCGAAGGGGCGAGGGATTATAAAACGTCAAAGGACCAAAATCGCCGTTCACGCCCGAAATGCAAATAAGATGTTTTGTAAACTCCACCTTAAAACTTTGAAAAAATAAATGGCACGATTCGTTCTCAAAAATCAAATTGTTGTTGGTTGCTAATGTAATGCTGGTTCTTTAGGCCTTAGGACGCAAAAGGCACTATTTACGCCCGCAAAATAATGCATTAATGACCTTATTTTAATACAAAATGGATCCACGAAATGGATCTGTTAACTGGCCACCTCTTTCGTGCGATTTGACGCCGTTAGATAATTTTCTTTGAGGATATGTAAAGTCGCATGTCTAAGTCGATAAACCGGAAACAATTGAGCACTTGGAAGCCAATATTCGACGCGTTATTGCCGAAATACAGCCTGATGATTTACTGCGAAGTGTGTGAAAATTGGACCTCCAGATTACGTCATGTACACGCCAGCCGCGACGGTCACATGCCCGAAATCATATTCAAACATAAATGTCATAAAATTATCTTTCAAATAAAGCCAATTTCATGGATATTAAAAACATTTTTCTGTTTTATTTCAATTTAAAGTTCTCCCACTCTAAAAAAACACCCTTTATTAATAGTCAAATAACTATAAACGAAGAATGCCTGAACAACGTCTTGAATATTGAGACATCTGGCTGCTTGCATAAAGAATTTGTCGAACAACGGTTGAGAAATAATAAAGACAAACCGCTTTATGATAAAATAAAACTTAATAACTTGCGCCTATTCAGCAAACCCAAAAAAAATTCGAAGTCTTCCATGGTAATGAAAGCACTTCAGACGTTATAGTTTGCTCTAACCACGACGATTTTTTTCTCATGAGAATCAAGGATTGCCCTCTGCTCTATCGTCGAACGGAATTCAAAAGTTGTCTGAGAAGTTACTTCTAAAAAATTTTAGAAAATTTAGTGAAGGGAGTCTCGAACGAGAGCGATTTCAGTGAAAATTCAACTAATAATGGCCAACCAGCGGTAGTAGCTGAATCAGCTAAATATAGTACAAGGAAGATATTACTACTGCCTAATTTCCCATGGGCCTGCTTTGATGCATCTTCTTTCACCTAGAGGTTTGTCAAGATTTGATGAATATTCAGAGAACATTTTCCAAGCACACATCAAACACAACATTGATAAGTTTCAAGCTAAACGTGTTGACATTCTGTAGAATGTTTATAGGAAGAATAGTTTAAAAATCATGTGAGAGAAGTCCGAGACACTGGAGTAAGAAGACAAGTTCGTAATAATGTGGCATTACCAAACAATTGGTCCGAGTTCTTAAACAACGCGGAAAATACAACAGAACTTGTTATAATATGTATAATATTATGTTGTTGCAAGTTAACCAGTGGTATGAGACTATTCAATCAATTATAAGGTTGTACGCAGGATCAATACAATACTCACAAATAAGCGTTTATTAACATCCACCTGACTGCCACGTTGACAGGTCATACATGCTAGATTCATGTTACAGCTTATATCATAACATCCTCTCTTTTTCAAATATAACAATCAATTATAAATTTCAAATATAATTAAATTAGAAGATTGTTATTCACTTCCACGGGGTCGGGGAATATCGCTCTGGAGCTCTTCCATTTCGCTCTTGGATGGAGGGGATTCTGGTGTCTTTCTAATGTCCTTTCGGTTACGTCTGTAGACACCACCCTTGGATTGTACATTGTATGATCTCTTATCAACTTCAGACAAAATCACACCTTTACTCCAAGTCTTGTCTTGAGGTAGCTTTATTCTAACTGTTTCTCCTTCGGACAAGTTCTGTTGTAGCTTTGTACCTTCATTATAGTACTTGGCTTGCTTTTCTCTCGATTTTTAAATTTTCTCCTTCACATCAGAATGGGTACTGGGCAGGAGCAACTCATCTCTGGTTGGTAAAAGTCCACGAGTTCTCCTTTCAAACATTCTTTGTGCTGGACTCAAACCGGTTACTGCTGAAGGAGTGTTTCTGTAATCCATCAATGACATCTGGAAATCTCCATTCGAATGTATTGCTTTCATCATTAGGCCCTTACAAATTTTCACTGCACTCTCAGCTTTACCGTTTGATCTCGGATAGCGGGGGCTAGAAGTTATACTGTCAAACTCCCAATCACTGGCAAACTTCTTAAATTCTCGACTCGCATACTGTGGTCCATTGTCACTGTAAAGTCTTTCAGGCACTCCGTATCTCGAAAAATGCTCTTTAAGTTTCATAATCACAGTTTGAGTGTTAATTTGTTTAAGTTTGTCACATTCAATGAAATCTGAATAGTGGTCAATAATTACAAGAAAATTCTCATTCCTCATTTGAAAAATGTCACTACTCAAAAATTTCCATGGTCTATCCGGAACTTCATGTGAAATCATAGGCTCTCTCGGCTGCTCTGACCTCATCGAATTACAAGTCTTGCACTTTGAGATAAAGTTTTTCACATCTTTGTTCATACCTGGCCAATATACATGTTCACGTGCCCTTCTCAAACAGTTTTCAATTCCTATATGACTGGCATGCATTCTTTTCAAAGAACCAATTCTCATATTCTCTGGAATAACTATTCTGGTACACTTAAACAAAATTCCTTCCTCTTCCACAAGTTCATCTTTAATCGGAAAATATGGTCTCACTGCCACTGGAACTTGTTTCAAATTATCTGGCCAACCAAATTTCACAAATTTGATCACTTGTTGCAAATTTTCGTCCACATTTGTGCCTTGCCAAATTTCCTCGATCCATTTTTTACTGTTTGACACATATTTCATAGTTTGAATACGTTCAATTTGAACACAAATCTCTTCCTCCTCAACTGACATAATATCACTACACTCTGCTGAACCAGTCTTCTTCAGATAAGCTCTGCTCAGAGTATCAGCAATGTACATTTCTTTTCCACTTTTATAATTTACCTCGACTTGATATTTTCGCAAAAACAACAACATTCTCTGGAGTCGTTTCGGTGACGCTGATATGGGCTTACGGAAAATTCTCACTAATGGCTTATGATCAGTGTCCACTTTCACATCAGGTCTTCCATAAATATATTGGTCAAATTTTACACAAGAATGTACTATAGCCAACATTTCTTTCTCAATTTGGGCATAACGTCGTTCTGTTGGAGTCATTGCTCTAGACGAAAAAACTACTGGTTTTCCCTCTTGCAACAAAACTGTTCCAATTCCAGTACTACTAGCATCACATTGAATCACAACAGGCTTCTTACTGTCATAGTATGCTAATACTGGTGCTTTCGTCAAAAAATTTTTCACTACATCAAATGCTCTGCTATGAACTTCTGTCCATGTCCACTCTGCACCCTTGTCAGTCAATCTTCTCAAAGGTTCTGTGACATCAGACAATTCTGGTAGAAATTTAGCAAGATATTGTACCATACCTAGGAATCTCATCATATCCTTAGCATCTTGTGGAGTTGTCATATTTATAACTGCTTCTACTTTCTTCGGGTCGACTTTCAATCCCTTATCAGTAAGCAGATGTCCAATGAAGGGTAATTCTTTCCATTTAATCTTCATCTTATCTGGATTCAATTTTAAATCATCATGTTGGGCTTTCTTTAACAACTCTAGCAGATTTCTGTCATGGTCAACTACTACATCTGCATAGGTTTCACCTTGACCAAACACCAAGAAATCATCTATTACTTCAACACCTGTCAAGTTCTCAGAAAATTCATGCATTTTCCTTTGCCACACTTCTGGTGCTGAACTAATTCCAAAAGGCATTCGCAACCAACGAAATCTTCCAAACGGGGTGGGTGTTGAACGTTGTAAGATAGGTGCTTTCTTCCTCTAACTCAACTTGCCAAAAACCATTCTTTGCATCAAGTGTACTAAATACCTTCGCATTAGTCATTCTAGTAGCCACTTCTTCAATACATGGTAATGGGCAATGTTCTCTTTTAATTGCTTTATTCAAGTCTTTAGGATCCAAACAAATTCTCCAGTCTTTGCCTTTCTTACGAGTCAACAGTACACTGGAAACCCAATCAGTTGGTTCAGTCACTCTGGCTATCACCTGATCTGTCTCCAACTTGTCTAGTAACTTTTTTAAATCATTTCTCAATAAAACTGGGAATTTTCTAGGTGCGTGTACAACTGGTCTCACAGTATTATCAAGATAAATCTTATATTTACCTTTCAATGTACCGAGTCCTTTGAAAACATCTGGGTATTTCGACAAAATTTCTTCTTTTGTAATACCTCTCACTGTATTCACTGTCGAAATTGTCTCTTGGTCACAGTCTAGTATTTTCAATAAACCCAACTTCTCAGACGATAATAACGACAACAATGGATGTGCTTCAATTCTAGGAACCACTGCATGTAGAATGTACTTTTTCCCTTGGTATTCCACCTCGAGACTACATGATCCCGCCGATTTAACACTAGACTTTCCACCGTAAGTCTTAAGGTTAACAGTCTTTGAGTTCAAATTCTTGCCCAAAGTATCACCTGTAACACTCACGTAGTCTTTCAATGGAATGACATTACACGTCGCTCCCGTGTCAATCTGGAATGTGATTTTTCTACCTGTAGAACACACAGTCAAGGTCTTAGTCTTTTTCTTGTATTCATTTACTGTCACGGCATAGAGTTCTTCATCTACATGACCAACTTTACCATTACTTGTACTTGTACCATGACAACACTTTGCGAAATGATTTTTCTTGCCACAGCTCTTACAGTCTTTACCATATGCTGGACATTTCTCTTTCTTCCGCTCATGTGATCCACCACAGAATTTACACTTAAGAACATTGTCACTCGACCTCTGCCCTTTATTCTTATTCTTAGATCCTTGATACTTCTGACATTTCTTTTGTGAGTACTCTCTTCTTTTAATCTGGTTTGCTGACTCAGACCCTTGACCTTCCGTCATCACAGAGAACTGCTTCGATGCTGCTTCATTTGCACCAATGATACTGAGTACTTTCTCCAAATCAGGTTTATCCTCACGCAAGATTTTCTCACGGACCTTCTCTTCTCTCAAACCGAATACAATTTGATTCCGAATACGACGATCTTTCTCTTGAAACTCACAATTCTCAGCAAGTCTTCTAAGAACCGTCACGTAACTGACAAGTTACTCACCATCCTCTTGGCGTCTACATCCAAATCTGTATGTTTCTAACAGTACATTTGCTCTCGGAATGCAAAATTTCTCAAATCGATCCAACACTTTACTTATCTTTGTCTTATGACCCGTATCAGTCCACACAAAAGTTTCATAAGTGTCCACTGCCTCTTCACCAATTACTGACAACAGAGCGGCAACACGAATACTCTCATCTTTCGGCTGAAAACCCGCTGCAAGTTCATAATTATTCCAAGCTGCTTTAAACTTTCTCCAATTCTCAGCTACATTGCCTTCATGAAGACGAAGTTCTTTCGGCACTGGAATGTTCACTGACATCATAAATCTACTGAATAGCTCTGGTTTAGTTCAAATCAATTCTTAAAATCTGACAGTTTTATAATAAGAATTTCACACCTGACACCATGTTATAATATGTATAATATTATGTTGTTGCAAGTTAACCAGTGGTATGAGACTATTCAATCAATGATAAGGTTGTACGCAGGATCAATACAATACTCACAAATAAACGTTTATTAACATCCACCTGACTGCCACATTGACAGGTCATACATGCTAGATTTATGTTACAGCTTATATCATAACAGAACTCTTTAGATTATTGGTAAATCACATAACAAAGTCTGATATGTTTCGTTCTGTAGAAATCGCGTCTACGTTTGGTGAAGAAATTGTTAAAAATGAAGTTTCGCTACTTGGTTACAATACTGGAATCAAGATGAAGCAGATACAAGACTGATGTTACACGTACAAGATTGTATCCGTCAAGGCTGGAAAGACATTTGCACTCGAACTGTGGATACAGATGTTGTATTAGCCATTTATTTTTTCAATTTTTTCATACACAGGAACTCCAGACATTAACTATACACTTTGGGGCAAACAAATATTTCAGGATCGTAAAAGTGCATGACATATCGTAAAAATTGGGAGAAGAAATCTGCAGCAATACTGGGGTTTCACTTTTTTACGGAATGCGACACCGTTTCCTTTTTTTGCTGGAAAAGAAAAACTTGATGCTTGAAAAACATGCACGATATTTCCAGAAGTAACAGAAGCTTTCGCATTTATTTCGAAGCCGCAAGAAAATAGACCTGATGAAATTCAAAATCTATTGCAACGATTCGTTGTCCTTATGTATTCCAATCCTTCTGTATTGGAGTGAATCAAGCCCGAAAAGAATTGTTCACTTCCAAGAAAAGGACAATTTCAAACATTACTCCATCAAAAGCAGCCCTGGAGCAGCACATTTTGAGAGCTACGTACCAAAGTGGACACATATGGGGACAATACATGGAATTCAAATCGAAATTTGGTGAACTCAACAATTGGGGTTGGTGTATGTCAGAACACTGTTGGTTGCCAAAATGGTCAACACTTCCGAAGATATCTAAAGCACTTAGACAACTGATTTAAGTGCATGCAAAAAAGGATGTACACAGATCATGTGTACTTGCAAGAAGGCCGGTTTACATTGTACTTTGCTTTGTACAAACTGCAAGAGAGAATGTTCTTCATTAACATAAAAAATGTACGTATAGCAATTTATTTATTTATTTTTATTTATTTATTTACCTATTAGGGATATAAAAGGACGAACCCAATACAATATCCACTTATACTTATAATATAAAACTAAATGTAGCATTACTTTAAATGTGAAAACTAAAAACACTGTCCAACTCACAAAAATATACATGGTAAAGGCCCAAATAAACACATTAATATAAAATTATATAATTACTAATTTAGTAATTTAGTTCATCCAGGAAACACCTTGGAATATATTATATAATTGTAATCAATACAAACTCATTTTTAGATTGAAACTATCTTCATATTTTTTTATCAGCGAATCATTTGTGAACTGCCCACATGAGATTTTACGTTATTTATCACGTACATTATATTTTCCAATATTAAAGGGGCTTTTATTTTTGGTTTTACGCCAAAAACATGTACATATATACTTTTTATCTTAAATTAAATAAGCAACAAGTTTTTTGATATTTTTTTCGGACTTTTTCCACTGTCTAGGGTGTAAATCACACAACGTTTCGGGAGTTTTGATCTACTTCCGTCTTCAGGTGTTCTTGGTTAGTCCTGAGGACTGATATACGTTTTTCTACGTAAATTTGTGCCTCCCCCGGGGTTTGAACCCGGGACCGCTGATCGCTAGTCTGCCACTCCAACCACTAGGCCACCAGTGCGGTTATATGTTTTAGTTGTAAACTTATAAACCGCTGTATGCGCAGTAGACTATTTTTTAATTCTCTGCGCAGTAGTGGCATCCAAATGGGCTTTAGTTCTGCGCTAGCCTAATTGGTTCTACTGCCAGCGCTATGTATGTAGCTTCTTTCAGCTTCCTACGGAATCTGGTTTCCTCTTTAGCTGCAATTGATGCGTTATCCCATTGTATGTGGTGGTCTTCGTTCCAGAAGTGTTCTGCGATCTTGGATTTGATGGTTTCGCCCATTCTAACGGTTTTGCGGTGTTCCGATAATCTCACTCTTAGGGGTCGTTGTGTTTCCCCTATGTATTGTCTTCCACACTCGCACGGTACGCTGTACATACAGTTCTTTGAACTCTGATCTTCGTTCTGAGGCTTGGTATGCGTCATCATGCCTCTTAGAGTTGTTGTGGACTTGAAGGCAGTTCTTATATTGAATCTGTTTCCGATTCTTCTGTTTGTTGGAAACTCCTCGGATGTATGGTATTACGACCTTGGTTGTTGGCTCAGTTTTCTCATCCTCTGCCGGTGTTGTATTTCTGTCCATCTGTTTTAGCGTTTGGTTTAGAGTTCTTTTTGTGTAGCCATTAGCTTGCAGCATTTCTGTGATTATCTCAATTTCCCGTTTAAAGTCTTCTTCCTCCGAGCATATGGTCTTGGCTCAGCTACATAGGCATCTCGCGACGCCACGTTTCACGCTATTGTGGTGGTTAGAATCGTAGTGTAGGTATCTCCCCGTATGGGTTGGTTTTCGATATACCTTTGTTCGTACCGTGTCACCATTCTTCTGGACTAGTACGTCTAGGTATGGAAGTTTACCTTCCGATTCTATTTCCATCGTGAACTTAATCGGGTTTGATTATTGAGATGTTCCAGGAAGCCGTCCAGTGTCTCTCTTCCATGGGGCCATATTGTGAACGTATCATCTACGTATCGCAGCCATAAACTAGGCTTGTTCTCATATTGAGATATAGCTCGTTCTTCAAAGTCTTCCATGTAGATGTTACTGACTACTGGAGATAGTGGAGATCCCATGGTCACTCCGAACTCTTGTTGGTAGAACTGCTCGTCTGTTTGGAAGTATGTGCAGATCGTTAACAGCTCCATTATTGTATCTACCTGTAGATCTGTGCGTTCGGCAAGTGTGTCATCCAATTCCAGCCTGTTTCTGATGATTGCTAGTGCGTCATCCGTCGGCACATTTATGAAGAGGCTTACTATGTCAAAGCTCACCATCATGTCATTCGGAGCTATGCGAGTTTGTTTGATTTTGTCTACAAAGTGTTCAGTATTTTTCACGGTGGATGTTGTTTTGGCCGCTAGTTGGGATATTATTGTTAACAGGAACTTTGATAGAGGTTGGCATGGTGAATTTATGGAACTAACTATCGGCCTTAGGGGTATTCCCTCTTGGTGTATCTTGGGTAGCCCGTATAGGTGAGATGGTTTGCTGTAATGCGGAGTAAGTTTCATTCTTTGGAAGTTTGAGAACTCCTCTTTGTGTTTATACAACGTCTGGTATATTTTCCGTTCGACCTTCGGTGTTGGGTCTGTGGGAAGTTTCTTGTATTCCCCCGCGTTGATTAGGTCTTGGATTTTCTCTGAGTAGGTGTTTGAATCCATGATCACTGTTGCATTGCCTTTGTCTGCAGGTAGTATCTTGATGTTAGCTTCGTTTTTGAGAACTTTGATCGCTCTAATCTCCACACTGGTGAGATTAGGTTTAATTCTTCTTGATGACTCAAGGGCTTCCCTTGCTCTCCGTCGATACTCTTCTGCCTCTTCTGTCTTTAGGCGTGCTGCTGTTTCCTCAACGGCTGTTATGAGATCGAATTTAGGAATATACCTTGGCGTTACCGCGTAGTTTAGTCCCTTCTCTAGTACTGTCTTTTCAGTTTCGTCCAGCTGTCTACTGGATATATTTATGACGGTCTTTCCTCTAGTGTTTGCTGGTTTCTTGTTCTTGATTAATTGATCCAGTTTTCGTAGATGTACCTACCTGTGTTTGTTTTTCCCCAACCTTATTGTAACTTAACTTTATAGCCGCGTCTATCCTCACAAAGTCTTCTTCACTGACTGTGTTCCTTATAGTGGTGTGAAGGTCTTTGATTTGCACTTGAAGTTGTTGTTTAGAGAACCTTCTCAGGACTAACCAAGAACATCTGAAGACGGGAGTAGATCAAAACTCCCGAAACGTTGTGTGATTTACACCCTAGACAGTGGAAAAAGTCCGAAAAACATATAATAGACCACTGCCAAAAAATAACATTCAGAGAACAACAAGTTTTTTATATCAACTTTTTTTATAACTACAGTTTCCTCAGAAATTACATGCTTCAAAAAAGATGTACCATCTTGGAACTGGCGGCCATTTTGATTTAGCGCTCCTTCGAAAAGTACTTCATTTATCAATACAAACCACCCTGCCAAATTACAGAATTGGTTCATTAATAGCAGTTTTTTCTGGCGTAGCCGCTCTACTATTACTTAATTATAACTAAATTACCAATTCCTAACAAAATTTGCTAAATTATTTCTTGAAGAAATTAATTTTTCAATTCAATTATTTATTTAAAATTCCTTCTTCAATATGAGTTATCTACTGTATTGCAATCAAACATAAGAATTGTGAAGATTACATTACTGTATGTGATTTCAAATGTTTAACTAAATTACCTTAATGTAAAGTTCAGCATTCACAAGAAACACAACTGTCAGGTTTTCCACTTATATGAATTCTTGCATGCATGTTTTTGAGCTGTTGTAAATTTAGAAATACAAGAATAATAAGGATTTTCGACTGTGTGAGTTTTTATATGTAAAACTAAGTACTCTTTTCAGACTGTTCATATTCACAAACAGAACAATGAGTTTCAATATACGCAGCCAAATAGCGTTTGTGGGCTGTTTTATATTCACAAATACAATAGCAATAAGGTTTTTTGCTTTTATTACTTTTTACATGTGTAACCAAATTGTTTTTGCTTAATTCCATAAATTTACAAACAGATCAACAACATAGTTTATCGTCTATATGAATTTTTATGCCTCACCAAATTGTGTTTGGGTTTCTCAATATGTTGTTTTAATTTCTCCATAACCTGTATTAATCTTCATTCTGTGTTTAATAATTCAATGTTGTTTGTTAAAACTGGAAATCGGTTAACATATTTTTTTAAAGCAATTGTGAAAATGCAATAGATTTGAGCAATAATGTAACGACCTAATAGATTTTCACCAATTGTAATAAATCAACACAAAAACACTTTGGGGAAACAACAATCGAACCTGAACTACTGATAAACACTTCATTAAACGCATTAGTAAGCTTTTTTGAGGACAATGGAATACCTCTGTGAGGCAAACTGCAGCACTGGGAAGAACAATAGATATTTTAGACCGCAGTGCAAAAAGGGGGGAAAACCCAACTAGAAGTATAATAATAATAAATATGCTTTTTACATGTGTTAGTTTTCACATGCAAAACTAAATTAATTTGTGGTCATTTCATCTGTATGAGTTCTCATATGTGTGACTAAACTACGTTTGTATGCTGTTGTAAATTTACAAACAGAACAACAGAAAGGTTTTTCACCTGTATGAGTTTTTACATGCGTAACTAAACTAGATTTTAAGGCAGTTTTAAAATTACAAACAAAACATGAGAATGACTTTTCACCTGTATGGGTTTTCACATGCAGAACTAAATTATGTTTCCGGGCAGTTGTATAATCACAAACAGAACAAGAATGAAGGTTTTCGCCTGTATGAGTTTTCACATGCGAAACTAAATGCTGTTTATATGCAGTTTTATAATCACAAACAGTACAAGAAAATGGTTTTTCACCTGTATGAGTTTTCATATGCGTAACTAAACTATGTTTGTGGGCAGTTTTATAATCACACACAAAACAAGAAATTGGTTTTTCACCTGTATGAGTTTTCACATGCGCAACTAAACTATGTTTGCGGGCTGTCTTATAATCACAAATAGAACAAGAGTAAGGCTTTTTGCCTGTATGAGTTTTCATATGCACAACTAAACTAGATTTTTGGGCAGTTCTATAATCACACACAAAACAAGAATAAGGTTTTTCACCTGTATGAATTTTCACATGCATAACTAAATTATGTCTGCGGGCAGTTTTATAATCACATATAGAACAAGAATGAACTTTTTCCCCTGTATGGGTTTTCACATGCGCAACTAAATGCTGTTTACATGCAGTTCTATAATCACAAACAAAACAAGAAAATGACTTTTTAGCTGCATGGGTTTTTACATGCAACACTAAACTATGCTTGTGAGCAGTTTTATAATTACAAACAGAACAGGAGAATGGTTTTTCCCCTGTATGAGTTTTCAGATGCATAACTAAATTAGGTTTGCGGGCAGTTTTATAATCACAAACAAAACAGGAATGAGGTTTTTCGCCTGTATGAGTTTTCACATGCGCAACTAAATGCTGTTTATATGCAGTTTTATAATCACATACAGAACAGGAGAATGGTTTTTCACCTGTATGAGTTTTCACATGCATAACTAAATTATGTTTGTGGGCAGTTTTATAATCACAAACAGTACAAGAATGGAGTTTCTCAACTGTATGAGTTTTTATATGTGCAACTAAATGCTGTTTTTTTCTAGTTTTATAATCACAAACAAAACAAAAGAAGGATTTTTCTCCTGCATGAGTTCTTACATGTCTAACTAAAGTATGTTTATATGCAGTTTTATAATCACAAACAGAACAAGAGAATGGTTTTTCACCTGTATGAGTTTTCACATGCATAACTAAACTATGTTTGCGGGCAGTTTTATAATCACATACAGAACAAGAATGTTTCTTGCCTGTATGAGTTTTCATATGTCTAGCTAAACTATTTTTCTGGACAGCTTTATATTCACAAACTAAACAAGAGAATAGTTTTTCGCCTGCGTGAGTTTTTAGATGCATAACTAAATACGGTTTGCGGGCAGTTTTATAATCGCAAAGATAGCAAGAATGAGGTTTTTCACCTGTATGAATTTTCACATGTGCAACTAAATGATGTTTATATGCAGTTTTATAATCACAGACAGAACAAGAGAATCGCTTTTCCCTTGTATGAGTTTTCATATGCATAACTAAATTAGGTTTGCGGGCAGTTTTATAATCACAAACGGAACAACAGAGTGGTTTCGCACTCTGTTTGGAAGCTGCTGAATTTTGAGCCACAGAACTTTGGTCTTTAATTTCAAACTCGTATTTAATATCAATTTCTGAATAAGTACTGTTGTCTTTACTTGTTCCAGTGGTTTCTTGTTTGATGGATAATTTGTTAATATCTTCATTGTGATCTAACTCTTTTAATTTATACAGCAAAGTTGTTGTTGAACTATAAAATAGATTATTATCTACCGTTTCTTGATTAGTGGTCATTATGGCTAGTTTAGTATTGGCTTGAAAAGTAATACTTCTTCGTTAAATATACGATTACTGGAGCATATGAGATATCACACCTGGAACAAATATGTATTGTATTATTGAAACTACTATGACACCAATATATTAAACAGCAATATTATTACATTAAAAACACAGAAGTACAGTAACTACCAAGCTATTTTTCATTTACTAGCAGAGAGGAAACTAAAACATGGCAAAGGTAGCGTACGCTTTTTGACGTTTAAAGGGACAACACAATATATAATTTTTGTGACTGTTTGAAGTTGACGATAACAGTGCAAAATCACAGTGAAAGTATTTCGAGCAATTTCATTTTTTTTTCTCAGCGACTATAAAACAAAACGACAGAAATTTGTTCCATTTCTAAGTGTAATAGTGTTAATTTCAAGAAGTGCTGTATATCAGTATATGTTTAATTTATATTGTTTTTACATATTGCAGGATTTGGCTCCAAAATATGTTGCCATGGATGCTGGATACCCTAGCTTCGGGTCTGTTTACTAGCTTATTTATACTGGTCTAAAGCAAGCATTAAAGAATCAGATGTTATTTTTTTCATTTGTTTTATTCATGTGCATAGGATTTATTTGGTAAAGTTAGTGCTCGTTTTTCTTCTAGAGTTGACTGATTGCAATTTACCTTAAATAAACAAGAAGACTTTATACATTGGGTGGAGCAGTCTGGAACTACCTCAATAATAAAATTGTGATCTCTTCAGCCATCTGTAAAGTAAAAAATAATACTTAATTACTCTTTGTCTGACCCGTACAACACTTAACCTGTTTCATAAATCTTTTGTAACAAAAAAAAGATTTCGACCGTCAACGTTGTAAGAGTTAAAGCCGGTCATTTAGTAAGATGAGAGGCCAGAGAGACGAATTATATAGTGATTAGTCACCTTTGTTTGTAATCGATAGCACATCAACGTCATCAACCCCAAGATTTGGAATTAACTAATCAATGAGTAACTCATTGGAACTACTGCAATCAGGGTGGCCACTTTCGAAAATGTCTCAATCCCTATGGTGTTAAGTATTCTCAAGCATCTGTCACAAATAGATGTGTAACTTATTATTCATGTTTTAAGCGAGTGTGAACATAAATAATAATAATATTAATAGTTTTTTTTGCAATCAAGAAAAAATGAATTTGTAACTGCACTTAGGAAGGTAAACCTGCAATTTAGGGCACCGAAATGTAAACAAACCGATCGGCACCACTCGGGGCAGCATATGCGGCGTTGCCAGACTGACTGAATGCATGCGCGTTTTCACGTGCACCGTTATTACGCTACCAATTATCCGCGGTAATCCTGATTATTTAAAAATTGCAGCCAACCCGTGGGCCGAATTGGCTGATTTTGGTGTAAATCGACTCAGGGCGACGCAAGTAAGCCAGTAGTAGGGTCAAATGAATTATTTCGGGCTCAATTTGGATGCAGAACACTAGTAATTGAAATAAAATTACAACTGATGGAAAATGGAAGAGGAAGATACAGGGGTGTGTAGGGTAGAAATAAAATCGACTGTATTTGTAACTAAACCTTCAAACAGTGCTAAGTTTATTATTTAATATAAAAAAAGTGCCAGACATGTAACTACAAAAATTAAAGTAAATTGTTTATAAAAAAGCGGAGATGTATTTACAAAAAATAAATTGAATTGTTAATAAAACTGTGCATACATGTAACTCACGCGCTCGTTATTAGTTATTACTGCAATTTTTAAATAAGCAGGATTACCGCGGATAATTGGTAGCGTAATAACGTAGCACGTGAAAACGCGCATGCATTCAGTCAGTCTGGCAACACCGCATATTCTCCCCCGAGTGGTGCCGATCGGTTTGTTTACATCTCGGTGCTCTAAACTGCAGGTTTACCATGATCCTATTCTTGGACATTTGACAGTTCCACGTACGTAGTGAATAACTTCATACGAATATCGTGCGCATTAAGACGACATAAACACTAAATGAGCGCTGAGTACAGTGTTGTCAGATAGAAATAAATTTTTTCCTTAGATTTTTCAGACTAATTTCCCTAGATTTGCCTAAATTAAACCAGCGTTAAAAATTATGCAACCCACATTACCCATCTTCATTTCGGGCTAAAAAAAAAAGAGATAAAAACTTTAAAAATAATTTTGATTTGAGAACAATATTGTAATAAAAATACATTTTGAAGAAATAATAAAGTAAACATACAGTGAAGTCCATTTATAATGCAACATGGCCATATTACAAGCTAAATCGTCCGCCCACTTTATCATTTGCATATTCTTCTTTCTCAGCCTGTGTCCGTCACTCTCGTTTTGTTGCGAATATAGTCATTTCCAATCCTATCTCTCAGTGTGATTCCCAGCATGGCCCGCTCCATTGCTCTTTGAGTTATTCTAAGTTTTTCTGCGGTTTTTCTTGTCAGGGCCATTGTCTCCAGTCCGTATGTATTCACTGGCAATATGCAGCTATCATATATCTTGCGTTTTAGATTTATCGGTATATCTTTGTTCTTCAGAATGAAGTTGAGCTTTCCGAAGGCTACCCATGCTAGTTGGATTCTTCTTTTCACTTCGGCTACCTGGCTCTCTTTTCCGATCTTGATTATGTGACCAAGATATATGTATTGGTTCACGTTTTCCAGGGGAACACTATCGACAGTAATTTCATTTTGTGTATTGCTCATATTGGTTTTACGGAGATTCATTTTAAGTCCCATTCCTGTAGCATGTCTTTCAGTTCTTCTATATCAGTACTGACTAGTACTATATCGTCGGCGAACCTTAGGTGGGTCAGCCGTACGCCGTCCACATTTAAACCCTTTTCTTCCCATGTCATTTGTTTGAATATATTTTCTAACGCCAAGGTATACAGTTTGGGGGAGATGCTGTCGCTTTGTCGGACTCCTTTACCAAGAGGAATTTTCTCTGTTCTTGTGTCCTCGTCTATTTTAATGTGGAAGGTAGCCTGTTCATAGATGTTTTTGATGATGGTAATGTATCGCGAATCTATTCTAGCATCTTCTAGTGCTGTTAGGAAGGACCAGTTCTCGATACTATCGAAAG
Organism: Agriotes lineatus; assembly: GCA_940337035.1. Taxonomy (NCBI): domain Eukaryota; kingdom Metazoa; phylum Arthropoda; class Insecta; order Coleoptera; family Elateridae; genus Agriotes; species Agriotes lineatus. The sequence goes on along the minus strand of OW679196.1, from coordinate 34,883,902 downwards.
CTTTATGATAGTCTATGAATGCTAAGTGTATGGGGACATTATATTCTGTGTTTTTTTTATTAATGTCCTAATAGTTTGTAGGTGATCCGTGGTACTAAAACCCTTTCGGAATCCCACCTGCTCTACGGGCTAGTACGAGTCTAGCTTTGCTGTGAGTTGATTTGTAATGATCTTTGTTAGTAGCTTGTACAGGATGTAGAGTAGACTTATGGGTCTGAAGTTTTCTATATTTGCATTGTCCCCCTTTTTATGTATAAGTATGATTTCAGCGTTTTTCCATACTTCCGGTATTTTTCCTTCTGTTAGGCATTTGTTTAGGAGGAGCTTCAGGGCTTTTTCAAGAGTAGTGCCTCCCATTTTCAGCATCTCCACAGTTATATTGTCTTGTCCAGGTGCTTTTTTGTTCTTCATTTGTCAGAGAGTATGTCTGATTTCGGATGTTGTTATTTTCGGTATATCTTCCGAGCCGATTGTTACGGTATTAATTCATCATATCGACATAGGTCGTATTGATTGTTCAAAAACGGGTACAAACTACAGGGTTCGCCGGCTTTACTAAAAAGAACACAGATCTTAATGTGTTGGAGCAGATTTTGTTGCTCCGGTTACTCGCACTTAACTCAGTCTGGAAAGGCGTGGTTCGAAAGCTCAAAGAAAAAAACCGGCGGCACTTACCCTGATGGATTGCTTAACAGAAAAAGAAATGCCTGAGCGCCACTTGGTTCTGATTAGGGGTGGCTGACGTGTCTACAACCAAGAACAATACACGTAGCCTATGTAGAAGTCCTCCAAGTACGTTGCTGAACACCTCCGCCTGTTGTTCACCAAGCCTCCTCCGAGTAGCCGGGTGACCTTGTCGTTAAATCACTTACCTTCAAGGCCACCGTCACTAAAGAATAACAAAAGAACACTGAATGGCCCAGGGCTTGGGGCTTGCTTATCAAAAAGGCGTACTTTCAGCTTTACATTGCAAATTACACTCGGCCTTTGCCACACTGGATTAATTAATGACCCAGAAGGGGTTCAGAACTCAACAAATAATCAAATTGACTTTAATGGGTTTATTATTTAAAGAATTAAAGTTTACACAAATCTTTACATTGATAATAATCACCCGGAGGTGAATTCAAGCTTAGTAAAAAGAAAAGGCACACCCTACATGAATATAAAAGGGCATCCCAAGCAAAGTTACCTTATTGTCTAAATAGGTTGCTACACACTGGACAAAACGAAATAGATAACAGGGGTGAAGCCCCTGGTTAACAACAAACAAATCAAAACATAGGCTTAAGCTCTAAGTGAACTGGCGCAATATTTACGAACTCCCGGAAAACACATAACAAATATAGTCGCACCTTAATTAGGCACAAGAACACAATTGATGTAATACATAGCTCCTACCTGGTAGCTGTAAGCACGTCGCTAGTTTCTGCTATAAACTCGTCCTCGGGGAAGCTTGGCAAGGCGTTGCGGAGGTACAGAAAGGGCTGGAGCCGGGCCTGATAGTTGTTTAGCGCAAAGCGGCGCCTAAAATGATGTGGGCCCCTCCTTGGGAAGAATCGGAGCGATAGAGTTGGTTTTATTTCAGGCTTCAGAATGGCACGACGCAATCGCACTTTGCAAATAATGCAACCAGGGCACTACAACAATGACACGCGGTGGGCCTCCCGTCGACTTCGATAAACTCAGCGTCGGCAATTCAAAAATGCAGTACGCAAAAGGTTTTTCCCCACAAAGGTACGGGAAACCGTTAATCACAAGCTTAAAGATGTCGTCTCTAAATGGATCTGCAAATGGTGCAACTATCTTCCCCTGGGAAGTACATCAACTTAAGGAGACGACTCGGCTATTTGCCAACACTGAAATATCGATAACTCAATCGCCCACCGCGCGCGTTCGTTCAAACACCCAACAAGGGTAAAATAATCGTCCAAAGGTCTAAGCTGAACTCAACTGCCTTAACAAAAAAAACCCACTCGCGCAAATCAGCGTAACACCCGGCTTCCGAAGGCCGGGGGGGTGCAAAACTTTACACACTGACTTCTGTAAGTGTCGGATACTGATTCCAATCTCAAATTGGGCTCTGCGTGAAGAACACGGCGGAAAAGAGTTTAGAACTCCGAAACCACTAATTTTAAATGCATCATTCCCTAAGGAGTTATCAATTTTTATTTCCTTTACACAAAGCTTGGTCATCAAGGAACGTTCTAGAAGGAATTTCTGGCTATACAGCGGATCCCAAAAATATTAAGTTACAAGGTCAATCCTGCCGAACTTTAAACGATAATTTATAAGAGAGACATTAAGCTGTTATATTCCTAGAAGCTTTAACTACGTCGGGCAGTATTTAAATAAGTTGAAGGTTGGAACTCAAAGCGATTTAAGCTGGGACGTAAACAAAGGATGCCTTATGTTCCCAATTCGAAGAAAAATGATTTAGACGGAAGTGACTGCAATAGATTACATACGGCTCCGAGGAAATGCTTATTAGTGAGAATTCCAAGGACCGCGGGCATATCTGAGCTTGAACTGAATGAATTGGCTGCAGCATTTTAAAATTATAATACAGGGCCGTACCCGAAAATTTTAAATAGAATAATTTCAGCTTAAATGCACTAATAACACCCAATCGTGGAATTGATGACAAGGATAGCTTAATGACGTCAAAATCACTTAACACGATGTTAAGGATTTTTCTAGGAGTGCTTTCGGGTCCCTGAATTGTGGATGTATAAAGATTTTCATAAAAACTTTGGATTTCTTTGATAATTTGAGTTTTTTCTCTGATTATATTTCCTTGAGGGTCTTTTATCTTTATTATCTTGGATTTTCTTTTACCTAGATTTGTTCTCAATACCTTCATGTTCTTATTGTTGTCTATGATTTCTAGGATTTGATTTGTTTTGTAGGCTCGTTTATCTGAACGTATTTTCCTTTTGACTGCGCTATTAATATTTTTGTATTCTGGTGTATCTCTTTGCATTTTTCTTCGTTTTTCCATCAAGTGTATTGTTTCTGGTTTTAATCTATGTTTTCTTTGGGTTTTAACTTTGCTACAATCCGTTTTGTTACTGTTGTTATGTCGTTTGTTATTTTATTTGTTATTTCATTTATATCTTTGGCGTTTAGTGTCGTTAATGGTTCTAATTTTTCTTTTATTTTATTTTGATATTTTTGCATATAGGCAACCCATTATACACTAATTTAAAAATGTCATTTATGTATTGTTTATTTGTTTTGTTACCTGTCAAATTATGCAAGGTGGTTTTTTTTAATTTCAATAAATAATAAGATTTAAAACTAACGATTTAAGAAACATGATTTACACAGACGAAGAAATAATAGAAATGTGTATAATGTATCACTCCCTATTATCACTAGGTAATGTTAGGGATCATTTCAGTGTAAAATATCCTAACAGACCAGTCCCTAATGTGTCTACAATATCTAGAACAGTTAGAAAATTTTGCAAGTACAGGCTGCCTGGCACTACATGAAAAAAACATCGACGTAGAGCAGTAACACCTGAATTTTCCCAATTAAAGGTGTTGCAAGTCAATACAAAAACTAAAAATATCTCTACTAAAGGGATTGCCCATCAATAAGTTTAGTTTTATTACTAATATCGGTTATCATAACGAAATCATACAAAACGCAATAAATTAAATAAACTTCTTGTATTGTTCCGCAATCAGTTTTTTTATCCCATAGAACATTCTCCAAATTACTTGAAATCATTTCAGGCAGATTTATTGAATTTTGCGCTATTGCTTCTGAACTGAAAATGCAGTTATTTATACCACTTCCATCTACTCTATTTACATTATTGATTAAACTGCAGAATCCGGGGCATATTCCCATCGTGTTATTTGCTTCTCTTGTAAATTAATACTAGATAAACGTGGTTAATAATAGTTAATATTAACAATATGAGGGGAATGTGCCCCGGATTCTGCAGTTTTTCCACGTTATTTTATTTTTTAATTAAACAATAGATTATTTAGACAGGACTTTCTAAGACATCGGTGATTCGTATACTTCATGAAAACAAATACAAAAGTTACAAATACGGCAACCATCAATAGCTTCTTCCAAATGATTTTGAAAATAGAACAGTGTTTTGTGAAACACTAATGAACAGAATATTTAATGAAAACATTCTATTAAATCGTAAATTCTCAATAAGTGAGGTAGGTGTGTTCTTAATCTAGTTTTCCTTAAATATTTTCCACTGTTTCCCGGATCCTAGGTCTTGGTTAACGGAGAATTTACATGCATTTCAATAATCATATACACAGTATCGACAATCTGTAAATGCTTTTTGTGTTCTTATGAACGGCAAGGTTATAGGACCAATATTTATAGATGGTACTCTCAATAGTGCCAAATACTTGCATCTATTACAAGTGCAGCTACCTCAAGCAATCATAGATGCTAATATTAATATCGAGATGCGTGACATCATATTGCAGCAGGATGCAGCCCGCCCTCATTGTACCAGGGAGGTAGTTAATGATCTTAAAGCCACATTTCCTTTGTGGATTGGAAGACCATTATCATTAGCCTCCGAGATCTCCCGATCTCTCTCCAAATGACTTTTCTATGGCGTTATTTGAAGAATAAAATTTATACAGTAGAGCCAGATGAAAACATCGATACATTAAAAGAAAGATTAATTAATTAATGTCAAAACATACCTGTTAATTTCGTTAATAAGTAGATCACAGAATTTAACAATCGTTTAGCCTTCTGTTTGGAAATGCAAGGTAGACACTTCAAACAGTTATTATAATACTCGTAATTGCTTTCTGCTGTTCCTATTTCTTCATTTTTATGTAATTCATTTTCGTTGTTAAATAATTCTTTTTAACTGTGAACACGTTTTATTTTGAGGTTAACCTTTCTTGGTAGTTTGGTAGTGAATGTATAATGGGTTTCCTATATTCCAATGATAAAGTGGGCGGACAATTTAGCTTGCAATATGACCATATTGCATTATAAATGGACCTCACTGTATATTTAATTACAAAATCCTTAAAAAATAACAGTTATTATAAAAGTATACACAAAAATGTACAACAAAATGTAACAAATATAGTGTCTTAGAATCCTTAGATCAATTATCGTTACTATTTAGTTTTATAAAGGTTGGTATTGAATTCATTCATCATTTGGTCATTAATTACAAAATTATAACATTGGCAATTTTTTAGTATGTAAAATACCAGTTAACGTTACTGATGTGGACAATTTATTGCGAATTTTTGTTTTATTTGAATTAATTTACTAAAATATTCGCTCAACTGTGGGACCTGAATGCCGCAAACTCAGCAAATTTAAGGCAAAATCACATAAATCAGGACATAGGTTTATCGTCACCGAAATTTACCTTTGATATCTTTTCCCAAAAATCCACTATGTTCACATTTTTAAATTAGCTTAAATCGACAAACTCCGCCATTCTGTGTCGGCCTCATTTAATTCAGTGTTTGACAATAATGAAGGAATATTAATAGCCAATGATCCTATACACACACCCCTTTTGGCAATTACTTCGGAAGGTGCAATAATAGCTAATTGTAAAGTTATTGTAGATTTACTTTTGCTATCAAACCTTTGGTATATTTTGACTACAACCTTCAATTAAGAAATCTAGATCAACGTCTTTGAACTAAGCATTGACTACAGGCGTTTAAATGCCGTTGCTATTAAAGACAAATATCCACTTCCTTTGATAGATGACCAGTTGGACCGTTTGGGAGGCAACACATATTTTACGGCTCTTGACCTTGCTTCTGGGTTTTATCAGGTGCCTGTCGATAACGACTCAGTTTCGAAGACAGGGTTTGTTACCCCAGATTCTCACTATGAGTTCCTTCGAATGCCCTTTGGGTAATCAAATGCGGCGGCTGTATTCCAGCGCTTAATGAATACAGTGCTGGGACAGCTCAAGAACACGATTGCGTTCCCCTACATCGACGGCATTATAATACATTCAACCACCGTCGAGGAAGGTTTGAATCGATTACGTTTGGTGCTGGAAGCCTTGAGGAAGCATAACTTGACCTTAAGACTGACAAAGTGTAACTTTTTTATGACGCAGATTGATTATCTCGGACGTGAAGTTAATGCAGAAGGTATACGTCCTGGACGCCGAAAAATTGAACCCGTGTTGCAAATGAGAGCGCAAACAGTAAAACAAGTGCGTTAGTTTCTCGGATTAGCCAGTTACTTTCGTAAGTCTGTGAAAGACTATGCTAGGAATGTAGAACCTTTAACTAGATTAACGCGGCGGGATATGAACTGGTGTTGGATGGTCGAGCAACAACACGTATTTGAAACCGTGAAAAATATACTAACATCGAGACCACTGGTAGCAATTTTGATCCGTCGTTACCTACCGAGCTTCATAGAGATGCCAGTTTTTTGGGATTTGGCGCTATACTGCTTCAGTATGAAGGTGGAGATCAACGAGTAATAGCGTACTACAATAAGCAAGCTAGCTATGAGCAAAGTCGATACCATTCATATGAATTAGAAACTTTGGCGGTGGTATTGGCCTTGCAACATTTTCGTGTTGTTTCTTGCTAGGCATTGAATTTAAGGTGGTAACTGAATGCAATACCCTTCGCACGACATTTTTCAAAAAGGATCTAATACCTAGAGTAGCACGATGATGGCTTGAGGTTTCAAGATTACAACCTTCAGGTGGGATACCGGCCAGGTAAGCGTATGTGTCTCATTGACGCTTTAAGTCGTAATCCCATCGTTGACGTGGAAGTAAACCAGATCGACCTTACCGAGGGTGACTGGATATTAGCAGCTCAATTACAAGATGAGCAAATTGCTAATATAAAATGAATTCTGGAAGAAAACGTGGAAAATAATGATACCAAACAGTATTTTCGCGATTAAGAGCTAAAAAATGTAAAGTTTATCGAAAATTCGTAAGTTCGAAGTCGTTGTGGATTGTATCGAAGGCGGAAATATGGCAAATTCTTTGTTTGTGCCATGACAAAGCAGGCCATTTGGGCGTTGAGCACACAATTCGCCGGATTTTATTGAATTATTGGTTCCCTAAAATGAGGCAATTTGTAACTAAATATGTGAAGGCTTGTCTAAATTGTTCCTATTATAAACAGAGTGTAAGCAAAAACCAAGGCAAACTGCATCCCATTGAAAAACTTCTAGTACCATTTCATACGGTACACTTGGATCACGTTGGGTCATTTAAAACCAGCAAAAAGGGCAATAAATTCATATTAGTGCTCGTTGACGCATTTACAAAATTTACGATAATTGAGGCAGTGAAGTCGACTAAAGTAAAGCTGGTGATTAAAAGTTTTACAACGCATAATGTGTATATTTGGAGTTCGAAGTCGACTTGTGACAGATCGTGGAAGTGCTATAACGTCTCGAGTTTTTCGCCATTTTTGCGAAACTTACGGAATGAAACATGTACTAAGTTCAGTTACAACGCCAAGGTCGAATGGACAGTGTGAAAGATATAACAAAACAATTGTGAGTATGTTATCGGCTACCGCCACTGAAACTGAGAGTGAGTTGTGGGACACACACGTGAAACAAATTCAAAGTACATCAAATACCTCATTGAATAAGGGTATAAACACCACTCCCGTCAAAGCACTATTTGGGTACCAGCCAAAGCCAATGCCGGAAGCTATTGTTACGATACTTTTGGAGCGTCCCCCATAGTATTGAACTTTTGCTAGCTGAATTTTTGAACCTGAATATTTATGGTTGGCTTTTGTCAATTTTTGCATGCTTTAGACTGGGTATAATTGGCTATATCTTATTTTTAATTACTCTCCTAAAATTATCATGCAGTTTCGTAAGCAACCCCTCGTTTAATTACTCATATCTTGCAAATTAGGTTTATTCTTGCTATATTTTTACAAATAGTTGGGTACGGCCGCTAGGCAACCGGTGTTACAATTATTTTAAACTATTCCATTTGTTGCTAGAGCAATGTTATCTTTTCCTGCAGTCAAACTTGCCTGATTGGTTTTTTTGGCATCTTCTGGCCCAAATTTTGTTATCATATGACCTGTAGGCTGGGCTTTTGAATTTTTCGGCTTTCTTTTCAAGCTAAATTGTCGTGCTAGTAGGTGTTCCTTTGCAGCTAAGTGCTTCATAGCTTTTTGGTAGGGCTCGCCTCTTCGAATAGATTGTTTGAGGGATCTGAAAGCGTTTCTGCGTTATCGTGGGCGTTCGTAATGATTGGTTAGCTACTTACTTGCGTCCTTTCGCTTTTGGCGGATCTCCTGGAACCGACTTTAGCACGCTTCTTTCGGCTCCACCCCCAGCTTGAGGTAAGATTAGGCCAGTTTCTTCTTAATCGGGCATACATTTGGGTTCTGTGCGTTTTTAGCCATTTCCGGTGGGCTTAAAACACTCCCCATCTGGTTGAAATCCTTCCTGTCTGGAGTAGACCTACCCCGTTCGACTGCACCTGCTGGAAACCAGTCCGATGCACTGGGCCCCTAAGTGGTCGCATCGCCTGTGAATTTTGCAACTCTAGTGGGCAACGCTTAAGATTGAGCAACTGCTTTACACCCCTTTGCCATTTGCGACCTCCATAGCTGGCACTGCATCCCGCAGCTGCGGCCGTCCTCGTTGCTTCGCTAGCTACGTCCAACCACAAGGGAGCAAACGGAGAGGTTAGGTTCTGGTGAACTTTCCTGCAGGCAAGACGTTATTGTAGTTAATATGCATTGCGCCTGTTGTAACTTATAATTGAATCATACTGTTTCATGCCGTTAGTACTTAGGGCATGTGTGTTTTCATCAGCACGGATCGTGCGATAGTAGGTTTCGTGCATCGTTAGCTTATTAATATTTGTAATTGTGTTATTCTTGTTAGGGCCGCCGAACAATGATATGCTACTTGCTAAATTGAGGTCATAACGAATATTTGAGTGGTGATATTTATTTTTGGCTTGAAACACCCACTGACCTCTGCGTTATCTGAAAAATTTATAGAGTAGAACTTGTAGGGCTTTGAGCTTCACCTGTGTCCTATCTGGACGTCGCTTTTACTCACCCGCTTGCATAAGACACCCGGGTTTGGCAGCATAACACAGTTCGGACCACAAAACAGTAACTCGGACGCCTTAAGCTTCGTTATTTTCATGTCGAACGTTCAGCGTGAAGATAGGCACACCACGGTGGCTGTGTCGCGTGAACTCGCTACGGGATCATTGTGATTATTTGCCGATCTCCTCTAACCGAGTAAGGGGCAAATCCAAGCCTTCGCTTTCATTAGCATGTAAATATACGTACTTATACTTTAATGCATTTTTAATATGGACACCGTCGTTCTTGTGTGGCCACGCAAACGCACGTTGATTCCGCCCATTAGAAAATTTTGGATATAGATATAGCATCATTTAGGGCTAACCTTCGGGGTTAAAACGTTAGCCAAGGTGGACTTGCATTGCTCTGAGCCGGTGCACGCGCAATTTTAAACCCGCTCCGCGGATCGTGCCTACTCAATTTACATTATTTTAATTGTCTCCGCGACGCCCTGCGTACCCTCGTTTCTTTTTAGAGTGTTTGTATTGTCTAACGTTTCGCGGCCTAAATTTAGCTTTACGAATATTTGCATGGTAATATTTATTTTCGACTCGAAACTTCATCTCTTCTTTTTGCATGCATTTGTTGTAATTTACCTAGACATATATATTTACATTGAATTTATAATTGTTACAACGTATGGATACGTATATGTATTTGAACACCTGCCCGATTTAGTATATAATTGTGTTTGTATTTGCACTATAGTACATATCCACCATTTAACAATAAAGCTGTGATATTTTCATTGGTGGTTGGTTTGATTATTTTTCTTTGTTCTGCTGGAAATTGTCATTACCTTGTGTACGATCCGGCACAAGGATTAGATCTGAGTCGAGGACCTGGTGCCCTCCCCTATTTTTTTTTATTATTTTCTTTCAGCATAGCTGGAACCCTGCGACCCTCGCGGCGAGCTAGCCCAACTAGGCCGATAATTACCAGCCGGCAAAATAACAAATACAACTTTCGCCAAAAGGTAAGGCCGACCATTTATTCCCTCTTTACACTATATTTTTGAATACACTACAGGAGGACGTAGAAAAGCTAGACATTAGTGAATTCCGTGGCCGTATTAAAGAGCAATTTAGCGAAGATCAACGTAAGCAGAAAGAACGATACGACAAAAACAGACGTGAAGCACGCAAGTATGAAGAAGGCGAGTTGGTTTTGGTACTGATCACCAGTGAGGCTGCTACTGGTACGAGTCGCAAGTTGTTGCCAAAATACAAAGGACTTTTTCGGGTTACAAGAACATTTTTTAAAAGGTATGAAGTTGGGGATCTTCGTGAAGGACGTCGTAAGATACGACTAGTTGTAGCAGTGGACAAGATGAAACCTTGGGTCACTGTACAAGCGTAAGTACTAAATTAAAAGTAGTATTGAAGTAGTGTGTAGTACTGTGAAGGCCACGAGACGTGAGAATGATGACAATAGTAGTTCGAGGCAGATGATGTCTGTCTACTATTAGAGTTGTACGTAGGCATAGTGCATAGTTAAGACCACGAGACGTGACAATTTAGATGATAGTATGCGAGACTGGTCCTGTTTACTATTGGAGTTGTACTGAAACCAATTTACTGTATTTCGTAATTTATCCAGTAATTTCAAGAAGAAAAGAACGCCTAGCGGTTAGGCAACTGATGCTACGAATGTCGAATTTAAGGTTCTGCTTAAAAACAGTTTTCTATATCATCTGCAATTCTTTCCTCGAGGGACATTAATTGTCGCTAGATGGTGATACAGTTGGCGTCACTTCCGCTCTCCGGGCTTTTCCAAAATGTCAGTGAGGTGTTAATAACTGCTCGTTTTAGCGAGGAGGAATTCTTAAATCATCGAACACTCTGAACATGGCTGCAATCAATTAAAGCATTGAAGAAACTCACCGTTGCGTCAGGCGGATGTAGGATAAGCGATTTGGCCACGTTTAAGACCCTAAGCCATGTAATTCTAAAAGCACATTTTTTGTCTACGATAGGCAGGTTATTTTCTGGTAAGAAAGAATAAATTTCTTTCTTGCTAAAATTGCTAATTTGGGATATCTACTTAGCCTTCAAGTTGCGGACTAAAGCTGCCCCGTATAAAGCAGAATGGCCAAGGGACGTGCCGTTTAGTACAAGGTTGCTTTTGTTGGCCCGTTGGCCCCAAATGAGCCTGCTGTGCTGCCAGTAACTGCTGGGAACTACACCACTTTTCCCTTTGTGCTGGATTTCGTTCGAACTTAACGGCAATTTTGTATGATGATCGACATGCTATAGAATTCCTAACGGCCTTGCCCCGTTTATTGTTTTGGTTTAGTGGTTTATATATGACCTAAACCTTTGAAGCGGCTTCACCGCTGTTATCGGTAAATTGTAAATCAGGTGTGTTAAATCAAAGTCAGTTTCAAGCTGAGTCAGATCAGTAATAATTATCGTAGATTTACATGCTAATACATTAGCTAAGTGAAGGGTGAACTCACGTACGTTTGTTCCATATCTATCGCCTTAAGCTCGCTGGAGGGAAATTACCCCAGTTTATTGGTATACCACTACGACATACAAATATCTGAATGAGTGTGTACACGCGAGATGCTAATTTAATACAATAAAGGTGGAACGCAGTACAGCTGTGTCGTTCACTTAGTATTCGGGTTTTTAATAAAGTACTTCTTTTGGCCAACTAACAGTTGGAAGTAAATCATTTTGGAAATTAGCTTTACACGCCCTCAGCATAGGCTGCGTTTTCGGATGCACCCTGTTCAAATTTTGATTGATTAATTGTGATATTTACCTATGTGATATATTTATTATTGTGATAGCCTTGTGATTATACGTTTAATGCCAGTAATTACAAATCGAGTTTATGCCCCCTGTTAATGATCCTTTTTCTATTTGAAACATTATACGATTTGCGATATGGTTTTCGGACTTTTTCCACTGTCTAGGGTGTAAATCACACAACGTTTCGGGAGTTTTGATCTACTCCCGTCTTCAGGTGTTTGTGGTTAGTCCTGAAAAGGACTGATATTATACGTTTTTTAACGTAAATTTGTGCCTCTCCAGGGTTCAAACTCGTTGAAAAACGTATAATATCAGTCCATCTCAGGACTAACCAGGAACACCTGAAGACGGGAGTAGATCAAAACATCCGAAACGTTGTGTGATTTACACCCTAGACTGTGGAAAAAGTCCGAAAAACATATCATAATAGACAACTGCCCAAAAATGACATTCAGAGAACGAATTATACAATTTATCGAACTGTGGGTTTTCATTGATTATGTTGTATTGTTACCTTGAGCAATTTATTGGTTTGTTCGCTCAAATAAACCAAGGAACATGGGCCTGAAAAATACATTTGGCGCCCCTATAATTTCAACCGTTTAGTTTTGAAGGTAAGTCATCCACGCCCTTCCTCTGAGCTAGTGCGAGTGCATGTTCCGATTTACTATCGGCAATTACTAATGTAACAATACGTAGGCATAATATGAAAGCGAATGACGAAAGGAGAAAGTTTTGAGGGCCACGAGACGTGACAATGATGACAACACTAGTTCGAGGCAGCTTATGTCTGTCTACTATTAGAGTTGTACGTAGGCGTATAGAGTAAGTAAATCTCTGAAATGCAAAGGCATGTCATCATCAGCCTTCTTGTATCCACTGCTGGATGTAGGCCTCCCTCATTTGCTTCCATACCGTCCTATTTTGCGCAACTTGTATCCACTGTCTCCCTGCCGCTTGTCGTACGTCATCTGGCCACCTTTTTGGTGGCTGACCAACTGGGCGTTTTGATAGTCTGGGTCTCCATGTAATGATGTTTATAGGGCAGCGCTCTTCTGATTGTCTTGCCACGTGGCCTACCCTGGACCATTTTGCTTTTAGTATGACTTGGACGATATCTTCAACCTTAGATCTTTTTCGAATATCAGAATTTTTGACCTTGTCGCGTAGGTTGATACCCAGCATTGCTCTTTCTATCGATCTCTAAGCTACTTGAAGTTTTAACATACTCTTTTTAGTCAAGGTCATTGTTTGAATACCGTATGTTAAAACTGGTAGGACGCACGTATTGTAGACCTTACTTTTTAAACAGTTCGGGATGTTACTTTTTAGAATATAAAATAGTTTTCCAAACGCGGCCCATCCTAATTTGATTCGCCTTGCTAGTTCGGCTGTTTGGTTGTCCCTTCCAAGTTTTATAGTGTGTCCCAAATAGATATACTCTGTGACGTTTTCTATGGCTTGATCTTCAATAACAATTTGAGTGTCTTCATTGCTCATTATTTTCGTTTTGGGAATATTCATCTTTAGACCAACCTTTCTTGATTCTTGATGTAGATGTGTGAGCATATCCCGTAGTTTCTCTGACGTTGCAGCTATGATGACAATATCATCAGCATATCTCAGGTGATTAAGCATTTTGCCATTTACGTTGATACCCTGACTGTCCCATTTTAATTACTTGAAGATGTCCTCCAAGGCAAGAGTGAAGAGTTTTGGCGATATCGTGTCTCCCTGTCTAACTCCACGATTTAGGGGAATTTTCTTTGTTTTGGCGTTGATTTCCAGCTTGACACTCAATGTAGCGGTTTTATATATGTATGTGAGCAGATTTGTGCACCAGGAGTCTACTCTTGCATTATATAAAGCTTCCGTCACTGCGCTCCATTCTATCGAGTCAAACGCTTTCTCATAATCTACAAACTCAAGGTGTAATACGAATTTATATTCAGCACTTTTTTCAATTACACTTCGTAGTGCTTGAAGATGGTCTATTGTACTATAACCGGCTCTAAATCCGGCCTGCTTCCGATAGGCATTTATCTAGAATGGTTTTTACACATTTGAGTAGATTTACGCCACCATATTTGAGCATCTCTGTCGTGATATCGTCTTCTCCTGGGGTTTTGTTATTTTTTGATTGTGAGAGGGCTAATTTTATTTCATCATAGCTTACCTCTGGGATGTTTTCCGAGTTGACGTTGATAACCATGGGTCTGGGTGGTTGAGGTGTTTTGTCTATTACTGTTGTGGAGTATAATTTAGAGTAGTAATCTTCCACCACGGATATTAGTTTGTTTCTTTTGAAGATTATGTTACCGTGAGAGTCACGAAGTTGATAGATTTTTTTATTTCCTTTGGACCGTTTATGTGTTAGTACTCTCATATTGAAGTTATCCTCTATGCATTGTTGTACCAACAAACTATTATAATTTCTCAGGTCTCTCCATAGAGATTTAGTGACGTTTTTGGTTACTACTCTGAACTCATCAGTGTTGTTCTGGAGTCTTCGTCTTTGTGCCATTAGTTTTTGTGTCTCGCTTGATATTTTGGGATCGTTTGTTATACGTAGTTTGGATGTTACTTGTCTACTATGCAAAGGCATGTAGAGTAAGTAAATATCTGAAATGCAAAGGTGTTCAGAGTAGGTAAATCTCTGATACACGGGATTGAAAAGGACTGCAGAGCAAATGTTGTGGTTGAGACGGTGAGGAAGGTCAGTGTGGCTTGTTTACGATTGGGGTTGCCCCTAAGCTTGAAGGTCACGAGACGCTGACTCAATGAAAATAGTTTTCGAGGCTGTTTGGCCTGCTTGCTATTCTACTAACAAGAAATGCAATAAAGATCATATTTATGAGGTTTCAGTTTACTAGGCCGAATGTACGAATGATTTTAAGAAAGATGTAAACAGAATGAGAGTTGCTGTACCATAAGAATTCGGTTCATGTTGATTTTCGTTGCTTTGTATGATTTCAGATAAATGATCGTTGGGTCTGAGGGCATCCCTTACGCAGGATAGCCACATGTAAGATCTTCGGCTGTGACCTGAGTGCGCAGGCTGCGCAGGAACACGACACGTGCATGATATGTGTATACATGTTGCACTTGTCTTTTGTTATTTTATGTACTTAATTGTCAATAAAATATTCTGTATCTTACACAGCTTCAGCGAAACACTCGATTTAGTAATTTTGAAGCTTCGTATTGGCACCAGAAGCATAGCGTTCATTTCTTTTAATACAACTTCACAGGGCCGGCGTCACACTTTTAGCCCGAGTGGGTAGTAAGGTGAGAGTGAGGAAGGGGGTGGGGAGTGCCAAGTGATTTTTCACAATACACTCATATGAAGGGATGTGGGATACAGGATTACGATCAAAAATTGATAAAAATATACTTTGAGATATCACAAAGTTTAATTTATTTGCTTTCGTTTAAAGATACAAATAAATCATTTTCGTAGGGCGAAATAAGACATTCGTTTTCTATTACGAACAATAAATTCATTCAATAAAGTTTCTAAATCGAGCACATCAACTGAATCCGGGTAGGAATGCAAACTAGCAACGTGGTTTAGCCGATTCTGTGCCATAGTCGATCTTAAATAATTTTTTATTCGACGCAAAACTGTAAAACTTCTTTCATTAGAACAAGAAGATCCCGGTACTGTTATTATTAATCTCAGAAAAAGCACGAATTCGGCAACGATTTTCATATAATGTTCATTTTCCCTGAGAAATTTTACCATAGTGTTCAAATCAGTTGCTTCTTCCCCTTCACGCTTCATGATACTCCACTATAGAATTCCACGATTTCGTCTGCATCTTTCGCTTTACCAGTTGCAAAATTTTCTAAAGACTTGAAAAACTTGGTTTTGTTCGAAAGTTTCGAGTGGGTAATTACCCACACGGATATTTTCGAGTGGGTAGTACTACCCATACTAACCACGTCAACCGCCACCCTGCAACTTGATAAGATGTATTGCTTATATGACTCATTCTTTATTACATTTGTTAGCAGTTTTGAAAGAGAATTACAAGCCAAATCCACTCGGCGGTTCCACATATTATTGTTCATAGTTTATTTTGTTTACTCATGAAACGTGCTTTAATAGCAAATATGTTACGGCTTTTATTAGGAGGAACGGGGCAGTGTGAAAAAGGGATTGGATGTGAATAGATCTTTGAGTTGTTTAGTCGATATGTATCTTTAGTTTTGTGCTAATTGTTCAATAAATACATTTTCATTATACTACTCTGAAAGTATCTTGTTTTCATCTGTTTCTGCAATGACGTAACGGTGGCTTTTTCAGAACAGCGCACGGAAAACTTTTCCCGATGTCCGATTCTTTCCGTGCGCTAAATTAAGAAAAAAAGCAAATCGTTGCTATGGAAATGTTAATCGTGTTTGGTACTATTTTTACGATGTATTATCATTATTTTGAAAATAAAATTTACACCTTATTCTTTCTTACGTCTGTGGCTCCTACCGCCGAAGTCAAAAATTACGAACGAACAAATTTTCATTAATAATCGATGAAACGACAGAACATGCAAATCACTTGCGATAGCAAGATTTTTAGATCAAATAGAAACAAAGGACATAGTTTTGGGTTTAATAAGAATAATATCAGCTACTGCCGAAAATCTGTTTAATGCCGTAATGGCGCATCTTACTGAAAATGATGTAACAATTACCAATTTCAAAGTGAAAAACCTAAAATTCACTTGCTTCTGAAAAGAATAACAGAATTATATAAAACGATTCTACGAAATTTTTTTAGAAGGTGTACATTCATGATACCGTAGAAAATATTACACCAAGTAATCCTAAAATATTTCGACCATTAGAGAAAATGTATTACCGAACCAAAATTGAAATTTTAATGACAACAGAAAACATCCCTGTACAAGAGCTTCATAATTTTCTCTTACGAGCACTTGATTTTTACATTGAACTTTGTCGAAAAATTAGGAACAGATTTTCGTTTACCGACCCAGTTCTTAATTAATTGAAAATTTAATACTCTTGTAGATAACATCGAAGAGTTAACTAGTGAATGGAGAATGCTTTGCGAAATTGAAGATTTACAACACTTAAAAAATTTAAAATTCAAAAAATTTTGGGTTAAAATTATAAATACAAAAAATACTTTGGATCAACCCATGTTTCCACTTCTCTCGACACTTGTTAAAGGTATTCTCTGCTTACCACATCCTGCTGCTGCAACAGAGAGAATCCTTTCACAATTAACGCTACTTAAAACAAAAACCCGAAATTGCTTTGATATCGATACTTGTGCTTCTATTTTGCTCGCAAAAGAATTGTTAGGAGAGAACACATGCTACATTTGGCAGCCAAGCGACGACTTACTAAAACGCAAACCTAAGTATGTATTAATTATTAGGTGTTACTGTTCAAAAATCATTTACAGCTATTCATCTAATTATTTGCTCTAATCTTGGTTAAAATTAACTTTTTGCCATATCTTTCCTCAAGTTTAATTTTTCCGACAATGCTGAGCTCTCAGATCTTCTGAAAACTATATTTTAATCTAAGTAAGTCATTTGATCAGAATAACAGGCTCGAAAGCCCCTGGTGTGTAGGCTTCTCTTTATGCATATTGGGTTGCTTTTATCTCACCCCTTCCCAAAAATCTGATTTTTTGTTATCAGTTTTAGGAAACCATCTTCCGATTCGCCATTTTTGTGCTGCTAAAGACAGCTGCCTCGAAAATTAACGTCTTGGAGACGTAGCTTTATTGGATTTCTTAGATGGCATTTTAGACTGGAATTTATTTGTGGTGATTTGTGAATTCCACGGATGGTCTGGAATAGGCCCCGTGATTTGGGGATTTCGCTTTAGCAAGCACATGTTTCTCCTTCTTGGCGTAATGCAGCCGCAAAGATCTACAGCGGCTGTTCCCGTTTGGTGACGTACCTACAGTTTTTCCGTTTGGTGATGTACCTACACTTTTCCCGTTTGATAACGTACCTGCAGCATTTCCTACCTGGTGGCGATTCGAGCATTGTTCTGCTCCCCCTGCGAGAACATCCGCACCCAGGCCTAATCGACGCCTCTGGCTGCAGCCCCCTCGAGTTTGGCACGCACGAAAGGATTAGCGCAGGTGAACGCCTGTGAAACCTCCTCCAACAGTCACCTGGTGGTCGTCCGCTTCGTGGCCGCCTTGCAGCCCTTCGACCTCTGTCTACGCTCACTGTAGCTGGGGAAAATCCATCGCAAAGGTCGGTTAGATTAATATTTTCGTTTCGATTCTTCGAACTCCGAGTTCCTCGTGAGAGGCGCTTTCGTGAAAGTGCTACGACGTGCTCAATAAACTTTCGGATGCTTTTAATGTGTATTTTAAGCGGTTAACTCACCTTTGAAATGTATTTGATAACCCCCATCGTAAAACGTAAACTGACATTCAGCTTTTTAGCTCACCTGTACGGTGGTGTCTCTGGCCTCGCCCTAGTTTTAACGGTATTTTTTGTAAGGCAAGTGCATGAAAAGCCTCATTTCACTTTCAATCGTCACGTAGCTGTGGTGACTTAATTTACGTTTGGATACCACTATTATACGCGCCCCACTTTGCAAGAAAATTGAATGTAATGTTCGCTTACGACCCTCTAATGCGGATTGTTTAGCATTATCGTGAATTCGCGGTTTATAGCGCCTTATACGGAAACAAGATTGTAACCCGTGTTAGCGTCTTGAAAACTTAATTAAAAGTTACGCCTTGCATACTGGGTGCTTGGTCGCATTCAACGTGCCTTTCTAAATTTTTCAATCTTAACAGTTGTGTCGAAGCCACGATGCTTTCGTCCGTTTTTTATTTATTTTGTAGTGCATTTGGCCAAGTTTAGCGTCAATTTCTGTAATTCTTAATACTAATATTTTGTCGCAAATTAAGATATCACTTACCGTTTTTAATTACTTACTTAACTTGAATCTACTTGTCAACTACGCTTTTACGTTTATATAAATTTAAATGGAAATTTTGTGGTGAGGTTAGCCATACGCTTAATTATTATGATTAAACTGGGATATGATCTCCCTATTAAGATTTTGTGTGTGATTATCCGTATTATATGTTGTGTAAAATAATTGTGGAACCTCTTACTTTACTGTTTGCTTATTATATTGAATCGTTACCTAGGTCAGCGAATTTTATTTATGTCCCTTGCCGTATCTCTTTTCAGGAAGTGTTGGTAGCGCATTTTGTCGTATGCCCTTATGTGCGATTAGCAAAGAGCTGGGTTATCTGCTACCTGGCGCCCGTATTTTTTTTAATTTTAGCTGAAGCTTTGAGTCTCTTATACAACCCACGCCCTTTTTTGGCTGAGAAGCCGGCTGCTCTTGCTTACCGCCCTTACCATCAGAGCAACGGTAACAACGGTATCATAGGTAATATTACATTTTATATTATAAGATTTTATTACCTATATGTGCATGCAAAGTTGGAAGCAATTTTAAAAAATCAGCCCCCAACCAATATATTATGACCTATGTTGGCTAAATAAAAATTACCGCACTACGGTGATTTTAAAATTGCACCAAAACTAACTGTAACTTATAAATCAGGAAAACCATCACCCTAAATTAGGAATTAACATTTTAACCAGGTATTAGTAACAACTACTTAACTTATAACGCGAAAGCAAAATCAACATAACCTCGACATGATAGAATGTTTTTCAACGTTAGCGGTTGTATTTATGAGTAATACAATTGTTGGTGGATTTTTAAAATGTTTCCTGACAATACCTATTCATATACATGTGTTGCGTTATTAATTTGTTCAAAAATAATTAATACGAAAATAAATACTTCACCGACTTTTTATTTTTACTATTTTCTTGTAATAGTTACAAATATCTAGTGTTTTTGACGAACCTAGCACTGGAGGATCCAAGGAGTCCATGGGGTCAATTGACACCCCCTTGGTGCTGTTAAAAACGTAATCGGGTAAAAAGTTGAATACTTTGTTTTAATTATAAGCAAAACGCACCCTTATAGCATCCGCTCGTAATTGAAGTTTGAGTTTGCCGAATACTTTTTCAACATTCTTCATGTCTTTTTAATTCCAATAGGCCAAAATTTGCCCTCAACCCACAGCGTTGGTGGGATTTTCGTAGCTGGTCGATGTCGATACTGTGACCTGTCTAGTGTATATCAGTCTTCACTAGACAAAACAATGAACTGCACCCGGTGCATAGTTATCGGCGTATTTTTACATTTTACTAATAATACAACGCTTTTATTGCTTGTTTTAAATTGTACAACTAGTTAGTCAAAGTTTAAAATATCCAAAGCCTGCAACATTTCAATTTTAGAGTTAATCACTCGTATGTAAAATAATGCTTAATTTATAACATTCCACGTGAAAGCGAAAATGTAGATGCTTGATTTTCCAGTAATTGACGTTTATACAGAAATCCCAAGCGTTATACAAAGTAAGGCATTTCCTAACTGGTGTTATAAATTGTTATTTCAAATGTATTCTCTTTGTTTTATATAATTTTTTAGAATAGCGCCACTTTCTAAATAACACAAAACATTAGACGCCTTTATACAAAACCAAAAACCACTGCTCTTCATGTCAATCAGGATAAAACGATAGAAATTCAAAATCAAGAGAAAGCAGATGATTTGTCAACAAATTCCAGAGAAACTGAAACTGCATCCACTTCTATTGCCGTTAATAATGAGGAGCTTATTTTGACAGCACTGATAGACTTCTTGAGAGTCTTTCTAATTTAAAGAAAAAAGAACTATTGGGGAACCCTTACGTTCCCCGAAAAACGAGCGTATTTCCTTTCTCGGAAAAAATACATGTGAAAGTAATGAAAATACATTTTAATATTAGTTATTTGGATAAATATACTTGGCATGTCTATTCGTATATAAAACAAGTAGTTTTTTGTCTGTTTTTCTTGAAATGAAGCATGTTAAGTGGCCCAAATCGTTTTCTTTTATGAAAAACAGTTGAATTTAGAGGTATGAAGTAACACATCAAAAAAACTCATTAAAAGCGCTTTTCAAAAATTCATACAGAACCTTTCATTTGAAAAAAACCCGAAATTATTAAATTTGCTAATGTTCAGCACCATGTACCAGTAATACCCAGAACCGCCATTTTCCACTGGAAAGGTGGTTCACTAAAAGCATAAGTACTTTTTGGTAAAGTTTTTTTTTTCGTTCAATTTTTTTCTCTTACAGCAGCCGTCTGAAATTCAGCATTTTTTTGCATAAAATCGTTGATATGTATCACCAAGACAACTGACATTAGACCCATACAACATGATATAGAATTATTAGTATTTTAATGCAAAATTTTCAAGTTACCTAATTATAGGACAATTCATTTAAAAAAAGTAAGTTTGATTCGCCACACTTTTTGAGCCACCCTGTACAATCAAAACTATTTTAGTGCCGTGCACTACCTTCGTATTTATAACTTTTATCTATAGTAGAGAAGCCAAACTAAATTAACTCGTCAAATAACGATTTTCGTGGGACTGAGTAGGTTTATACCGACAAGTGGTATCTTCTTATTCGGTGGTGTTTCCTGAGTATGAAAAATCATGTTGTCGCTTTCTCAGCCTGTGGAGTGAGGAGCTATGACGTCACAAAGATGGCCACTCTTGGTTCCAGGTTTTAGTACAGAAAACCAGGGTTTAACCCAAACATCCAAAAAGAAAGTTCTACCCAGCAGCAAACTGTTTAGTACCCTCCTCTTAGTAAGTGGTAAAAATTTGCACAACATTGCGCGTCGGGTTTAGGCGGGACGGGGGTGGAAAGCTAGAAAGGTGGTAAAATGGTAGGTTTCAACAGTTTTTCGCGAAAATCTCGTTAACTATGAGGTTTAGCGCAAACTTTATCTTATACAAAATTAATCTATATTTAATTTACAATAAAAATGGTCTTATGCATTTTTGACTTCTAGACAAGAGTTCCGGAGATATTGAGGGGGCAATGATGTCATTATTTTCTAGTTAGCTTGGGATTCATCATAATCACTTGAAAATGAGTATGTTTCGTTATAAAGAGTACGTTTCGTTATAAAAAGTACTTAGTAACGCATCATTAACATAGGAACATTTGTATGTGTGTATGTATGTATGTACGCCTATGTGTATGAAACTGACATATATCTACATTGCTCCCCTTTTTTGTCGTTTTTATCTTCATTTTGTCTATTTTTCCTTTTAGATAATTCATCATATCGTTTTCCTCTTTCCCATTTAAGCTTTTATAATTAAAGCTACCTAAATTACCTTCATCTTTTGTCATATTTTCCTAAAAATATAAAATCATGTGGATAGCATTGAAACAAGATTGACTACGAACGTTATCTAATAAACTTTAATATAACAATGGAATTTTTTTTTCTTCACAATACATGCTTTTCAGTAAATTCAATGTTCTTCAATGGAAAGTGGTATGTACAACGTACATGGTAGTTACATAATAATAAATTACAGCAATCAGTAACCTAAAAATCGTTAAGCTTTTTTTCATGTTGAATATTATCTTCATCGATGCCGTCGTCAATAATTAGTGCATCTCTGTTGGTGCACCTATGCCCGGAGCAATTCTTGCACATATTTGGGCATTTCTAGCCACTCTGACGACGCTCACAGTTTCTGACACACCCCGTATTACAAGTGAAAACAATGAGGGAGGGCAATTTTTCAGGATCAGCTGCCTTTGTGGTTGCAACTGGACGCAAATAACCACCAATCCTTTTCCAACCCCATTTTAGTGAATCTTTATTGACATTGAGCCATTGCTGCACTTGATGGTAAACTCTATAAGTGTTGTTGTCCAGCTGCTAAAGTGGGGGAAAGTACAGCCAACCTCAAATTTGTGTGTACAGGCTCCTTTGCGATGGCCTGCAAGTAACATTGAAGGCGCAGAGTATCCAAATTATCTGCATTTGTTGATGCAAATATCGAAAGGAAGAAATGGTTCCAGCATTAGCTAGCTCATCTGGGTCTGCATTTGGGTTGTTAAAAGTCAACAGCTTTGTGTAAAGCTCTTTGCCACTTTGCACTTTTTCAGAAGACGTTATTTTTCCCTTTCTATAAATTGAAGAAACGGTATCACATCCGGCGAAAGTGTAAGCTGTCAAGAGAACATCCTTCATTTCCCCGATACCACGCTGTATGCACCAGTGGAGTAAACTTTTTCTTCTTGGTTACCTTTCTTCTGTACAATCATCTTCAACTGTTGGTTGGCTGAAGCATGAACAACCAACAAGACCAATAAATCGGTGTCATTGCCAATTACGATAGCCTCTGTTTCCTTCTTTGATTCGTCAATTGCTGTAAAAACGATCTTGATGTCAGTACCACCTTCTGCCTGAATCACTTTGCAACCAGCTTGCTGTTGTGTACAGTGATTAGAGCAATCAGTTGCATCTTGTTTTTAGTATTAGTTAGAAATTTTGCTTGTCCAAGAGTGACATTAATTCCATCTTCCACTTTCACTTCAACATGTGTAGTAGTGGATGATCTGCGCAAATGCACGAGTATGTCGTCTTCGGTGCTGGGTGCTTAACCATAACCATCTCGCCTCCCCACTTCCTTGAACCCTTTATATAATACACTTGGAGCGAATATAACGAGTTCATAGGCGCAATTTTTGAATTTTTGCCAAACAGAAAAAGTTACATTTTTACCCCCTCCATATCTCCGTAATCCTTTACTGGACTGCAAAAATGCATAAGACCATTTTTATTGTAAATTAAATGTAGAATAATTTTGTATAAGGTAAAGTTCGCACGAAACTTCACAGGTAACGAGATATTTGCAAAAAACTGTTGAAACCTACCATTTTACCACCTTTGTGACGTCACAGCTCCTCACTCCACAGGCTAAGAAAGCGACAACAGGAGTTTTTCTACTGAGGAAACACCGCTAATTACGATGGTATCACTTGTCGGTATAAACCTACTCAGTCCCACGAAAATAATTATTAATTATCTTGGCCTCCCTACTACTACACAATATTTATGTAACTCTCATAGTTTTAGAAATATCTTACACCTCCCCCCCCCCCCCACCTCAAATCGTTGCCAGGCCCTGTATAGTTTACCTTTATTTTAGCATAGCTAAAACAGTTTATTGTTTTTAATTTTAAATAGTGTAAAGTTTACTTTTTTGTTATTATTGTTTGGTATACATAGCTAAAATAGCTGCTCAATATTCCTTTTTTTTAAAATATAGTGTTAATTGAGGTCGCGGATGTGTAGCTTGAACAAGCGTCCACGTTCGATCAGCAGAGTTAAGCAACGCTCTCTCTGGTCAGAACTTGGATGGGAGTTCCACGGCTGCTCCTTCCGGCACCTCGTGGTACGGCTGCCACAGAAAAAAGTTGGTTTCGGTTGTCATAATAACATCATGACAGTCGTTAGTGGGGTTGGAAGTCCCCATAAAATGTACAGTGACGCCTATAATTGGCCTAACCGCTGTTGGCGGAGTGCTTAATAAAATAAAAAGAAATTGAAAAAATAATAATTTGTTGAAATCGAAATAGTATATTATGATACTAGTGTATAAGTACGCCTTTAAAGCACGTGCGACGAGTTTAAGAGCACGACGCGCTAGCGGAGTGCTTTTAACGTCGCTAGTGCTTTAATGGCACTTATACACGTGTATCATACGCTATTTTTTAAGATCGTAACAGAAATATAAAAACTTAGTTCGGTGACACTTTTTCCGTCACATTGTGTTAGATATTCTAGGTTATGTTGACAGTCAAACTTACGGCAAAGCGTGTTTTAATTTAGTATTAAAAAACGCGTCCAATGGCAACGTGCGAATAAAACTTATTTCGGGCGCTAATATTAAGAGTGCTACAAACGTCGCTTTTGACACTAGAAACAGTGCAAAAAGTTGTCATTTTGACACGATCGTAGCAAAAAAACCAAATGGAAAATTCAATTTTTATTTTTTACCTCTTGTATTCTGAAGATCTATCTAGTACCATCCCATAGTAGGCATTACCTACCTAAACTGTTAGTTTAGTCACGGCCTTCTGGGTCAGCGTGCCTGCCGGTTCTCACCGGTCTGTTCATTTGCAAGCTTTTCGAGTGATCCGTGTGGCGCTAGTTACCCAGGGTTTTGGAAGCGTTGGCTCAGCGTTTAAACTGCAGATGGCTGAGCTGGCGTTGCGCATTCAACAAAATACCGGGTGATCAACAATGATTGAATGCGCCGCCTCCTTCAAATAAAGCTATTGTCCACTTAGCACAAACAGTTATCCCAACTATTTCCAGTGGCGTACAGGCGGGTATTTCAGATTGGGCGGGAAATTTAAAAGCTGGTGGTATATTAAAATTTAATATATTAGTGCATTGTTTTAAATTATACATAAATGCCGTTCACGATATTTTTGGGTCAGGTGAGGCTATGACCATCTAGTAATTTTGTTGGCAGTACCTCTGTGACAACTAAACTCCCTAAAGGAAATTGACACTTTTTGTGTTAGGTTAGGTTGTTTTCAGTTTAAGGTTATATTTTCTGAATAGGTACATTGTTGCCAGATCTCTGTTTAAATTAAGGATGAAAAATTTAAATAATTTGGCAATTGACGAGAGAAACAAAAATGAGAAATAGTACTTAAGAAAGGCATTCAATATTAATGTTTATTGTAATTTGGATAAGAATTGTGTACCTGTACATGATATGAATATGCCACTTTATTTTACATTCTTGCTGTATGCTTGCTCGCTTGGTGGTGTGAAATGATAAAGACGTCACATACTGATGCCAAATAAATTTAGTAGAGCGATTGAGCAATATTGGTTTTGTAGAAATTAACATGTGAAAAATGTAAATATCTTGTCAAATAAATGGCTTGCTGATTTTGCTTCATGTTGATTTTCACATCTGCCACATAACATTTCAACACTAAAATAGTAATAAGTAGGTAGGTAGTAAATTATTATACATTATTACACTGGATTACTTTTTTTTCTTCCCAAAATTTTATCATACTTCGTTTCAATGATAATGTACAGGTAGGTACTCGTTCAGAAGATCAGAGATAATTTTACACTGCCTCCACATGGAATGCAGGATATCTAGATTTAAAGAGCTGATGCATCAATATTTAAGTTGCTACCCAGGTAATATACTTCACGACCAGAATAATGACTTTTTTAAAGAATTAATAAAATTGAACAAGAGTACAAGAAAAATTAAAATAACATATAACCAATTTTAACTATAAAGTTGAAATTACATAAAGACAAGCATGTTTCTTATACTAAAAACGCACAATATAACAACAAATATGAGACAAAATGAGCAAAGAAATACAATTCAATAACAAAATACAATGACATTAATACATTGTCTTCAAAACTTACAATCTAGAAACAGAAATAAGAACCACCTGTTTTTATAACAGATGTCGAAAATGTTGTCCATTATTTTCTATACACAAATTTACTCATCTCTTTATGTTGTCAAAGACGGCTTCTAACTGTTGCGGTGTGATTGCATTAACGGCGTTCACTATGGCATCTTGTAACTCCTCAACCGTACGCAAACGATTTGCATACACAACATTTTTAAGATGACCAAACATAAAGGAGTCGAGCGGTGTCAAATCAGGCGATCGCGGTGACCATCGACCTGTGCCTATTAGTCTATTCTGGAAATATTGTGATAAATATTCCATCGTTGTCCGAGCTGTGTGAGCTGGAAATACCCATTCTGAAGCTCATCGTCATGAAGCTGTTCAATAAAAGGTCTTAAAAGTAGCTCTTGGTAGTTTATCGCATTTATATTATCGTTAAAAAAATTGGTCCAATTATTCATCTTCTCGACATGGCATAATTTTGGGAATTCACATGCCCACTTAGATGAAACCTGCCTCATCAGACAGACACTTTGTATGGGTACATATACAGCTTTTTTCGGAAAGGCATCTGGCATGTCCCATACGAAAGCCCTACATTTAATATAAATAAACAGCATTTAGTAATAAAAACATATTATACACATTACCAGTTTGACCAGACAGTCGCCTTAAAGATTTATTGGGGCTTGTTTCCAATCGCTCCTGAATATCGTCTAAGGCTTCTTCATTAAGCACAGGCATTCTGCCAGGAGATTTACCCTTGGAGACACTGCCAGTATTCCGAAATCGGTTGATTATGCGACGAACATGTTGTGTGAATGTTTCGTAGCTAATGTCATTGTTTGCGAATTGCTGCTGGAACTCGGCGAAGCAAGAAGCTTGTGAATACTGCCACACACTGTTTTGGTCACGTTGTCCAGACCGAAAATAAGCCTCCAAAATAAATATATTGTTTTCATCAGAAAACATGATTCTAACCTAAAATTATTCACATTTGTTCTTATTTAAAACAGCTCTGTAAATTGTCTACTTACCAGATAAAGCAATCAGATACACAGTTTTACTCTTAATAAAGACTGAATTTATGTGAACTATAGAAATAAATTCAATCATTTACTAGTTGCAACAGGAATGACAGATCCAAAATTTTTATGCGAGCGCATATGGTCCCGGGGGATGAAAGTTTTGATAAACAACATATTCTCGTGGGTCCTACAATACATTAATGATAACAATGCGACCATAGCGAAGTTGCGAAGCGAACAATCATTTTTGATCACCCAGTACTTTTACTTATAATCAAGAAGACTATACTAAGGAGATGCAACTTCCTATGACGGCTGTATATAAAAGCGGCCCTTATGTCGGGGATAGCCGTCGCGGCGCTGTCGACAGCGTGTAATTGCGTTCGAGAGTTGGAAGCGAGCTAAATTAACCTGTAATCGCGGTTAAAAGTCAGTTTACGGTTGTTAATCCAATGGAGTGTATTTCAAGTGTGTTATTAATTGTTAAAACATGGTCCGAATTTCCAGTTACACTCAGCAAATGTTTGACATTGACAGTTCACGAGTTTTGTGAATGAATAATTCTACACCACGGCCGCCTTACTTGTCAGCTTTTAGCGGTCCGCTTCGAAACGGGAGTTGCGTGTAAATAGTATAGTGTTCTTGCTTATAATACCATGAGTAGTCAAAGTTATGTCGACTATTTTTGCTGTGGTATCAGGAATGTCCATTGCGCTTTGGTACGATTAGGACGAGTGCGCTAGCATGGCATTCGAGGGACTATTCAATGAACCAAACTACGTTTTCAAAATAGTTTTCAAGAAATCTAGTAACAAACTACGCAATTTCTATAGTAACAGAACACTAAAATTGACTTTTTTAATAAATATCACATTTGTTTAAAATATTCACTTGAATACCTTCTGGGAAGATATATCCGCTGATATTTATTTGATTGGTCGAGAAACGTCAAATTCTGGATTTTAATTGGTCACTTTTTGACAGATGACAGGTGAATTGAATAGTCAATTTTATCTTTTCGCACGCACAAAATGCTTGATTTTTGCGCTCAAGAACAATTTACAAACGCCATCATATTTATATAAAATGTTGACGTTTCTACGTACGCATTTTCGTTCATTGCAAATTTAGTTTGTTGCTTCTGTGAAAATCCATTTTGTATTTTTTCTACGACCACCACTAAAAGTAGGCCTTTTATCGCTAGCTTTTTTCACAAAAAGTGACGTTTTATAATTTAGCGTGTTTAAAATGAGATCATCTGTTTACTTTTAGTACATGTGTTATAAAGTGAAGTGAGGTTATAAAACTATAATTTCGAACTGGAAGTGAGGTTGTAAAGTTATTCTAGTTACTTCTTGCGTTAGAGGTAAAGTGTTTTTTAAATAAGTAAAGCGTTATGTAATGAATAAAGTCATATGTGTACTATTGTAATTACCTTTGATAACTGACTTTGACAGTACTGGATCCACAAACATTCACCTGCGCGTCAAGGCCATCTTTATATTATGACATAAATTATAACTGTCATAAATGTAAATCTTAGTTAAATCGACATTTATGGATTAATAACAGCAAATTTAAGGTCGCAGAAAAAATATTGTATGCAAACTCGTGCTAAAAGTGTTATCGCACTCGACATGTTATGAAACTCAGCCTTCGGCTTCGTTTCATAATTTTCATGTCTCGTGCATAAACATCAACTTTTAGCACTTGTTGCATAAATAGCTATTTTCGTACAAAAATGTCAGAAACACATAATAAATGCTTCGTGGCAACATGTAAAGATTATAAAACAACTAAGGTCTTTCATCAATTTCCCTCAGATACAAAATTAATGTAAAACTAAGCTAATTTAACCTTTCAGTCACAGAACAATAATCCAGTCAACAAACCAAAACTGACATATAAAAGCTAAGTTTCAAACCACTGGCGTGGTTCTGAACTTCAATCCCTGGATATGCCGAGTCACAAGTTTGTAATGCTATTTTTCGCAAATGAACAGGCCGGTGAGAGCCGGCAGGCAAGCTGATCCAGAAGGCCGTGAGTTTAGCCTTACAATAAGGCCCTTACTGTTCAATCAACAAAAATTAGTTGACCACTCCCCCCTTAGGAAGTCTATGGATCCGCCTATGGAATCTACTACATTTAAAAACACCAATCTAGTAAGTAAAAAACTGTGCTCTGGCAACACTGAGTGGTAACCCTGATTCCATCAGTTGCAAGTATTGGACATTGGACTTGTTCTATCGATTAAAAGTGTGACTAGTCAATATATAATTCGTCTTTCTCGCCTCGCATCTTACTAAATGGCCGGCTTTATAACTCTCTTTCAACGTTAACGTTCGAAATCTCAGTTTAGTTATACGTGAGTATCAGTTGCAACAAATCAGTTATGAAACTGAGGTTAAATGTTGTACGTGTCAGACGAGTTATTAATTATTATTTTTTACTTTGCAGGTAATTGAAGGGGCCACAAATTTATTATTGAGGTAGTTGCAGACGGTTCCACTCAATATATAAAGACTTCTCGTTGTTTATTTAAGGTAAATTGCAATCAGTCGACTCTACAAGAAAAACGGTCACTACCTTTACCAAATAAATGCCATGCACATGAATAGAACAAATTAAAAAGAACATCTGACTCTTTAATGGCTGCTTTAGACCACGATAATGAGCTAATAAACAGAACCGGAGCTAGGGTATCAAACATCCGTGGCAACATATTATTTTGTGCCCCTAATCTTATAGAACCACAGCCTACAATATGTAAAAACAACACAACAAAATAAATTAAACAAACATATAATTGAGGTTATCGATAATACATACATACATATTATTATTATAATGATAAACAATATTATTTCAAATCAACAATATAACTTTTATAAATATAACAAATTTCAGTCGGTTTGTTTTATAGCTCGTGAAAAAAAAAATACGAAATTGTTCTAAACACTCATCGTGTAAGTTTGCACCATTATCGTATACTTTAAAAAGTCACAAAAATTATATATCGTTTTGTCCTCCTTAGCTTAAAAGCATGTGCCCAGGGCACCATGCCCTAGTTTCCTCTCTGCTAGCAAATGAAGATGCTTCTGATGTTTTTAATGTGATTATATTGCTGTTTAAAATATTAGTTTTAAAGTAGTTGCAATAATACGTATTTGTTCCAGGTGTGGTATCTCATCTGTTCCAGTAATCGTATATTGAGTGAAGAAGTATTACTTTCTAAGCCACTACAAAGCTAGCCATAATGATCACTAATCAAGAAACAGTAGATAATAATTTATTTAATAGTTTAACAACAACTTCGCTGCATAAATTAAAAGACTTACATCACAATGAAAATATTAAAAAATTATCTATCAAACAAGAAATCATTGGAACAACAAACGACATCAGTGTTTACTCGGAAATTGATGTAAAATGCGAGTTTGAAATTAAAGACCAAAGTTCTGTGGCTCAAAATTCAACAGCACCTCAACAGAGTTTGGTTATGAAGCCTACTACAGGTGAAACACCATTCTCATGTTCTGTTTGTGATTATAAAACTGCCCACAAACCTAATTTAGTTCAGCATGTGACAACTCATACAGGCAAAAAGCCTTACTCTTGTTCTGTGTGTGATTATAAAACAGCACACAAGCATAGTTTAGTTATACATGCGAAAACTCATACCTGTGAGAAACCATTCTCTTGTTTTGTGTGTCATTATAAAACTGCTCATAAACACGGTTTAGTTACGCATATGAAAACTCATACAGGTGAAAAACCATTCTCTTGTTCTGTTTGTGATTATAAAACTGCCCACAAACCTAATTTAGTTCAGCATGTGACAACTCATACAGGCAAAAAGCCTTACTCTTGTTCTGTGTGTGATTATAAAACAGCACACAAGCATAGTTTAGTTATACATGCGAAAACTCATACCTGTGAGAAACCATTCTCTTGTTTTGTGTGTCATTATAAAACTGCTCATAAACACAGTTTAGTTACGCATATGAAAACTCATACAGGTGAAAAACCATTCTCTTGTTCTGTTTGTGATTATAAAACTGCATATAAACAGCATTTAGTTACGCATGTAAAAACTCACACCGACAAAAAAACTTACTCTTGTTCTGTGTGTGGTTACAAAACAGTCCACAAGAGTAGTTTAATTACGCACATGAAAACTCACTCTGGTGAAAAACCATTCTCTTGTTCTTTTTGTGATTATAAAAGTGCCCACAAGCGTAATTTAGTTCTACATGTGAAAACTCACACAGGTGAAAAAGAATTCTCTTGTTTTGTGTGTGATTATAAAACTGTCTACAAACATAGCTTAGCTACGCATGTGAAAACTCATACGGGCGAAAAACCTTATTCCTGTGTTGTGTGTGATTATAGAACTTCCCAAAAATCTAGTTTAGTTATGCATGTAAAAATTCATACAGGCAAAAAACCTTACTCATGTTCTGTGTGTGGTTATAAAACAGCACACAAGAGTAGTTTAGTTATGCATGTGAAAACTCATACAGGTGAAAAAAAATTCCGTTGTTTTGTGTGTCATTATAAAACTGCTCGTAAACATAGTTTAGTTACGCACATGAAAATTCACTCTGGTGAAAAACCATTCTCTTGTTCTGTTTGTGATTTTAAAACTGCCCAGAAACATAATTTAGTTTTACATGTGAAAACACATACAGGTGAAAAACCATATTCTTGTTCTATATGTGATTATAAAACTGCCAATAAATATCATTTAGTTTTACATGTGAAAACTCATACAGGTGAAAAACCATATTCTTGTTCTATATGTGATTATAAAACTGCCAATAAATATTATTTAGTTTTACATGTGAAAACTCATAATGTCAAAACTCATACAGGCGAAAAACCATTCTCTTGTTGGGTTTGTGATTATAAAACTGCCCACAAGCGTAGTTTAGTTAGGCATATGAAAACTCATACAGGTGAAAAACCATTCTTTTGTTCTGTTTGTGATTATAAAACTGCCAGCAAACCTAGTTTAGTTAGGCATATGAAAACTCATACAGGTGAAAAACCATTCTCTTGTTTTGTGTGTGATTATAAAACCGCCCACAAGAGTAGTTTAGTTACGCACATGAAAACTCACTGTGGTGAAAAACTATTCTCTTGTTCTGTTTGTGATTATAAAACTGCCCGTAAACCTAATTTAGTTATGCATATGAAAACTCATACAGGTGAAAAACCATTCTCTTGTTTTGTGTGTGATTATAAAACCGCCCACAAGAGTAGTTTAGTTACGCACATGAAAACTCACTCTGGTGAAAAACCATTCTCTTGTTCTGTTTGTGATTATAAATCTGCCCGCAAACCTAATTTAGTTATGCATATGAAAACTCATACAGGTGAAAAACCATTCACTTGTTTTGTGTGTGATTATAAAACCGCCCACAAGAGTAGTTTAGTTACGCACATGAAAACTCACTCTGGTGAAAAACCGTTCTCTTGTTCTTTTTGTGATTATAAAAGCGCCCACAAGCGTAATTTAGTTCTACATGTGAAAACTCACACAGGTGAAAAAGAATTCTCTTGTTTTGTGTGTGATTATAAAACTGTCTACAAACATAGCTTAGCTACGCATGTGAAAACTCATACGGGCGAAAAACCTTATTCCTGTGTTGTGTGTGATTATAGAACTTCCCAAAAATCTAGTTTAGTTATGCATGTAAAAATTCATACAGGCAAAAAACCTTACTCATGTTCTGTGTGTGGTTATAAAACAGCACACAAGAGTAGTTTAGTTATGCATGTGAAAACTCATACAGGTGAAAAAAATTTCCGTTGTTTTGTGTGTCATTATAAAACTGCTCGTAAACATAGTTTAGTTACGCACATGAAAACTCACTCTGGTGAAAAACCGTTCTCTTGTTCTGTTTGTGATTATAAAACTGCCCGTAAACCTAATTTAGTTATGCATATGAAAACTCATACAGGTGAAAAAGCATTATCTTGTTCTAATTTAGTTTAGCATGTGAAAACTCATACAGGCAAAAAGTAATAATATTAATTTGTGTAGCCGTCCTACTGAAAGATTGTTATTAGTTTGTGTTGTACTTTGTTTCTTTTATTATATAGCTTAAATCTGACTAGTATAATTCTGCTTTATTTACCAAAGAACATTTTTACCTTTGAGTGTAGCCTACTGCCCCTTGTCAAGGCCCTTGGAAGCAACTCAACCTCCACTGAAGCTACTTAGGCCGCTGTTAGCAGCTAGGAACTACGGTGTGAAGAGAACTCTATAAAATCTGGCGCTCAAGATTTGTAAATACTTAAGTGTTCACGGAAGAAGCCTTCAAACGTGGATTTGTAAAATGTAGAATCCCTTTGGCAAAGTTGTGTAACAGGAGTTGTAGTGCCAGTAAATTTGCGCACTCACATGTTCAAATTGCTTCATGATAGTCATTTTAGAATAGTGAAGGCAAAAGAATGGAAAAGATAAGCCTTTTAATGACCATCATTAAATAAAGTTATTGTTGATTAAATTTTGTAAATGTCAAGTTTGGGAAAGGTATCGGTCAGCTATTATGAAATAGCCATTAATGTTTGTGAGTACGGTAATAAAAGTTCTTTAATATTTGATTATTGCTCTTAAGTGGTTAGATAATACCTATTAAAAATAAAACTTCAGAGTACAAACGCTTGAGAACTGTTTTACTACACATGGTGTTCATGATATTTAATTAGTGATAATGTGCCTTATAATTTACACATATTCAGAGTTTTCAAAAAAATAATTTTGAGATAGTGACTACTAGCCAGAGCTGGGCAGTAATTAATTACTTTTTAATTAGATTACTTATTAAATTCCTTTTTGTTTATTTGTCTTGGAATTGAATTACTTTTCAAAATGCGGTAATTGTAATTGGGAATTGCCATTTTTGTTAAAAAGTACTTGAAAATTACTTTTTGAAAGTAATTAATTACTACATTCAATTACTCAATTACCTTTGTGTAATTAAATTACTCTTAAAGTATTTAAATTACTTTACAAGAATTTGAATTACCTGTGGTAACTGTAATTACTCGAGGTAATTGAATTACTTTGTGGTATTTCAATTACTGAATTACTGACCTCGATAGGGTACCAAATCTTCAGAACGCAAAAAATAAGGTAAGGTTTTATTAAGTTACATATTAAGCCAATCTCAATAGGGTCTTCCCCGACCAATATAAGCTTAATTTATTATTTCCTCTGACGAGTCGAATAACAGCAACTTTTGCATTTTGTACGACGCGTGCACCGTGCGCGAGCATTGGTGCGTGTATGTAGATGTGATCTGTAGCTTGCAATAGTGACACTAATATTTATTGTGAGAGACGCTACGTGTAGACGCTAAAACTATATTTGCGGTAAGTACATTACAGATTACAATACGTACGGTAAAAATATCATTTAAAATAGCTTCATTAGACGATATTGGTTCATAATAATTATTTATTCATTTCAATTTGCTTGTTTTAAACGATGTACTAGCATAGGGTTATACTGCCGTGCAAGTGTAACAGGCGTTAAGTCCAGAAAATTACGTTTTTGAGTGAGGAATTGAACTAAATGGCCAAAATCCGATAACAGTTAAACAGCATAAAACACATAAATAAAATGTACCTAATTGCAAAATTCCATGCCTGGTTGACTCAAAAATGCAGTATGGGGTATGGCACTGGTTTAATTTTGTAATTTATCCATTCTATATCGCTTTCTTGCCTTGTAATGCTCATATGCTGCTTTGTATACTGGCACGTAGTGAAAAATTTTTACGGACTGCTGCAGCGTGTTTGCTCCGATTATTATCACAAATTTGGAATAGTGTCTTATAAAAATCACGAGTTCCTTATAATTCCGCTCACCTCATCCAACACTACTTCTTTACGTTATACAGGGTGCTGCATTGACGGATGAAACATACAAAACCGCAATCTCCATACTAGTTACAAGGCATTCAAATATTGGGTTCTTAATGATTTTACACAAAATTCCGTTTAGTTTTTTAAAAGAACAGTGCGTAGTGACCAAATTTACGTAATTTTATTGCCCTAAACTAAAATCAATAGGTATTATTCAAGATGTTGATAAGATTTTGAAATTTGAAGTAAAAATATGAAAGCATCCTGAGCAATTTAATTGTCGAGCGTTGACAGTAATTTTATGAAATACGTATTTTAACCCGTTTCTTATACCTACGGTGTGTTCAAAAACAAATTAGATAAGGGTTGGTCATGGAATATAAAAGTAATGTCAACAGAAATCTTTAGAATTCATTAACTGTCATCACTGTTGTTGTCGTCATAAGTTTATATTATACGCTGATATCGCGATTGAAAATTCTAAAAATTGTCTTTAAAGCTTGCTGTCGACATTAGTTTTATTTACCATGGCCAACCAACATTGTGTGTAAGGTACCTACTATTTTATGTTAAAATCGCAGCTACAACTACTTGGCATGTAACTAATTTTTGCTTTCTCATACTATAATATACTAGTATAATAGCAATTATAGAAAAAGCTATATTTTCATGCAAAAGTCAAAATTTAGATTTTGAAACTTTTATAAAAGAATGTAAGTCTAGATTTTAACGAATTATGTTTTGGAGGTCAAATAGTCAAAAATTTGTTTTTGAAACACATCTATCTATGTGATTGCGTGGGTAGTAGATAAATACAGCCAGATCATAAATTGATATCAGCGTACCTATCTAAAGTAATAACGAAAATGTTTCCAACTGTTAAATCTAAAGAAATATGGAAATACTGTGACTAAGTAGTGCAAGTTAGACATGGTTGTTTAGGGGCATAATGATTTCGAGAGAGGGACTAATTATGAACGGATTATTTTTTTTTGAAAGTCATACTTTGATAATAATTGCGCATCTAGATTTTTAAAATAAACTCTAAGGCTGTGTTGTTACAAAAGTATTTATTATCTGTCGGTAGGTAGCATACAAAAATTTTGCAAATTAAAAAATTCCTAAAATATCAAAAACCTTCCATTGATTCTTTCTTTCATTCATTCATTCAGTTTGCAAAACTGGTTAAAAAATAACTCGAGAAAATGTATAATAAAAAAACTTTATCATTATTAACGGTTTTTTACATAGTGATCCTGAAAGTCGTCTTTTTTCAAATAAAATTAGTAAAAAAGCCACTCTTTTCAACTATTTTATTGAAATTGTAAATTAGCGTTGCCTGTCTTGGGTCTGCATGTCACACTAAAATTGTTCCGCCCCTACTAAGCTAATTGGTACTTAACCTATACTTAAACTACCTTATTCTAATTGGACCTGTGTACTCTGTTGTACTAGTCCCCAGCGACGTCGTTACGCGCGCGCACTGCCTTAAACTATACTTATCACTACCTAATCTAACCACCTTTCGTTGTTCAATGCGTCCACTATCGCGTCCAAACACTCGCCTCCCGATCAGGCGGCACCCCGCTGCACCCTGGAGGCGAACTCGACCAGGGTCTTCCACCAGAGGGGGTCCCTCGAAAGTGTCCTGACCTCCTCCATGTCCGTGGGCCATCTCAGTCCCTGGGTTGCGAGCCTCGCGTCTGCCAGTTCTCGGTGGTGATCCTCCAGTGGGCAGAGCAGGATGACGTGGTCGGCCGTATCTTCCTCGCCACAGGCGCAGGCTGGATTTTGCTGCCTTCCAATCCTTTGGAGATACGCCCCGAAAGGGCCATGCCCGGTAACCAGCTGGGTGGTGTGGTGGTAGAGCCGCGGTCACTCCGTCGTGGCCAGGTGCCTTCGCGAGAGACATCCTGGCCAGGGCACGCCGGATCTCGTCCTCCTGGATAGGTGGGTCATCTTCTCCTCCTTCGACTGCATCCCACAACCGCCGGATTGCTCTCTGCAACGCGTTGTCCTGGTCTGGGCTGTCCCTCGGAAAGAACTCCTCCAGGAGGTAGGCCGCCGTCTCCCTGGCGCCGGTGGTCCTTGTACTGTCCCGCCTGCGGATCTACGTATTGACCTCAGAGCCCTTGCGCCCCTGCAGGACGCGGTACGCCGTGCCCCAAGGGTTCACCTCGCTGTTCCTGCCGCAGAACTCCTGCCATATCTCGCTCCGCGTCCGCACGATAAGGTCTTTGTATGTCCGGCGCGCCTCCCAGAACTCCAGCTTAGGGGCCTGGCGTAGTGGGGAGTCGGCTCGCTGGTAGCGCCGACGCAGACTTTGTGCTGCCGCTCTGTATACTAACGAAAAAACCCGAATAAACACAAATAAACCAAAATAAAACTAAACTGATGGTAACACTAAGATTATGAAGATAATGAACACGAAGACAATTAAACACGGCGTTTAGTACAGCAAATTGTCACAGAAATGTCATTAAAAGTCAAATTACCTAATAGTAGTTTATGTAACTAGTCCTCAAAGCAAGGCTTTAGGGGACGAGTCGTAATGTTTCCGGACGAGGCGGAGCGAAGCGCAGCCGAGTCCGTAATATGAAGATGAGTCCTCTAAAGCCATTTGAGGACGTGTTGCATACAACGTTTTTTTGTATTAGCTCTCCAAACATAATATGAAGTTTCAATTACCATTAAGGGTATTAAACACGACTTAATTCCACATGTAAAGCCTCCACACGTAAATACTGCACGCCGTCAATTGGAGTATTCCTTTCCTTCTATAAGTCTACGTTAGGTAGAAAGAGACGAATGAGTGTAAAACACTGCATTTCGTAAAAAGTGAATTACGTTAGAACCAGTAAACGTAGAATTAAAATTTTTGTTGTATTGTAAAGCTTATGAAAAGCACTTTTTCGGAAACTCATTTAAAAAAAATATGGCTCAACCATTTTTTCAAAATTAGGATTAATGTAAAAAAAATTAATAAAAACAGTATACATTTAAAGAATATAAGGTTTGTTTTTAGTTTCCGAAATTCTTCAAGTAGTTGTACGCACAATAGTGTAAAGAAAATTAGATAATTTCTTTCGGTTTTTCTGTAATTCCATGTTTCATTTTTCTTGAACATCATCTATCTCTTACGAGCAAACGCGAATCTTCATAGCGCTTGCTCGCTTCAACAACGCTGCAAGAATCCAGGATCGCACAATTGCCCGTTACACATAGTCAGAATAACGTCGCTGCTTCATCCAGAGAAAATTGTTGGCTAATTGTACGCCTACTGCTGCGTACAGAGCAGCATTCAGCATTATTTGCCGATTAGTTGGGAAGCGAGTGCAGTGTTTTCATGAATCTATTGTTATTTTCACTGGTATTTTTAAATTTAGTAGTTTGAGAAAGCGGCAGATCTAAGAAAGAGTACAGTAGTTGCATACTTCGAAAATTAGGAGCCTTAAATAAGCTTAATCCTCTTATGCAGGTGCACACAACCTTGTCAATCACTACACTGATATATTAACTAGAAACTGACATTTGAGGCTCAGTACCTTCCCCGAACGTAATAATTACTCCAAACAGGTCTTTAGTTTGTGAATTATGATCGTTTCCTGTCATTCTGTATAAATTAAAATGTAAACATTACCACTGTTGATATACGTTTATGCATTTTATTCACCTTTTGTGAGAAATATACAAGTATGTCATATTCTGCATTAAATATGCGAAGAACGCAAATTGCGTAAAGGCATAAGTCTATAAAACTATATCCATTATTTAGTTCAATAATTTAGTAAAATGTAATTCCATTCATTACTGCAACGATCAGTATTACTCTATTATTGGGTATGTATCTTGTCGATTTTAAAACTTCTTTAGCCCGGGCGTTGATACTATGCGTGCAGACCACTTGTTCTGTCAGTACGCAAGAGCGATGTCATAGCAGTAAGCGCACTGAGTAACTGTAATATTGGTATCCTGCTTTAATCCACTACAGAGAGTGGGACATAAAGTTGTGCTACGTATAATCGGCCAACGTTGCCGCAAACAAAAACTAAATAGCGTGTTCAATCCCCTTAACGCGGCATTATATTAGGAGGCCGCGCGAAAATGTATTTTTCGCTCCCCAAACTGGTTACTTTGGAAACTGTCTAGGATCCTCAAAATGGCCATTTAGAGGCCTTGTACCGGGTGGCCATAAATATCTGAGATCCCGGTAGCCATGGAATTAGCTACTTATAAATGTTGGTTAGCATTATACATATTTCAATTATAATAAGTATTGGTATGAAATGTAATAAAATGCAAATAAGAGGAGGGGAATGTGCTCCAGATTCTGCAGTTTAGCCTACGACTCGATTATAAAAACCTCCCGTTCTAACTTCAATACTTATTGCAATCGGTAATAATTTTTGACAGATAGGAATTTTAGTTCTAATGACATTAATGACATTTAGTGTATAGTTGGATTCATCACTTTAATAAAGCGGTGTTGATTCCAAAGGTAATGTGATATCAGATATTTATGGCCACCCGGTACTTAAAGTCGTCATGGCAACATTTTAGCGGACTCAAACATTAGTTGTCATGACGACTTTAAGTACAAGGCCTCTAAATGGCCATTTTGAGGATCCTAGACAGTTTCCAAAGTAACCAGTTTGGGGAGCGAAAAATACATTTTCGCGCGGCCTCCTAATATAATGCCGCGTTAATGGTAATTGAAACTTCATATTATAATGTTTGGAGAGCTAATACAAAAAAACGTTGTATGCAACACGTCCTCAAATGGCTTTAGAGGACTCATCTTCATATTACGGACTCGGCTGCGCTTCGCTCCGCCTCGTCCGGAAACATTACGACTCGTCCCCTAAAGCCTTGCTTTGAGGACTAGTTACATAAACTACTATTTTCAGCTTCTTTCACTGATCCTTCTGCCCTTTCAGGCGTCGGATTGAGAGTCCAGTCCTTCTTTTACTCAGTTCTTCCACGATTCCTTATCCCCTGCTAGAATTTTCATCTCCGTTAAAGATTTCCCCTTTGATCTCCCCAAGTCCTCTATCTGGTCCAGCCATCTTCTTCTTGGTCTACCTCTTCTTCCTCTTATCTGTTTTCCCATTTCCATTATTTTTTTTGATACCTAATCCTTCTCTGTTCATCCTTGTAATATGTCTGTACCAGTGTAGCTGTTCTGTGCTTTTTCTGCAGTGTCTATTTCTCTTCTGCGTAGGTAATTATGGGTAGCGTTATTATATTATGGATTTTTATTTTAATATCTCTTTCTATTTCCTTGTGGCCTACAACCGTTTTGTTCAGCGAATAGTACACTCTCGATGCTTTGTTTGCTCTGTTGGCTAGTTCTCCATCGATTTTACCGTTACTTGTTGGTATTGTCCCCAAATATTCAAAGGTTGTTAATCTTTCTAGTGGTGAGTTCTTGTATGTAATTTCTCTATTCCTGTGACTCCTTGGGTTTCATTGAGTATCATCACTTTTGTTTTGTTTGTGGTAATTTCCATCTTCATGTTTTGTATTTCATTGGTCCAGTTGTCTATTAGTTTCTGTGTTTTTCCTCTCGAGTCGGTCACTAGTACTACGTCGTCTGCGTACATCAAGCTACTTATTGATATGGGCTTTAGGTTCTTGTATCCTACCACGGTGTTTAGCTCTGTTTTGGCTTTGATTAGCTTTAGTATTTTGTCCATTATGATCACAAATAGCAGTGGACTTAGGCTGTCCCCCTGCTTTATTCCCTTTTTCATCTCGAATACCTCTGATCTGTGTCTTGTTATTTGTACTTGCCCCTTCACTTTATTAATCGTGCTTCTTATTATTCGTATAACCTGGTTCGGTACTTCTAATTCGGCGAGTGTTCCAAAGTGCTTGTCTGTTCACTGAGTCGAATGCTGCTTTTAGGCCCATGAAGGTTATATACAGCTCTTTTCCTTCTTGTATTGCCTTATGTATTAAGGTTTTTAATATGCAGATATTTTCGTTCGCTTGTCTTCCTGGTCTGAATGCCGATTGCTCTTCCTCTAGTTTTTGTTTTACATAGCCTCTTAGTCTTTTCTCTAGGATTTTTTTGTATAGTTTATGTCTGGTTTGAGCTAGACAGATAGCTCTGTAGTTTCAGCATTTTGATGTTTCACCTTTTTTGTCAATTGGGATGATTAAGTTAGTTTCTCAGTCTTTAGGGATTCTTTCCTGGTTCCAGACTTCTTTGAATACCTCCCATAACCGTTCCTTTCCTTCCTCTCCTAACCATTTTATCATTTCCGGGGCTATGTCATCCTCTCCACTTGCTTTCCATGTCTTCAGATGTTGGATTGCTTCCTGTAGTTCTTTTTTTTGGTATTTCTTGGATATCTTTTGTGTCTTGCTTCTTCTCTTTCTTCCACAACTGTTTCTCCAAATTTTTCCTTCCAGGTTCCCAATATTTCCGTTTTGAGATCGTTATGTTTATTATATATTGCCTTTACCTACCTCTTTTATGTTTGATCCCCTTAACCTTTTTACGGTTGTCCAGAATTTATTTGTATCTATTTTGTAGTTGTCATTAATTTCTGTTCCAAACCCTCTCCAGCTACTCTTTTTCGCTTCTTTAATTACTTTCTTTGCTTTATTTTTTTTCTGTATAATTTTCCTTGTCTTCCCTTTCTTTTGATTGTATGTATTTTTTCCATGCTTGTTTCTTGTCCTTTACTAGTCCTTTTATGTCTTCATTCCACCACTTTGTTCTCTTTAAATTTTTGCTGAATTTTCTTCTCCCGCATGTTTCTTCTGCTGCCTTTGAAATTATTTCCTTATATATTTTCCATTTCAACTGTAAGTTCGCTTCTTGTCTCTCTTAAGTCTGCTGAATAATCTGTTTCATTTTCTTGGTACTTTGTCTGATTATCGGGTATTTCTAACTTATAGGTTGCTATTTTGCTATAGGCTATTTCTTCCGTTTTGTTTATTTTGGTTAAAAGTTGTGCCATCACCAGTCTATGATTTGTGCCTATTTCTACTTCTTTCCTTGTTCCTATATTTTGTATTACCTCGTTGAGACTTCGTGTGTGCACTATGTAGTCTATTAGGCTTTTTGCATATCGTTCTACTGCCGCGAAGGTATATATGTCCTCTTCTTCTTGCCTCCACACCGTATTCCCTATTATTAGATCGTTGCTTCGGCGAACTCTATCATTTTTATTCCGTTGCTCTCTTGCTTTGTCTAATACTTCCTAAAGTGTCTTATAGAATTACTTAAAATTCAAAAGTACGTAAAAGCCTGTTTGTTTTAAAATGTGAAAATTGTATTGCACATCGTTGCAACATTTTTGGAAAACTTAACACGGAACGACACTGGCCTCACACCTGAGGCCGTGGCGACGGTTAAAAATGGCTTTTATTTTATGGCCATTTACCAAGCTAGCTCATGGTAGGGAAAGACGGCGATTGGAGCTCCTGTAGAATATCATGATTGGTTTTAAGCATTTTTTTATTTACAATTAATATTAACAATGTGATAGAATTAACCTAAAGATGTATTTAAAAAAAAATAAGTTATGCCGTGCGCGTGCCCGGTGGAGGGCATCTCCATGGGCGAGAAGCGGCTGGGGGGCGGTCGACCTGGAGGCAGGAAAACTTCGGCCAGGACTTCTTAGACCTGGGGCTCACGTCCTAGCGAGGCCCTTTGGAGGCGAGGCGGTGTCCACGTTCCGGATGGCGTGAAGAAAAGATGACACACCTCGGCGACAGGCAAGGGGCGGCGGCGGAGGCTTGAGGCGTCACTGCCGTGGCCAGGGGCATCCTCGGCGGAGCTGTGCGAAACTGGGGCGTCCGTCCTTGGGAGCGCGAGCTCGGGTGAAGTCCTCTTCGTAGCGTGGAGTTCCTGGCTTCCTGGTAGCGGCCTGGTGGCGATGTGGAGCCGGACGGCGGGCGGCGCCGGCGGGCCGAAACACTCTCTGGTCCGCAAACAGCTAATCTAGCCCTGGAGAAGAGAGGAAGTTCATCCGAGAACAGAGTTCAATCGAATAATCTCGAAGAGTGCTGTGCTCTCTTTTTATAAAGGCAATCAACCCCTCTGCGATTCTCCCAGATTTGTACCTTTCCGTCGAGTGGGAGATAATTGTTTATTTTCATTATTTTGCTCCGTAGCGCTGTTAATTATTCGTTGCGGCATTTTTAA
Source organism: Agriotes lineatus (assembly GCA_940337035.1). Lineage (NCBI taxonomy): Eukaryota > Metazoa > Arthropoda > Insecta > Coleoptera > Elateridae > Agriotes > Agriotes lineatus. The sequence continues at coordinate 34,840,611 of OW679196.1, read as the reverse complement.
GTCGTTCCATCGTTTTCCTTATAAAAAGGCGCTTCCGGAGACACCACACACGTCCATATGTGTGACAAGATTAACCGAGTTGTTTTATTCGCGACTTAATTTTTAATTAGGGCGCAGCCCACTTCTGCTGACTTAATGCCTAGTAATCCGGTCCAGCGCCGCGAGTCGGCAATTCCGCCTTATATTCTACCTGGCTAAACCGTTGCCTGAATGATTTAAGTTGATTTCCTTTGTGCGTTTCTGAACGCGCATTTTCTACCTGTCTTTCAGTCCGTTAAAATTTGAGCCGATGGTATTGAACTTTCGCCCGAGATTTGGCATGCATTCCGGCATATTTCTGGGCTGCGGCCGGGGTTTTTAAATCGTATACGTTTTGGCGTGCGGATGCCTTTGTCCGGGCAGTAGCGGCATTTGTTTATTGGAAGGCTAGCGCTCGTTGGGCTGGATTTGTTTATGATGCTGTTTTTTTAATTTTAAGCGTTCGGCGTTTGTTTGTCCAAAAAAAATAAAACGGCTGTAATTGCGTGCTTTTCTGCTCCTTGAGAAATTGCACGCGAGGTGCGAGGGCGTTACTCACATGTGATAAGGTTTTTAATTGAGTCGCGATCTGACGAATGGAAGCGCGGCTCTATATTACATGTGTGCTCATGTCAAACTCAAGCATTGCAGAAACTTCAAACTTCAGATGGAAATTCTACGTAAACCAAGGGTAAGACGACTACAATTACAGATTGGTGATTCCTTTTGTTGATAAGTTCTTGCATATATTGCAGACCAATCCAATTTGATTATTTTTAATCACGTGAGTCAGTTTGACAAATCAGATCACACTTGAAGTGAAAACGACCCTAGGGTGATTTTCAATCACCATGGAAACTACCTAATTAAAATTCAGTAGTATCCTATGACAAGTTGATGACACTGTAAATCTAAATCAAATTCGAGGTTAACAGGTTAGGTTTTGCGTCAGTCTATGTCAAAACTGACGCAAAACTTAACCTGATAACCTCGAATTATATTATAATGAAGTGTCAAATTAATTTGTCAGAAAAATGGCTTCTCGGTTCGGTAAAAATTATTAATTTATTTAAGAACTTATCTTCCCGAATTCACCGCGGCCAGTGATAAATCCTTATAATTTTGACAAATAATACCCCTCAAGTGCGTTGCCTTTAAGAAATAACCCTCGGCTTCGCCTCGGGTTATTTCTAGACAACGCACTTTCGGGTTGTTATTTGTCTAAATTATCGCGGGTGATTATCACTGCTCTTGGTAAATTGTAGCTGATAATACTACAGCTACGAATCATTATTTCATAAAAATATTGCACGATAAGCAACCTGGAATCTAACTTAAGACTGCCAATAACTCCTCATCTATGAGGCTAACAGCAAATTGGTATAAGACTCTATTGCTCCATCTTTGATGCAGAATCGGATGCTATGTCTATTGTCCGCCATTTAGGATTCACCCTGTAGAATAAAAACTATGAATGAAGTGGGGTTTCTTATACAGTTTATATTCATTTCCGGAAATTAAATATTATTTACAAATACTATTTGTGTAATTGCTAATCATTGTTACATTGAATACATACGAAGGGTACAGGCATAAAAAGTGCTAAGTCACAAATTGCTAGCCTTTGGGAAAATCAATTTTAACTTTGAACAAAAAATTAATATTTTGTCTTTTGCATATCAAAAAAAAATGAAAATAGTCTAAGCAAACTTCAAAGATTAGTGAAAAAGGGATACGTCCACAAAATTGACCCTTTTGTTTTTTATATCCCCTTTAGAATAATTACACTATCAACACGCGCATCTAAAGATGCTAACCTCAATTACAAACTGTACGAAATTATACAGTTTATATTCATTACCAGAAATTAAATATTATTTACAAATACTATTTGTTTCATTGCTAATGATTGTTACATAGTTTTACATTGAATACATACACTACAGGAGATATTGAAACAATAAAGATTATTAGGTAATTACTGATATACATTACCTACGTAATTACCTACTACACTAATTACACTTTAATTTATCTCATTAGCCTTATCAAATAATGTTTATTCGTTCATTTCAACAAAGTATAAAAATAACTAAACTTTAATTTGTATCATTGATAGTATCATCAGTCATAATGGATGCAGAGTACCAGGTACCTTAGTCCTACTTAGAATTTTGCCGAGACTAAGGAGTTTCAACCCTAGCAAGGGATCCTTTACATGCTACACATCATAGTAACATGGAACCCACGGCTTTACATCACTTCCGAATGATGGCATTCTGTAGAGGTTTTCATGCTCATTTTTTAAATTTTTTAAAAACCTCACTAGGATGGAACTCTCGACCCTTAGATCAATAGCCAGAATGCTTACCACTGAGTTATGGAGCCCGGCTATTTCACGTATTAGAGTTGATTTCTAACTCTTTACACAGCACTCAGCTGTATTTATAGCTTTAAATAAACTACTCTGACAGTTAACGTAAGTTGAGGAAGACCATTCAGCAAACCTACAACGCTCAAACTGAGCGCTCACTCAGCAGTTGTGTCGTCTAAATGTGCTCAGATACTCCCAACATAGTAAACATGGTTTTTTGATCACATTAATTTCCCAATTGAACTAGTTATTTAAAATTCCTACACTATACCGTCTTATATGAGTTATCTATTGTATTGTAATCAGAAACAAGAAAACTATATGGTTATCTTTCTCTATGCGATTCCAAAAGTTTAACCAAATAAGATTTTACTGGTGTTTTGTATTCACAAACAGAACACAATACTGTTTTTTGCCTGTATGAGTTTTCGTATGTCTAACTAAATGATTTTTGTAGGCAGTTTTATATCCACACATGAAACATGAATAAGATTTTTCGCCTATATGAGATTTCATATGTTGAACTAAATTATGTTTGTGGGCAGTTTTATATCCACACACAGAACAAGAATACGGCTTTTCGCCTGTATGAAATTTCATATGTGCGACTAAATTAGTTTTGTGGGCAGCTTTGTATTCACAAACCGAACAACAATAAGGTTTTTCACTCGTATGAGTTTTCATATGTCGATCTAAATGATATCTTCGTGCTGTTCTATATTTGCAAACAATACAGAAATAAGGTTTTTCGCCTGTATGAGACTTTATATGTGTGACCAAATGCTTTTTGTGAGCAGTTTCATACTTACAAACAGAACAAGAATAAGGTTTTTTGCCTGCATGACTTTTCATATGTGTTACTAAACTACTTTTGTGGGCAGTTTTGAATTCGCAAACAGAACAAGAGAACGGTTTTTCACCTGTATGAGTTTTCATGTGAGTAACTAAACTATGTTTATATGCTGTTGTATATTCACACACAGAACATAAGTAAGGATTTTTGCCTGTATGATTTTTCATATGTTTAACTAAACTATGTTTTCGGACTGTTTTATGTTCACATACAGAACAAGAATAAGGTTTTTCACCTGTATGAGAGTTCATGTGTCTGACCAAACTTTGTTTGTATAGTGTTCTATATTTACAAACAGAACAACAAAATGGTTTATTGCCTGTATGAGATTCCATATGTCTGATTAAACTACGTTTGTACACTGTTGTGTATTTACAAACAGAACAACAATAAGACTTTTCACCTGTGTGAGTTTTTACATGTGTAACTAAATAATCTTTTCTAACTGTTCTATATTCACAAATAGAACAAGAATAAGGTTTTTCGTCTGTATGCGTTTTCATATGTACAACCAAACTGCGTTTATGTGCTGTTGTCAAATTACACATGGAACAACAAAAGGGTTTTTTCCCTGTATGAGGTGCCACATGTGTAACCAAACGCTGTTCGTATGCTGTCAAATTTTGGGCTATATAACTTTGGTCTTTAATTTCAAATTCACATTTAATATCAAATTCCGAATGAACACTGATGTCATTACTGCTTTCAGTGATTTCTCGTTTGATAAATAATTTTTTAATATCTTCATCGTTGTCCAAGTCTTTTAATGTATGCGGCGAAGCAGCTGATGAACTATAAAAATTATTATCTGCTGTTTCTTGATTAGTGCTCATTCTGGCTAATTGTTTTGTAAAGTAATTCCTTTATGCAGAATAACAAACGATACAGGAACCTGGAACAAGTACGCATTGTTAGAAATAATTAACATATTAGCAAATTACAGATAATTATATTTACATATTACTCTTCTTTGGAGAAAACCGAATTTATTTTAACAGAAATATTTTAAATAAAAATATTCACAGTAACCTACACGCTGTCGGTGATTTACTAGATCATTATAGTGGTTTAAAGCAGCTGTCAAAGAGTCAGATGTTATTTTTTAATTGTTCTATTCATCTGCAAAGGGTACATCGCAATCGTTTTGCTTATAGTGTTAACCGATTGCAATTTACCTTAAATAAACAACGAGAAGCCTTTATACAGTGGGTGGAACGGTGTAGGAATACTCGAATATAACATCCTAGCCCTTTAAACAATCTGTAAAGTAAAGAATAATACTAAATAGCTGTTCATCTTAACGCGCACTATACTTAACCTCAATTTCAGAAGCGTTTTGTTGCAACTGAGGCTCAAGCGTAACAACAACGATACACTTATACCGGTATGCTGACTTTGTGACTAAAATTCGTTCATTCGCGCGCATGACGTCACGTACGACATAGAACACGCGGGAAGTCAGGCTGGATGCGTTAGTTCTGCAGTAGTAACGTGGTCGTGCACAGTTTTAAAGTGATTTTGTAATTGTTTTACGTTACATTTAGCCATAATGCTTAGTTGTGCCGTTGCTACTTGCAAGAATTATACCCAAAAGACAAAGAGAACTGAAATGAAATACTTCAGGTTTCCGAAAAACGCTGATTTAGCAAAGCAATGGATTGTTGCATGCCGTCGTCAAGATGAAATAAATTTGAAAAATGGTACGTGAACTACAATTATTATTCAAACCACTTATTTCAATGCGTATTACCAAAAATTTTAAATTTTTTCAGCATGTATCTGTTCCAATCATTTCGAATCCAGCTGTCTCCAAATACCTTTAAAGCAACGGTTACTAAATTACAACCCAAAAAACAGCAGAAATTTAAAGACTGATGCCATGCCTACATTAAATATTCCTAAATCTGGTCAAACTATATACAAAGGAGAAAGGTCTCTTCGATTAGAAAAAAGAACACGACGATGTGCAGTACATGAAATATTACTTTCTGCTGAATCCACTGCAATATTGGATGAATCTGTGTCTGAAAAACAACAGGACAAATCAGAGGTTGTTAGTATGGAGGTCGATGTCGTTAGTCAAGTGTTTAAATAGTTATTTATCCAACGAGTTTATAAAGTCGGATACGAGTTTTATACATACTTTGTTCGACTACCACATAATTATACTAAAAGAGATTAAGAAACGTCAACACAATTTCAAATTGAGAACTAAAAATCAGGTCAGGCTGCTTTCATTGCTTTAAATTGAAAACGCACAAAATTTTATAGATTGTTTTGACCGAAGGGTGCAGTAATATGTATCTTGCATAGTATACAATATCAACATGGCTTTGACGCATGAAAAGTGTCAAATAATAGCATTCTTTAAAAAATGGCAGTCGAAAATAGTACATTATGTAACGAGCGTTGTAACTACATTTGATTACTACACCTGATTCATCCTAACGAAGAATTGTTAGAAGTCGCACTTAAGCTTGAATCAGAATTTTACGCCATGCATGGAACTTTCTTATGCAACGAGAAAAACATTTTCCGAAATTTGGCTGACAGAACTATTTCAAAATTGAAAGGAAACATTCCATTTGAAGTAGTTCTTTGTCTAAGTAGAACGCGAAAGTATATAAGATTGCGGGACCTCAATAAAAAAATTAGTTTTAATAATTGCAGAAGAAAACTAGAACAAAAAATGTCAAGATATGTTTTTCGGACTTTTTCCACTGTCTAGGGTGTAAATCACACAACGTTTCGGGAGTTTTGATCTACTCCCGTCTTCAGGTGTTTCTGGTTAGTCCTGAGAAGGACTTATATTCTACGTTTTTCTACGTAAATTTGTGCCTCCCTCGGGGTTTGAACCCGGGACCGCTGATCGGTAGTCTGCCACTCTAACCACTAAGCCACCAGGGCGGTTATATATTTTAGTTGTAAACTTATATATATATTACCGCTGTATGCGCAGTAGACTATTTTTGTAATTCTCTGCGCAGTAGTGGCATCCACATGGGCTTTAGTTCTGCGCTAGCCTGGCTAATTGGTTCTACTGCCAGCGCTATGTATGTAGCTTCTTTCAGCTTCCTACGGAATCTGTTTTCCTCTTTAGCTACAATTGATGCGTTATCCCATTGTATGTGGCGGTCTTCGTTCCAGACGTGTTCTGCGATCTTGGATGTTGTGTTTCCCCTATGTATTGTCTTCCACACTCACACGGTACGCTGTAGATACAGTTCTTTGAACTCTGATCTTCGTTCTGAGGCTTGGTATGCGTCATCATGCCTCTTAGAGTTGTTGTGGACTTGAAGGCAGTTCTTATATTGAATCTGTTTCCTATTCTTCTCAGTTTGTCGGAAACTCCTCGGATGTATGGTATTACGGCCGTGGTTGTTGGCTTCGTTTTCTCATCCCCTGCCGGTGTTGTATTTCTGTCCATCTCTTTTAGCGTTTGGTTTAGAGTTCTTTTTGGGTAGCCATTAGCTTGCAGCATTTCTGTGATTATCTCAATTTCCCGTTTAAGGTCTTCTTCCTCCGAGCATATGGTCTTGGCTCGGCTATATAGGCATCTCGCGACGCGGTAATATATAAGTTTACAACTAAAATATATAACCGCCCTGGTGGCCTAGTGGTTAGAGTGGCAGACTAGCGATCAGCGGTCCCGGGTTCAAACCCCGGGGGAGGCACAAATTTACGTAGAAAAACGTAGAATATAAGTCCTTCTCAGGACTAACCAGGAACACCTGAAGACGGGAGTAGATCAAAACTCCCGAAACGTTGTGTAATTTACACCCTAGACAGTGGAAAAAGTCCGAAAAACATATCATAATAGACCACTGCCAAAAAATTACATTCAGAGAACAACTTGATAATCGGTACGGACCCGAAATCAATCCAAAATTTCGAAAGCTTGAAAAGACCTTAATCAAGCTGGCCTTAGAGGAAAACCACCTTAAATTCGTCTGTAAAGCCCGTGACAACAACGTAGTTCCGAAAGGACTACTCCTATCAGTTCCGATAAACAGCCAACGAGCAGCCCGAATTGCGAGAAGAGCAAGCGAAGCACTGATTAGAGAACGAATTAACTACCACCGGTTCTCTAAACAACAACTTAAAGTGCAAATCGAAGACCTTCACACCACCATAAGGAGTACAGTCAGTGAAGAAGACTTTGTGAGGATAGACGCGGCTACAAAGTTAAGTTACAATAAGGCTGGGGAAAAGCAAAAACAGGTACATCTACGAAAGCTGGATCAATTAATCAAGAACAAGAAACCAGCAAACACTAGAGGAAAGACCGTCATAAATATATCCAGCAGACAGCTGGACGAAACTGAAAAGACGGTACTAGAGAAGGGACTAAACTACGCGGTAACGCCAAGGTATATTCCTAAATTTGATCTCATAACAGCCGTTGAGGAAACAGCAGCACGCCTAAAGACAGAAGAGGCAGAAGAGTATCGATGGAGAGCAAGGGAAGCCCTTGAGCCATCAAGGAGAATTAAACCTAATCTCACCAGAGCGGAGATTAGAGCGATCAAAGTTCTCAAAAACGAAGCTACCATCAAGATACTACCTGCAGACAAAGGCAATGCAACAGTGATCATGGATTCAAACACATACTCAGAGAAAATCCAAGACCTGATCAACGCGGGGGAATACAAGAAACTTCCCACAGACCCAACACCGAAGGTCGAACGGAAAATATACCAGACGTTGTATAAACACAAAGAGGAGTTCTCAAACTTCCAGAGAATGAAACTTACTCCGCATTACAGCAAACCGCCTCACCTATACGGGCTACCCAAGATACACAAAGAGGGAATACCCCTAAGACCGATAGTTAGTTCCATAAATTTACCATGCCATCCTCTATCAAAGTTCCTGTTAACAATAATATCCCCACTAGCGGCCAAAACAACATCCGCCGTGAAAAATACTGAACACTTTGTAGACAAAATCAAACAAACTCACATAGCTCCGAATGACATGATGGTGAGCTTTGACATAGTAAGCCTCTTCACAAATGTGCCGACAGATGACGCACTAGCAATCATCACAAACAGGCTGGAACTGGATGACACACTTGCCGAACGCACAGATCTACAGGTAGATACAATAATGGAGCTGTTAACGATCTGCATTAAGACCACATACTTCCAAGCAGACGAGCAGTTCTACCAACAAGATTTCGGAGTGGCCATGGGATCTCCACTATCTCCAGTAGTCAGTAACATCTACATGGAAGACTTTGAAGAACGAGCTATATCTCAATATGAGAACAAGCCTAGTCTATGGCTGCGATACGTAGATGATACGTTCGTAATATGGCCCCATGGAAGAGAGACACTGGACGGCTTCCTGGAACATCTCAATAATCAAGCCTGATCAATTAAGTTCACGATGGAAATAGAATCGGAAGGCAAACTCCCATACCTAGACGTACTAGTCCAGAAGAATGGTGACACGGTACAAACAAAGGTATATCGAAAACCAACCCATACGGGGAGATACCTACACTACGATTCTAACCACCACAATAGCGTGAAACGTGGCGTCGCGAGATGCCTATATAGCCGAGCCAAGACCATATGCTCGGAGGAAGAAGACCTTAAACGGGAAATTGAGATAATCACAGAAATGCTGCAAGCTAATGGCTACCCAAAAAGAACTCTAAACCAAACGCTAAAAGAGATGGACAGAAATACAACACCGGCAGGGGATGAGAAAACGAAGCCAACAACCACGGCCGTAATACCATACATCCGAGGAGTTTCCGACAAACTGAGAAGAATAGGAAACAGATTCAATATAAGAACTGCCTTCAAGTCCACAACAACTCTAAGAGGCATGATGACGCATACCAAGCCTCAGAACGAAGATCAGAGTTCAAAGAACTGTATCTACAGCGTACCGTGTGAGTGTGGAAGACAATACATAGGGGAAACACAACGACCCCTACGAGTGAGATTATCGGAACACCGCAAAAATGTTAGAATGGGCGAAACCACCAAATCCAAGATCGCAGAACACGTCTGGAACGAAGACCACCACATACAATGGGATAACGCATCAATTGTAGCTAAAGAGGAAAACAGATTCCGTAGGAAGCTGAAAGAAGCTACATACATAGCGCTGGCAGTAGAACCAATTAGCCAGGCTAGCGCAGAACTAAAGCCCATTTGGATGCCACTACTGCGCAGAGAATTACAAAAATAGTCTCCTGCGCATACAGCGGTAATATATATATAAGTTTACAACTAAAATATATAACCGCCCTGGTGGCCTAGTGGTTAGAGTGGCAGACTAGCGATCAGCGGTCCCGGGTTCAAACCCCGGGGGAGGCACAAATTTACGTAGAAAAACGTAGAATATAAGTCCTTCTCAGGACTAACCAGGAACACCTGAAGACGGGAGTAGATCAAAACTCCCGAAACGTTGTGTGATTTACACCCTAGACAGTGGAAAAAGTCCGAAAAACATATCATAATAGACCACTGCCAAAAAATGACATTCAGAGAACAAAAAATGTCAAAATTTACGAACTATAAAAAACAAATATTAGGGTGCAATTATTTCGTAACAACTTGTTGTATTCCGGTATCGTAAACGCCAAATTAAAAAATTTAAATCATTATTGTTCATTCAAAAACTGACAAATACAACATGCTGTCTTTTCCTGTACTCTGATGTCTCTTTTGATAGTAAAATAAAAAAGTTTTATTCAGTTTGCGAACAAATATGCATGCAACAAAAAGGTTGGTGGCCCATTATTTTGCACCTGAGTGTAATAATGTTATAAATATACGATGTTTGTATTTTTCTCATCTTTTATTTAACTTTAATTAAGACATAATTTTATTCAAAAAGCGTGAGTGCGAAAGTATCTATCCCTATCTGACAATTGCGAATTGCGACCACTCCTCGAACAATTCGTTCAACAGAAAAATGTTGTCAATTTATAAATAAACTTTGAAAATCATAAATGATGGCAAAACTACATGGATTTGGATTTACAACAAATATTACATCATGAAAAATATAGAAAAGGCCATAAAATTAAGCTAATTTAATTTGTTAAAGCGCCCGAATATGTATTAGAATCTATTGCGAACGCTGGAATTTCTGTCGCAGGTGACGTCACGTACAATTCTGAGATGCGCACGAGCATACCGGTATAAGTATCGTGAGCGTAACTAATAAACCGCGATTTCAAACGTCAACGTTGTCGAAGCCGGTCATTTAATAATATACGAGGCGAATAAGACGAATTGATTAGTTAATTAAAGACTTTCGTTTTCATTTGACAGAACATTATACATCGTTCCATACTTCAGTAAAATTCAGTACGGGCAGCATGGAGCATACTATAGATAAATTTAATTATTATGGGAGTTCTGCGCGACGTTGCCACTTCGACCGGCGCGGCGGCGGTCTAAGTTTATCTGCTGACAAAAGGTTGCGGATTAAACTATAACAAGCCATTAGTAGTTGTTAGGTGCCCCGAAATACAAAAGCGAGATTTATTTATGATTGACAGGTGCGTACTTATTTCCAACGAGATTTGTGCTGAAATGTAGCAACGTCGTTCTGCATAAGACCATGTACTGAATTTGAAGTATGGAACGATGTATAGGACAACCTTAAAGTCATTTTTAACCTCTGAGTAGAGTTTACCTTTTAGGACCTAACAGTGTGGCCAGTTCGTGAAAACGAAAATACCGAACTCCGGATTAGAAATTACAGTTTTTTTATACAAAATTGCTGTACTAACCAAGACAAAAAAACTTGGACAGTTAATATATTCTATTGTGATTTAGAGTAAGCGGGGATCATTCTTAAAATGTTTATAACAGTGTAGAAAGTTGTCAATAAATATACGAATACTTAGATTAGATCACCCTTAGAATATATTGTAAGATATCACCCCACTTTTGACATTACAAGAATAATGTAATGTTGACATTTTTAAATGTCAAAATGACATTTGAATGGCATTTGTCGAACAAACGTGTAGGTACACTTTAAAAATGCGAAAGTTAGGAAGGCGAGCAAAGTAAAAAAAACACTGAAAATCACGTGATAGAAAGGCGTTCTGTGGTTGACCAATTCGAAGAGAAAGTCGAATACCGCTTTTGCGAGCCTTTACACTAGAGGAGGAATGAGCGTTGTTTTGTTGTGCGGTAATTTCTTTTACAACAACATACAACGGACGTTTACGTAAAATGCGCACCGTGTGAAGCTGATTTAGACTGCACTGAGAACTGTCAGAATCTTTGTTTACATGGCTCGCCTTCGTAACCTGGTTCAAGTTTAGAATCACATAGAAATTGAACAGGCTATACTTCTAACTTAATCGTCAACTTGTTTAGAAGTTGCTATAAAACAACATTGTTATAGTAAATGTAATTGTTTAAATCCCCCGTTTAATATAATTAAATAATGCTAAAATCGCTATCAAGAGTTGTTCCATTTTCTCCTTTTTTGCATGACGGTTGGCTATTGATTTTTGTTGTTAAGTTGCACATGAACAGAACTGTAATTTTTATTTGGTTATATAACCTGCATAACCTCAAATAAATTTACTGTCAATTGACAGAACAGAATATTCTTGCCAGATAGATCGCTTATTTTGATACTACATGTGGAGAAATCTATAAAATCTAAAGTATTGTAAAACCGTCCATGTATGTACCTACTTAATTATAAGTGTTTTCGATTATACATTTACTGAAACTGGATACATATCTACATAAATAGTATATTACGTTACAATATCGGTAAGTGCCTTAGAACATGCAGAGAAAAAGGTAGAAATACGAGGCCCGAAAGGCCGAACTTTTCTATTTTTTGGGGCCTGTTGGAATAAGGCACTTAACGATCAAGTGTCGTGTAACATTTTTTGCGTTATCAAACTAAAGAAATAAAAAATCGCTGCATACTACAAAAATATTGTTTATTTGAAATCGGCAGTGAAGTACGCCGAAATCGTCATTAAAATACGAGAAATCGGCAGTGAAGTAATCCATTGTTTTACGACTTTTTTGTAGGTGGCGAGGCGACAGATAAACGTCAATCGACCGAACATAACCTACAAAAGTTGGTTAAAATGTTGTAATTTCACGATTTCTCGATTTCAAATAAAACATAGTGTACACCTCGGCACTGAAGTTCCTTTTTATCCCTCATGTGGTTATAAAAAGTGCCTTGGTATACAATAGTATATTAAATCATGAGGGACTAAAGTGCACCATTTAATCCCGCGAGTGGAGTTTGTTGCCTCGAGGGCGAAGCCCGAGGGCCACAACCACGTAAGGGATTTAGGCACTTTAGTCCCGAGGTATATACGATATTTTTTGCACTTTTGGGAACATTATCACCAAACAATTTCCAAAATTTGGAATCTGTCAATTTGGAAACTGACAATTACAATTTTTTAAAAATTGAATTGCAGCAGGCTCTGGGTAGCCTGAATCAGTTGGCAGTACTGAAATGTATTGTCAGTATATGTCAAATTCGAGATTTGCAGGTTAAGTTTTGCGTCAGTGTGTGTTAAATGTCAAACAAAACCTAACCTACTAACCTCGTGTGTACATAAATTTACCATAGTTACGGTATCATTTTTACTTTAGTCCCTAGGGATTAAATGAGTTACTTTAGTCCCTGTTTACGGGGACTAAAGTTTCAACTTTAGTCCCGGAAGTGCAAAAACTACTATTATTAAATAAAGTGCGTGATTGTTGTTTCTATAGTAACCAAATACAAAACAATTTGCTATAACAGTCCTGGTGCCAAACTGAGACTCACAAACATTTCGTTCCAGTTTTGGATATAGGTATACGTTCATGGATGATTCTTAAGAAGACCTTCAGCATATGGCTTATAAAACTAATGCTTCGGTGTTTTGCGCATTTTTTGGCATTTGATTTTTTCGGGATCGGAATAAATATTGATATCAACCAGTCATTCAGAACTTCAGCTGTTTCATAAATATCATTGAACAGTTCTGTTGTAAAAGATGTGGCCAAAATTAATTGGAACTTAGCACCTTTTATTTTTGTTGTAAAACCAGTTGAGTTTTTTGACAGGAGATGTGGAGGTTAGGTTGTTGTTAAGAGACAAGGAGAGAAGGCCAGGCCATGCCAACTCTTTACGAACATTTGAAGCCTGTGTTCGTCCCCATCAATGAATATACGATCGTGGTTAAAGGTATATTGAATTCTAAGACATATCACAGAGCTATATATACAATAAATGTATGCCGTGTTTACGACCTAGTATTAAAAATTACAATCATATATGTTTAAACTAACGTAATTCTGAATGCTGAGTTGTTATGTTGACCCACTAGCATTGCAGAATCGCAGCGTTGTGCTTTTGACATACGATATACTACACATGTAAAAAGTACAACGTCTGTTTGTAAATACGGAACTGGCGCTTGATTGCATGTATCGCTTACATTTAATTGCTATCACGACACAGAAACTCGACACATATCTTATCTGGCGCAAGTTATGCAGTTTTTGTGGACTAATTGCGTGAACTTTTGTGTTTACTTGATTACAGTTTATTTCACACTATTTACTTAAAACCCATGATCAAACATAGTTTGAACATTCTGGCCGGGTCGCTTGCTGACAGCCGGGGCTGGTACGGTCAGGCGTCTGTTGCAGGGGACGTTTCCCTTGGCGTGAGGTGTTGCGTATAAGGGTTCTAAACTGAAGTCGTCTTCGCCGGCGCTGAGTTTTTGCTTCTGCTGTCCCTTGGTCCAGCAGTTGTGTTTCCATACACAATATCTTATGCCGCACAGTAGGCCAATGACCAGTATTCTTACTATACTGCTGATAGACCCTGTCGTGATGGATCGGTGTCTCCAGCGTGTATTGGATAGGTCATGTATTGTCAGCTGCTGTCGGGTTAGTAGCACGCTTAAGTGACCTGATGTTTCCAGGCTTGGTTCTTCGGCTAAGCTTGGATACTCGCTTCCCATTGATTCTGCCTGTGATGTAATATTGACTTGCATAATTTTATTAAACGTTGCAACGACCGGGATCGTACTAAATGATCGTGCGTACAGAATGTGTTGTCCTGTGTGGATATAGCGCTCTGGAGCGATCTGGATGACTCCGGTATCTTCAAGAGTCACTTCCTCTCGTACGTCGTTACAGATGATTGCTGCACTGGTGGCTTTGTTGGCTATAAACATCCATGTATTCGCCTTGTACAGCTCTTTCCATCTTATTGTGGTGACGTTGTAGCGTTGTGTGCTACATGGCACCTTTTCCAAGCGTTGATACATCTCGTCGATGATGCAGTTGGGGTTTTTCTCGACACTATTTATGACAGTAGGTGTACATAAATAGGTGTGCTACTTTATTGGAATGCTGACCTCGAACTTGGATGGCGGTATGCTGAAGTACTGCTGATGGTTGTAGTCCACAGCTAAGAAGTACGGGTTGACTGCTATTGTTGCATACTCTCCGCTTTTGATTTTCCTAGGGATGGCGGTGACCTTGATGACTTCATATTCGGTTACTTCAGTGATATGGAAGTATCCAAATATGTTAATGGCTTCCTTGGTTTGTCCCACCTCCATTTGTACACTGGCGATGGCAATATTCGTAAGTTTGGTGGTAGCGTCAAAGACAGCTGACTTATTATTGTTGCTATTTGAGCTGGTGATATAAACTCAAATAAATGGCTCTGCTTAAACACTGCGTCAAGCAACTTCTTGTATTTTTCTATCACTTCTTGCAAATAGTTGCTGGCCATTTGATATGCTGATAACACGTGAACATTTAGTTTATTGGCGTCGATGGATCTGTCCAGGCCTTCATTTCGTTAATAAGATCAGCGATGTCCTTATACACTTCTTCGTTTACTCCAAACACTGATGTCAGGAACTTCCCTAGTAGTCCTCTTCGTGTTCGGTGTGTAGCTATTGTCCGGATGCTCCTTATGTCCCACAGGATATTGTTTTGTTGTTCCATTATGTGGTGCATTAGTTCTTCGCAAAACTGGTTTTCCGTCATCTCGTTGCTGTTGTCGCATAATTGTTTGAATTGTTTAGCGGTAGCGTGAATCCCATGCTCGTCCGTGATAAAGGCAGATATCGAATATTCCACCCCTATTCGAATTATCCCTCTATCGAGCTTCGAATTACCCACGTGTTCCACATATATACCAGGTTGTAACCTTTGCAGCGTATAGTTCGCTATAATGCCGGGAATTACGTGACACATCATGAGCATGCATATAAATACTGCTGAATGTGTTTTCATATCTTGTTTCCGTGCTGACCTTGTGGTAGGTCTGGAACTGCTGATCCTTGTTTGCACTGGATTGCCCTCGTTGCTTATAGGTAGCTGACAAATTTTTGTTATGGGCAGTTTGAATTGACCTCTGTCTTTGCCCTGGATTGTCACTACTCTTATCAATCCATCCTTCCCTGGATGTGTATTAATTATTCGTGCTAACGGCCACTTGTTTGCCGATATATTGTCTTCCTTGAGGAGTACCAAATCCCCTATTTCTATGCTCTGTCTCGGAGTCTTCTATTTTCCACGTTGCTGTAACCTGGATAGGTATTCTGTTGACCATGCTTTCCAGAAGTCCCTTTTCCATTTTCTGTAGCAGTTTCCATCTGCTTAAATGATTGTCAGTGACTATGATGTCGTCTGGTTCGGCTGGTGTGATGAGTGCTTGTCCGATCAGGAAGTGTCCTGGGGTGATTGCTGACATGTCGTTTGGGTCGTTATTCATTGGTGTCAGTGGTCTTGAGTTCAGACAAGCCTCAATTTGATACAACAGGGTTGTCATCTCTTCGAAGGTGAGTGTATTGTCTCCGATGACCCGTTTGATATGGTACTTGATTGACTTCACCCCTGCTTCCCAGACTCCACCCATGTGAGGGCTTGCCGGGGGGGTGAAATGCCACTGGACTGCTTCGGTGCCCAATTTGTCCTGTATTTGGGTGTCCAATAGCTTACTTGCTCCCACAAAGTTGGTACCGTTGTCACTGTAAATGTGGGCGCACTTTCCTCTCCTTACAGTGAACTTTCCGAATGCTGCTATGAAGGCATTAGCAGTCATGTCGCTCACTGCTTCAATGTGTATGGCCTTTGTGGCCAAACAAATAAAAATGGCGATGTATCCTTTGTAGGACTTGTTGCCTCTTCCTT
>OW679196.1:34628269-34824094 GCA_940337035.1 Agriotes lineatus | reverse complement strand
GATCGTATGCTTACTATCTCACACAATCCGCATTGGTTTCTATATCTTTCTCTTTTTCACTCGTAGCACCGTAATACTGATTAAATTACGCATTAGCTTCTAATTAAATTGCGCGGCGGCCATTTTCAATTTTCGCGTTAATATTTGAATTTGAAATTTTTCAGATTTTTTCTAAGTTCCCTTTTTAAAACAGGTTGAGACATGCGGTTGTGACTAACAGTGCTTTGTTCGTTTAAACAGCCTTGATGACGGCAAAGCCATTTCAAAAAATTAACAGTTGTAATTAAGCAAATTGTTACAGTATCAAAACGACTTAACGAATCTTGCGTGCCATCTCACTCAATCCTCATTGGTTTCTATAGCTCTTTTTCACTCATAGTCCCGTGCTAGAGCATGCTTAAATTTATGTTGCTATGCGTAATTACAAAAGACGTTATAGCCCCGAGGCTGGCTTTCTATTGGTCATCCGCTACGAACTTTAGTCAAGCTGCAGTTCTCGGCCACAATTATATATACCAGCAATAAGATAACATGAACAAGAAGATAACACGTATTGCCTGCGTAAGAAAGAGATAAACATAGTAGCAAATATTCGAGAAGGCAGTATATCCAAACGTGTACTTTTTCAAATTTTTTGAGAACTCATGCTAGCTCAGTTTCAAATTCTCTACAAAAACAGTATTTTTATTCGACTCTCATTGAAAAAAATCATTTTGTTGAAAAAATGCTCTGCCACCATCATTTCGATAAACAAAATTTTAGTTACGCAGGCTCGTTGTTCATTTTATTACGAAGTTCTTATACTTTTGATGGAAATATGGGGTGCGGCAAAATATACCCAGTTATGGAATATTGTTATAACTTTGTTATTTTCTTGACAGCTGTCAAAAGTGAAGTTTTATATCAAAGTAGAAAGATACAGAATTTTGTTATGGAGCGTTATTCGGCTCATCAACGAGCAGAAATTGTTAACAATCCTAATTGCGCCGCACGTCTTATTGTGGAAGTTTTTGGTTCTGCCTGAACATCAGCCAGAAGAAGCTCAATATTTTATTTTGAACGAATAGAACGAGGTCTTCCAGTATTCTTTACATCATTTACTGTGCCATTTTGTAAAAAATCGTTTGCTAAACGTCGAATTGTTTCTCCGTGTGGAGGTCTTCGATTAGGCCCGCCTAGAAGCGCGTTGAGTTGAAATTATAGAAGAAAATTTTGGAAATACAATTTAACAATTTCTGCTCGTTGTTGAGCCGAATAACGCCCCATAACAAAATTCTGTATCTTTCTACTTTGATATAAAACTTCACTTTTGACAGCTGTCAAGGAAATAAGAAAGTTGTAACAATATTCCATAGCTGGGTATATTTTGCCGCACCCTTTATATGTATGTTGACCACAAATTAACATAAAATTGAATAAAAACAAGCAATTTTGTTGAAAAAATGTTCTGGCGCCATCATTTCACTTAAAATTTTACAAAACTGACATCATGTCACTTGAAATTATACAAAAAACGGCAGTTTTATTCAATAAGCGATAAAAAATAAGCCATTACACATCATTTCACTTAAAAAATTATCACAATTCGTTTTACAAAACGATTTATAATAACGAAAATGGTGTAAAAACCGTTTTAGAGTTATTTCTAAGCATAATTGTGCAAATGTTTTACACTTTTTTCTCTAACTTGTTGCAATTTTAGTAAAATTTGAAAAAAAAACAGCAATTTTATTGAAAAATATTCTGCTACAATCATTTCGAAAAGCAAAATTTCAGTTAAGTAGGCTCGTTGCGTCTTTTTATTACAGACTGATCGATATAATGTTACAATTTCGCATTTTTATTACAAAAATTCTTGTACTTTTGATGGAAATATATGTATGTTGACCACAAATTAACATAATTTTTAATAAAAACAAGCAATTTCGTTGAAAAAATGTTCTGACACCATCAAAACACGCAATTTAATTGAAAAATCTTCTGCCACAAGCATTTCGATAAACAAAATTTCAGTTACGTAGGCTCATTGTTCATTTTTATTACAAAAATTAACTCAAAATTTAACAAAAATCACGCAATTACACATTATCTCACATAAATTTTTACAAAAATCGACATCATGTCACTTGAAATTATACAAAATATACGTATGTTGACCACAAATTAACATAAATTTGAATAAAAACACACAATTTCGTTGAAAAAAATATTCTGACCCCCTCATTTCACTTAAAATTTTACAAAAACTGACATCATATCACTTGAAATTATACAAAATATATGTATGCTGACCACAAATGAACATAAATTTGAATAAAAACACACAATTTCGTTGAAAAAAATGTTCTGACACCATCATTTCACTAAAAATTTTACAAAAACTGACATCATGTCACATAAATTATACAGAAAACGACATTTTAATTCAACACACAATGAAATTTTAATAAAAATATGCAATTGCGCATCATCGCACTTAAAAAATTATCACATTTCGTTTTACAAAACGATTTATAATAACGAAAATGATGTAAAAACAGTTTTTAGAGTTATTTCTAAGCATAATTTTGCAAATGTTTTACACTTTTTATAAAATGCATCGCTCAAAATTAAAAGAAATCAAAATTTTTTAAATTATATCACACCATTATGAAATCGTAGATTGACTTTTTGAAATTTTACACTTTGTAACTGTAAAATAACTTCAAATACTAATATTTTAGCTTTAGATTTTGTAATTATTGCAGATTCATTTATTTATTTACAGGTTCGGGAAATTAACAGGCGTAAGGCCCAATAACAAATTTCCCAGATGAATTAAAAAATTATAATTAAATTAAGGAGAGCGTGAACACAAAAGTAAACATAATATTAATAATAACTTAATATATATAATAATAATAATAATAGTACCCAGATTGCCAAACAGAGCAATAAGGAAAAGTTCTTCAATTAAAAGAAAAAGAAGTTAATAAATTCTAATGTATAATGTTTATTTGCATCGAAAGTATCCAGTTTAATTATTATTTGTGATAATTTTTTTATAATTTACTAAATTAAGAGAGAAGATGTCGAGATCTGTTTTAGTTATTTGTGAGTTTAGTAAAAGTGATAAGCGAGATACAGGCGAATTCATGGCTGAGTTAGTGTGGTTGAACCGAATTGATAACAGTTGGTCGCTTCTGGTAGATTTTGCAGGAATTCTGAACGAAAAAAGTGATAAAAGCGGAGCACAGTTGGTAATATTCATAATTATTTTGTAAATAATTACTAAATCGCATATATTTCTCTCTTTCCCGAGTGGAGTTGGATGAAATTTAAAGTGTGGAAATTTATATAATAAATAATTTGTGAATTTTTTTTGTACTCCTTCTAAACGGTTGATATGAACTTGATATTGTGGTGACCAGATAACAGATGCATATTCTAAATGACTTCTAACCAAAGAATAAAACAGGATTATAAGTGTTTTTGGAGATTTAAAATGTTTGTTATTTCTAATTAAAAATTCTAAACTTTTACTTGCTTTATGAACAATGTTATTGTAATGAACGTCAAAAATCATTTTGGTATCAAAAGTTACGCCTAAGTCTCTTACTTCTAATTTTTGCAATAACACATGTTTATTGATGATATAGTCAAAATCTATTTTATATCTGTTTCTTGTAAATGTTATTGTAAAACATTTTTCAATGTTTAATGTTAATTTATTATCTAAGCAATAGTCATAAAATAAATTGAGATCGTCTTGAAACATGCGGCAGTCATTTAAACTTTAAATTTTCGCATAAATTTTGCAATCATCTGCATATAAGAGAAATTGTGGTGACTTAAAACATTTGCTAATATCGTTAATGAAAATATAAAAAAATAAGGGACCCAGATGCGAACCTTGAGGTACCCCTGAGGTCGCACAATAGAGTTCAGAACGGAATCTTTTAACTACAACTAACTGGGAACGTTTAGTTAAGTAAGATATTACCCAACGCAGAAGGTTACCGCAAACACCGATCTGTTGTAATTTTTTAATTAGGATAAAGTGATCAATTTTATCAAAAGCTTTGCTAAAATCGGTGTACACTGCATCCACCTGCGTTCTCTCGTCCATTGAGGTAAGTAAAAATTCAGAGTAAACCATTAAGTTTGAGGTAACTGAACGCCCTTTGAAGAAACCATGTTGCTGCGGAATTATTATTTCCCGTATCGAGTTAAAAATTAATTCGTAAATAATTAATTCAAACATTTTACTAAAAGTTGATAATTTTGAAATTGGTCTATAATTTTCGACATTATTTTTATCACTTGATTTATAAATCGGAGTAACATATGCGATTTTCCAAGTGTCCGGAAAGACACCCTCTTCGATCGATTTGTTAAAGATTAGAGATAAGGGTTTACTAATTGTATAGTGACAATTATTTATAAACGTAACTGGTATATTGTCTGGTCCACAACATTTATTTGAATCTAGTTTACTTATTAATGTAGCAATTTTGACTTCCGTGATTTGAATATTATTAAGATTGACATGGAAATAAGAAATTTCATTTGACTTACCTGTATCTGAGCTTTGATTATATACTGAGTTAAAAAATGTTGCGAATAAGTTGCTGATCTCGACTCCTTCTGTTGCGATCTCATCTTTGTACCTCATTGAATTGGGGATTCCATCTTTTGATTTTTTTCCGGCTATATATTTCCAAAAAAAATTAGGGTTGTTTAGAATTTGATTTTCTGTATTCTCTATATAATTAATGTAAGTTGGACTTAGTAAAGTTTTTATTCTTGTTCTTAAAAATGAAAATTCCCTATAATCAAAAGGAGATTTAGTTTTCTTGTATTTTTTATGAGCTCGATACTTCCTTTGCAGTAAAACAATTATGTCGTGGGTGTACCAACGGGGGTATTATTTTTTCCTTATAACTCTGTGTGGCACGTAAGTATCAATTATAGAATTTATTTCATTGTAAAATAAACAAACACATTCGTTTACTTTAAGTCTAGCAAATTTATTATTCCAATCAATTAAATTAAATTCATTGTTAATAGCAATGTAATCTGCCCTTTTAAAATTAAATATTTTTCTTTCGCTATTAATTAAAGAAGATGACACGGGGAAGTTAATACTAATTTCAAGAGGAGGATGATGATTATCAATCTTAGATAGAGAAGATAAACATTCAATGACTGATATTGATTCAAAATTACTTAATATTAGATCTAAAGTTCTGCTATTAAAATTTTGTACATTATTGTATTGAAGCAAATTGAGAACAGAAATTGTATCTACAAAATTGATTGAATTATTATCGTACGTTTTTTGAGGTATTAAGTAATATTTATTAACTTGACTGGACCATTTTAAGTGCGGCAAATTGAAATCTCCACATATAAAAAATTTCTCATCATAATGGCCATTTATTATGTTCGTAGCATTTGAAAGAAAACACAAAAGAGCATCCGTATCACCAGGGGGAAGATATACACAGCAAAAATGTATTTTTATTTTAGCACCTGCACTGTTTGTGCGATAAACGGTTACCCAAATATCTTCGGCATCACTCCTCCATTGAACATTTTCAAAGCAATGTAGTTTCCGATGAACTGCTATATAAACACCAACCCCGTCTTTTTTACTTGTTGTAGTAGATGACCTATCCCTTCGTAAAACTATATAATCATTATTAATGAACTCCCTGTCGTAAACTGAATTGTTAAGATTGGATTCTGTAATTAATATTATGTCGTATACATAATTTGATGTATTCACATAAAAATCAGTTGCTTTTGTCCGTAAACCCCGTACATTCTGATAATAAACCGACAGTTCCATAAAAATAAACTTTATAATATTAACAATGCAATAAAGTTAAAGAATACAAACTAAAAAGAGACCTTACATTTTATCTATGTCTGCAAGCGACGCGATATGGAGCACTTTTGAAGTATCGGTTTTCCTAGCGTAAAATTTGGCGTTTTTAACCCATGCGTAGGTGTAGCACTTTTCCTTAGCTTTATCACGAAGTTTTTTAAACAACAACTTGTTATTTGTAGATAGATGTTCATTGACATACACTTTATATCCCTGTTCTGGAAATCCAAATTGTGAAAGAGGTACGCCCCTCTGCTTCTTAGATGCGAAAAGGAACTTTTCTTTAAATTGGCGGGATATGAATTTCACAATAAGTCTTTTAGGACGCTTATCAGCCGGGTTTATATGCGGAACTCTGTGCATCGCATCGATGTTTTCGGGATTTACAGGAACACTCACGATATCGCCTAACTTTGAAATTATATTTATCAGGTTCTCATTATTTTGTTCGGGGTAGTTCTGTATTTCAACATTACTCAGTCGCGAGTATTGTTGAAGATCTTCGAATTGTTTGCTTAATTTGCCCATTGTTGTTTTTAGAATTTCGTTTTCCTGTTTTATTTTATCAATTTCCTTCATACGGAAATCAAGATTTTGAAGTTTTGTTTCGAAATCGGTGATTTTGTCACTGCAAAAATTTACAGATTGCAACAATTCGGTGTGTTTTGTTGTAACTTGATTAACAATTTCTACTTTCATAGCTTCCACTGCTGACAAAATGTTACGCGTGTCATTATGTGGCGAATTATTCTCAAATTCGATAGTAAGCAAATTATTTGGATCCTCTAGACGGCATGTGGTACATTTCCAATAAGCACTTTATGTTTGCAAAAAGCCTAGCTCTGCAATCGACAGTTCTACACATTTAGCATGAAATCGCTTATCACACTCGGAGCACTGTATACCTGGCGATCTCTTTGTAATAATTAAAGTACAATCACTACACGATGACATGTTTGATTTATTATTAAAGCTTTTTAATAGTTCACTTCAGAGCTAACTAGACACGTCAACCACGCTCGACACTCTACGCTCATGAAAAAACAAAAGCAGAGTAGAAATAAAAAAACACAAACACTTTGTAATAAACAAATATATTGTTCTTATTTCGTATAATACTTAATAATATAAAAATAAATGTACAGCTGAATGTCTTATTTTCTAAAATCCGCTAGCAATTTACAAAACTGTAGTTTGTGGTGTACATTTCAAATTAAAAAAGCTTCAAGTAATAAAATCAGAATTCGTTTACAGGGGATCGTAGAACAAATTTCATTGTGGCATTTTAAAGTTTAAGGCGCTCCCAATCCAGAATTCTGTTCGTATTTGATGTTGAGGACCTCTGCCTTAGAGGTGTTTTTCTAACGGCCTTTTTTGGAAGTGCTTCCTAATCGACGTTTTTCTGACTGCACCTTTTTGATGTGGACTTGGATGAGTAGCTGGTGGTTTTAATTTATATTCTAAATCGGACTCACAGTTATCAGTTTCCATATCGGTTTTTCCTGTAGTACCAGTCGGGGTTGGCTTCTTTTGCTGTTTAAGTTTAGCTAGCAGCACATTAGCAACGTTAAGGTCTTTTATGTAATCAGCAAACTGTAGGCGTCCGGGTGGATTAATAGTTTTTCGAGGCCTCAGAGTGTCGTGAACTAAATCGACTATGTTAGACGCCGGTAAAATTTTACCCTTTATAGTAACGGTACCCTTGTGATCCCAGCTCACATTGTTTGAGGCACTCAAAATGCGTAGGAAAACTTCAGCTTTTTCTTAAAAGTTTTGGGAAGTGTAGATAAAATAATGGCATTTGGTAGGCTGTTACTGCTTGTTTCAATAGGTATTTTGATTGGCTGCCGTGCCTGGTTTGTGAAATGAAGGAATCTTTGTAACACTTGGTTGTACTGCCCCCATTTATCGTGATCAGTTAATTTGGACTTTAAAACTTTTTGCACTTCGTCATCAAGCTGAGATAATATATTTTTTCCGCATTATCGCTAGACTTAAGGCGTTGGACAAATTTCGGCGATACAACCAACATCTTCCGCGCTTGGTCCATTTTAGTCGAAAAAGGAGATCGGCCGTTTGTTCTGGTAGAGCCGTCATGAATAAACTAATTTAAAATAAAGACTTTCATAATAAATATATAAAAAATATGACAGGTACGGGAATCGAACCCGTATTCTCTCTCGAGATCAGAGCTTAAATCTGACGCCTTAACCATTCGGCCAAACTGTCTCCCTGTATAAACGAGCACTCTCTGCATAATTAAGAAAACATATAGTTTAAAAGCCTTCTATTTGCAATTTCATACAATATTTCATATAAATTAAGTCATATACAAATCTCTAAATCGGATTTGATATATATTTATCGAAGGAGTTGATCCTCATCTGACGTTTTATTATTATTTGTCGTGATTCGTCATCGCTGAATTTACAAGAACCAACCTGTCTGCTGTGTGACGCACGCAATGTCTCCAACTCTTTTATTTTAAAATTGATAAAACCAGAGGCCCAGAATGCAGCCGCACCAGGTAACAGAGTACAATGGTTTAAAACGAGTTAGTGCGGCAGCAGTTTGGACCTCTGGTTTTATAAAATTTTAAAATAAAAGGTATGGAAACACTGCGCGCGTCACATAGCAGACAGGCTGGCTTTTGCAAAATTGTTTTGTTGAATTTGTTGAAGCTACACAATTCCATTCTTATAATTAATATTTTTGAAAAAATAGTTTGTTTTAAAAAATGGGTTCGTGACGTCAGAGCAGGGAAATGGGTTTCCGATAGCCACATCTATTAAACGGTTTTAAACTGGCCTCTTTTTTGAAATTTCTTCGAGGAACAAAATGTATTTGCACTAGTAAGACTAAAAATAATTAAAAAAAATATCTATGTTCATAAACAGCGATGTAAATTTGAAATTCATTAGTTAAACAGGGCGCCGAAACGGCACGCAACTGTTGAAGTTTTAACCGCATTCAGGTACGCTGTCGGGGTAGCTCAGGTGGTTAACCCCTTAGACTCGTAATACTGTGGTCGCTGGTTCGAATCCGGCCTAGGGACGTCGCAAAAAACTTTTTTAAATTAAATAAATGCGAGCTAGAGAGAACAGTTGCGAAGAGTGAGACGGAAGACTTCGGCGTGACGTAATCAAATTGAAAAACGGGCGCTAAATTGAAATTAAAACGACAGCCGAGAGAAGTGCGCACGCAGAAAACAAAGATGGCCGACACGCGGGAAGTTTAAATTCAAAAATGGGAACTTAGAAAAAATCTGAAAAGTTTCAAATTCAAATATTCGCGCGAAAACAAAGATGGCCGACACCCGGGAAGTTTAAATTCAAAAATGGGAAAATTTTAAATTCAAATATTCGCGCGAAAAGTGAAAATGGCCGTCGCGTAATTCCGGAAGCAAATTAAAAATAGCCGCCGCGTAATTTAATCAGTAGCTAATGCGTAATTTAATCAGTAGCACATATGAAAATTAATTAGAGCAAACCGCGAAATTAATTAGGTCAATCCGCAGATTTAATTAGGTCAATCAATTTAATCGTTTGATTGACAGATTGCTCTAGTTTAGCGGCCCCTCTACTACTAATATTAATTGTTGGATTATAATTCAATAAAGTTAATCGTTATGTATTAATATTGTTAAATAGTCGTCCCAAATACCACTCGAAGTGGATATATTTTTTAAAATATTTTGCCATTTTCATAGAAATTATTGCAAATTTCACTCAACAAAATCACATTTTTGATATGATTTTGCTTCGTGAAATTTAAACGCAATAATTTACATGGAAACGGCAAAATATTTGTCAAAAATATATCCACTACTTGTGGTATTACCCTTGATTATTCAACACTATAATGAACGAACCAATGAAAATTATTCGATTGGTCAGAAACGGCCAATCGAAATTGACTGTCATTGAAAACACCTAATGTCACAGTGTTTTCACGCGAGCCCGATTGGTTTCAATGATTTCAATTTAGTGAGTAGCCTCTGACTGACATTTCACCAAAATGTCAAAGTCAAAGTTTGCAAATCAGCGTCGTTCTAAAAACTCATAATAATCGTATTGGAAGCTCCAGTATTGAATTAATATTGGAAAACGTTAAAAAATGTGTGCTGTCGAACACGGTAAAAGTCATCTACCCATATTGTTGAATAATCTTTCCAAATACCACTCAAGGCAAAATTTTTTAAGAGAATTTTTTTCATCAACATGCAAATTATTACAAATTTCTCTCAACAAAAACTGCTCAAATTCCACTCGACCTGCGGTCTCGCGTAATTTTTAACACAGTTTTGGTTTCGAGAAATTTAAACGCAATAATTTGCACGTAAACGAAAAAAAATCTCAAAACATTTTTACCTTTTGTGGTATTACCCTTGAATATTTTAAACAAATGTGATTTTTATTAGAAAAAGTCGATATTAGTGTTCTGTTACTATAGAAATTGCGTAGTTTGTTGCTAAATTTACTGAAAACTAATTTGAAAAAGTAGTTTGGTTCATTGAATTGTCCCTCGAATGCCATTCTTAGTCAAAGTTAAGTAGAATAATTTTGCGATGGTATCACTACTTATGTCCATTGCGCTTAGGATTACTCGAACGTAAGCGCAATGGACATTCGTGATACCACAGCAAAAATATTCGACATAACTTTGACTAGGTACTCATGGTATTATAAGTGACAATTCTTTCATTTTGTAATCTAGTTAAATGTCCTAGCTATCTTATTCTATTTTATTTGAATATCTTTGATATTGTAGTGTCTTTAAATAGTTCTTCCAATTCTTTGTTGTTTCTTCTTCTCCAGTTACCGTCTTCATTTAAACCTCCGTATATTAGTCTTAATATCCTTTTTTCCCATGTTTCAATTTACGTTTTTGCTTCGTCATGACCCAACACTCACTCGCGTATAACACTACCGGTCTTATAATTATTTTATATAGTTTGATTTTGGTTATTCATGATAGCACTTTTGACGATAACAGCTGTTTTAAAGCACCCACGAGAGCACCAAAGAGCCCAATATCAGTCTTCGTTTTATTTCACTGTCCATTTTCTCGTTTGTAGTTATTTTTGTCCCTATGTATATTACTCTTGTAACTTGCTTTATTTTGACGTATTTATCCATATACTTTATTTGTAGAATTTCGCTTTCGTTTGATTCTCCCATTATTATAAATTGTGATTTCTCATCGTTAATTTGTAATCTTACTTCTTCTGCATTTTGTATTAGTCTGGACGCTATATCTTGTAACGCATGTTTTGTTCTTGTTAGAATTAAAACATCGTCTGCAAAAGCTAAGCATTGATGGGATTCTCTAAGAATGTTACCATTAGTTTTTATACTACTTTTTCTAATTATTTTTTCTAAGACTAGATTAAAAAATGTACTTGACATAGGATCTCCTTGTTTCAATTCATTACTGGTTTGGAATGCCTCTGTTTTATTGCTGCCTACTCTTACTTTGCTGAATGTTCCTTTTAGTGTCATCTTAATTAATCTTTGGAGTTTACTAGGACACATAAACTGTTTTAGAGTTTTTATTACGCCAGGTCTTCTTATTTCATCGTATATGCTTGTCGGAAATCAATTAACAATGCATATATTTTAATATTCTTTTTCCAACATTGCTCTTGTATTTGTTTGATGGTGAAGATGACGTGATCCACTGTTGATCGATTTGCCCTTGTTGAGAATATTTTATTACACTAATTATACATCATTATTCTAACTGTCAAATCAGTTTTAACTACTGTTAGATATATTAGAGCTACAGTACAGAGTATCGACTTGGTTACAAATTAGCTACAGCTACAAGTAACAGTTAATGTTAAGTTTATTTTTTACAACACTTCCTCTTAAACGAAACATTAACGTTTGCACTACTCACTTGTTTTTAGTTGCATTTAGCACTAACACCAATCATTTCACGAAGTTTTTCAAATCGAGCACTTGGAAATGGTTTGGTCATGATATCTGCTAATTGATCATTGCTACTCACATGCTTTATATCCATTTCTTCATCTTCAACTTTTTCTCGAACATAGTAAAATCTTACTTTAATGTGCTTCGTGCGATTGTGGAACTCTGGATTTCCTATGAGTCTAATTGTGCTTTGATTGTCGATTAATAATACAGGCTTCTCAGTTAAATGGCTTAATTCATTTAACATCCTAGTTAGCCACACTATCTCCTTAGCTCCCTCACAAGCAGCTATTAGCTCGGCTTCGGTGGTTGAGAGTGCTGTCACAGACTGTTTTTGACTTTTCCATGAAATTATGCCACCACTGTATTTGCAAACTACACCACTGGTCGAGCGTCCAGACTCTCTGTCTTCAGCATAACTTGCATCGCTGTATGCTTCAAGTTGGCCTGTTTTCCATCTGGGTAGAAATTTGATACCATAGTCTTTTGTACCCTGCAAATACTTAAACATTCTTTTTACAGCTGACCAGTCACTCACCTTAGGTTTGTCTAATACTCGGGAAGCTTTTCCAACAGCGTATGCTAAATCAGGTCTGGTTGTAATCATTAGGAACATTAGACACCCCACTGCTTCGCGATATGGTACATCCTTGATAGGAGGGCTTTGTTCCTGAGTAACTTCTCCAGCAACTAGAGGCGTGGTAACTTTGTTGGCACTCGTCATGTTAAATCGATCAATAATCTTTTGAACATAACTTGACTGGTGTACAAAGATAGTTCCATCTTTTCTCTGTTCGATTTGCATTCCTAGATAATTCTCTAACTGACCAACTGTGATTTGGAATTCATTCTTCAGTTGGTTGATGAACTCGCTGATAACTATATTATCACTACCTGCAATCAGTCCATCGTCAACATAGACGGCTACTATTAGTTTTCTTCCTTGCTGTTTGCGTACAAATAGACATGGATCGGCTGTTGATTGTTTTAGGCCAGTCTTTGTTAGGAAGTTAACTAGTCGTTGATTCCAGCATCTAGGAGATTGTTTGAGTCCGTAAATACTTTTCTTAAGTCTGCAAACTCGGCCACTCCCATCATCAAATCCATCAGGTTGAGTCATGTAAATTTCGTCAGTTAGTTCCCCATACAGAAACGCTGTCTTAACATCGAATTGTCTCAACTGTAACTGTTCATTTGCGGCAACTGCCAGCACTGTTCTTACAGTGTCAAATCGAGCCACGGGGCTAAAGGTTTCATCATAGTTTATACCGTATTCTTGGACATAGCCTTTTGCGACTAATCTTGCCTTGAATCTATCAATTTCACCGTTTTCTTTTGTCTTCCTTTTTAGAACCCAACGACTGTTGATGACTCGCTTTCCCACAGGCAAATCAACCAATTCCCAAACTTGATTTTCAGCTAGCGATGAGATTTCATCCTTCATTGCATTTAACCAGGATGCTTTTTCATCTGATTGCATTGCTTCATTGAATGTATTTGGCGTTTGACCTTGGGTAATGTAGACATGAAAGTCCTTTTCCCATTTAGGAGCTTGTATCTTTGATCGATCACGAAGTGAATATCGTGAAGATGAGTTTTCACCGATTTCACTTTCTCTGTCAGATCCGCTACTCTCGTCCAAGGTGGATTCAGTATCTTCGTGTTCATCTTCCTCTGAACCTTGATTTTTGCTGATAACAATTTCGTCCACGACAGTTGAAACTAATTCTTCCTGTGAGTTATCAATGAAGTTTTCAATACTTGGTTCCAGCGGCTTTTCCGGTACGAATTGAACATTGGCAGATTGAACAACTTTGCTTTGTGATGGTATCCAGACTCTATATCCATTGAAGTCGCCTTCATATCCTACTAGAATACCTTGTTAACTTCGAGCATCCCATTTACGGCGCCTCTGCTTCGGCACTAGTGCATAACATTCTATACCAAACGGACGCATTTGGTCGATTCTAGGTGCGGACTTGTCAAACCACAGCTCGTAAGGTGACTTTCCTTTGATTGGTGTCGGTCCTGTACGATTTAAAATATAAGCTGCAGTGTTGATTGCTTCACCCCAGAATTTTGTTGGTAAGTTAGCTGTTTGCATCATGGTTCTTGCACATTCGGTCAGGATTCGATTTTCCCGTTCGGCAGCACCGTTTTGTTGTGGTGTGTATGGCATAGATTTCTTGAATTCGATCCCATTGTTTTCTAAAACCTTATGAACATCTTTGCAGTCAAACTCCTTTCCACCATCCGACCTAAATGATTTGATCGTGATTCCGGCTGTTTTCGCTTCATTGATAAAGACTTGAAGTTTACTTGCAACCTCAGACTTGTTTTTGATCATGAATACCCGGCGATATTTGGTAAAATCATCTTTGAAACAAACAAAATAGTTTGATCCACCAAGTGATAGTACAGACATTGGTCCATCGACGTCTGCATTTATTGTTTCACCTCTTGTCGTTGCTCGTTCGTGTCTTGATCCGAAATGACGTAGTGTTTGTTTTCCTAACACACATCCTTTGCAAAACTCGCTCTCGTCGAACTCGTATTGAATTCCGCGTTGTCTTAATACCATATTAACGTGACTTTTTCCTTGATGGCCAAACCGTTCGTGGTACATTTGCAGACTGGCAGTTTTGTTTGCAAAGTAAATTTTTGCTGGTGATTCTGGTATGACGACTCGTATGTTTACATGGGGTAAGCCATCGATTTGTTCTCCAGTAATAACACACCCATTTCGTAGACCGCGTATGCCATTTTCATTGATCTCCCATTTGCAGCCCTTATGTAGCGTTGGACTTAGTGCAAATAAATTGGGTTTGCAATTGGGTACATACCAAACATTAGTTAACTGGTTATTTTTCCATTCGTCATTGACAAGAACTTCGACGTCAACTGTGCCATAGCCAAGAGCTATAATGTCCGATCCATCGGCAGTTTTTATCATGTGTTTGATTGGAAATGGTTCATACGACCGAAAGTAATTTTTGTTTGATGTCATGTGTGCTGATGCTCCTGTATCAAAAACCCATCGATTTGGATTTCCTTCCGATGACGCAACAAGGGCTGACGCGAAGAATGCACCTAAATTATTTTTGACAGATGAATCATCTTTCGTTAATTCATTTTTGGTGACTTTTGCTTCTCTGCAGTTTTGTTTGGTTTTTCGTTTTGGCTTTTTATCAGGATGTAATGACCAACACTGACTTTCATTGTGGCTTGGCTTTTTGCAATGCGAACAATATTTTTTATTTTGGTTTGTGGCAAATTTTGATTTGGCAACAAAGGCGGTGTTTGTTTCGTCTTCGGCTGAACGAATTTCAAAACTTCGAAGTCGTTCTATAAGTACAGTTAGCTTGCGTTCGGCAAGTGGAGTTGCTTCCCAAATTTGTCTCACAGTATCGTATTCGCTCGGCAATGTTGCTGTAATTCGCAGCATAAGCAATTCTTCCGGTAGTTCAACTTTGTACTGGCTACGCATTTTCATAACAAAATCATTATAAGTTTATTGTAATTCGGTAATAAAATCATATATACTAGAATTTGCATTTTTGACAGCTGTAAAGAATTTAGTTGCAAGTCGATCGAGCCGGTGGCTGTCGCGTTGTTCATAAAACGATAGTAGTTTTTGCCACACATCGTACGACGTTTCACAAACCCCGAGCTTTTTATACGGTTCATCTTCTAAATATTGTATTAGAGCATACCTTACTTTAGCATCGTTGACTTGGAACTCATCATCAGCTTTTTCGTATGCTACTAGGGCGTTTTGATCGTTTTGAGCATCGCCAGTTGCGGTCGGTTTTATCGGAGCTTTGTTGCTTCCGTTGATATAACCTAGTGATTTAGAGCAGATTAGTAGCATTTCCATTTGCTTCTTCCAGCGATCCCAATTACTTGCGCCTTCTAGCTTGATTGTAGGGATTTTTGATATATCCATAGCTCGCCCAAGATAATTCAATAAACGCACTTGTTAGCAGTTATATTCTTGATTTGATGTCACAAAAGAACGTCACGTCGTTACGCGCACTTTTTCTTTTAGTGTTCGAGTTCAAAACAAAACCGCACATGCACTACTCCAATTAGAGTTAATTTTGATTTAGTCTCGAGTCATTTACACTGGATATTTACACTTTTACGCGTTTAGGTAACGTGCTGCACCCATAACCTGTTGAGAATATTTTATTACACTAATTATACATCATTATTCTAACTGTCAAATCAGTTTTAACTACTGTTAGATATATTAGAGCTACAGTACAGAGTATCGACTTGGTTACAAATTAGCTACAGCTACAAGTAACAGTTAATGTTAAGTTTATTTTTTACAACAGCCCTAAAACCACGTTGATACTCCCCTAGCATAAAATTAGTTACTATTCTTAATTTCCGGTCTATTAATTTGGCAAGCACTTTGTAAGCTACTTTCTGGAGGCTTACTGGTCTCTAGTTTACACACTTTGTTGGTTTCCCTTTCTTGTATATCGGTAGTATTATTGATTCTTTCCACTCTTCTGGCAGTGCCTCTTTTCCCCAAATTTTCCTAATTAGTTTACATATTTTTTATATTAATGCCGATCCCCCATATTTCAAGTATTCATCGTAAATTTGCTCACCTCCTGCTGCTCTACCATCTTTCAATTGTGTAATCACTTTTTCTGTTTCTTCTAGTCTGGGTATTTCTACATCTCCCTTTACTTCTGTTTCTCGTTCTTCTTCTATATCCCATTGCATGTCGTCTTTGAACATTTCTTCATAATATTCTACCCATAGTTTTTTATTTCCTGTTCACTTCCTATTTATTTCCCTTCTTTTTCCATGAGTACTTGCTTAGTTTGTTTCTTTTTTGATTGTTTAATTTTTGCATGGAACCACCTTAGTTGGTTTTTCTGGAAGTCTTGTTCTATCTCACTAATTAATTTACTTTGTTCCTGTCTTTTTTTGTTTCTAAATATGGTTTTAGCTATTTTTCTCGTTTACCGGTATTTGACTTACGGTTCTACATTAGCTTTTCTTAGATAGTCAAGTATAGCTTTCCTTCTTTCTTCTATGACTCTTTTGCATTCAACATCAAACCATCCGTTTCTTTTTCCTTTCCTTATATCCTAGCTTTTCTTCTGCCTTCTCTCTAATTAATTTGTTTAAGTATTTCTATTCTTCGTTAATATCTTCTCTGTCCTCGTATGTTTCTAATTCAGATTGGACAGCTCTGGCATTACTTCTAGTAAATTTTAAACCATCGATCGCTGCCGAGAAGTAGCAACGTCGCCCAGAAAACTTCTATAAGATTTACATTGCCCTATCCTTCCCGTACTGAATTTGAAGTATGAAACGATAAATAGGTTCAATCGTATTCAGCAACAAGGAGAAATATTTGGAGATTTCGTCTAATTACTAATTAGGTATAGAATTTTGGTTTATTCATTTTGTTTTTAACTTAATCTGATTTGATTTCATTTGATACTAGATGTAATTTTACTTCTCTAATTCTCTTTTTTTCGTGATTCTTATCTCTTGAGTTGAATTTTTATTTTCAAACCTCGCTTTTTTAGTGTTTGCAGATTTCAAGTGTTTAAATTGTCATTTTAAAGGTTTTTATTTTTATGCTTTTAAATAAATCATCTTAAAAGATGGTTTTTTATGTTTTAACTTGCATATAGTAGAATAAACGGTAGAATTTAGCCATATGAAATAAGATATCAGAAGAAATACAGGGTGCCCCGTTAGTAAATCCGAATTTATTAAATTTATACATTTTGAGCGCTATTTATCACTCGTAAGATAATTCACAAACAACATAGTTGTTTGGTAACGTTGAGTCTTTTTTAACTAAAATCGTTATTATGTCTAAAACCCTTAATTTTAGACCCATATAACGTTATATTATACCTAACTACAGAGCATTCTATTTAAAGAAGAGTAAGTTTGATTTACCACACTTTTGTGAGCCACCTTGTACAATAAAAACATTTTACTAAGGTACAACTTTTATGATGTTATGTAACTCTCATGCTTTTAGAAAAATCCCCCTCCCCCGCATCATTACTGAGCCTTGTATATGTAGGGCCATATTTTAATGGTTGATTTTACGTCACAAATTAACGAAACAATTTATATAAACATAGGTTCAATTCTCAACCTTTACAGAGATATTAGAGGGGGTTAATTGAAGTTTTGTCATTTTACTGAAAACTAGGAAAGGATATTCAAATGAAAGTTGGTAGATGTTTTCTACGAATAGAAGACTTATTTCTGAGTTTTTTTAAAATTATATCTATGAATTTAAGGGGTTGAAATTAGCAACCCATTAATGTATTTAATTTTTGTACAAAAACCATTGGTTTGAAGAAAAAACTAAAAAGGGCTAAAAAGTGTTTTAGTAAAACAGGCTTTCCAATACATTTTACACCAAATTCTTGCCCGTTTAACAATTTTAATAAAAGGATTTATACGGGTTGCTAAATTTAAACTCTTAAGCATACGTAAAAATTAAAAACCATTTCCTAAATAAGCCTTCTATTGGTAAAAAAGGTTTACCAATTTTGATTTGAATATCCATTTCCAATTTACAGTAAAATAAAGAAAAAAATCTAATTTAACCCCCCCCCTCTAATATCTCCGTAAGGGTTGAGGATTGAACCTATACTTATATGAACTTTTTTGGTCAATTTGTGACGTTAGAATCCGCCATTAAGAGCGGGACCGTAGTAGTGAGGACTCGATTGTAATTTTAATTTCCACACGAATTACGGAATAACAGCACAAGAGGGCGGTAGTATAAGAAATACCTCTAATAAATTAATTTGGGTAGCAGATGTATCGTTCACGCTTCTAACAAAGAGAGGGCACTAAAGTTTTAGACAGAGGCTACTACTGCCTGCATTTCCAAGAACTGATGTGTCGCTGAATGGCTGTTATCTTATCGCATTGTAACCGCCCCCGCTTGTTTGCTGGTTTCGTGTTTCATGCTGCGCTCGCATCTTTCGCTATTCTCGGACTTCGGCCAGTGGTCCGCTCGATCTTGAAAATTGTTTGAAGTGCATGTTGCCCTTGCTTCTTGCTTCTGCGACGCCCAATTTCAGTTTTCGAGATGACACGGGTTATGTATGTGCATACGCACTTTGAAGGATTTTAAAAAAATTGCCTTGACCGGCTTCGAACTCGCTACCTACCTAACGCTCGTAGAAGCATTTCTTTCTCTGTCGCTCGCGCACGCAAATCTCGTGTTCGTTTTTACTGCCTCTAACCCGCGCGCATATACGTAATCTGCAGACGCATAAGGTATTATGACAACTGTTCGGCTACAATCGGTAACTGATTAATATGGAGCCAATGAAGGTTTAAGTAAAGTGCAGACACAGAGGGGCATTAGACGTCTGCAGTTTACTCAGTGGTTTCGCTTTGACATGTTATATCTTGTTTTCCGCGTAGTCAAAGAACTAGTTGTTAGTTCGTGAAAAGACTATTTAAAGTGCCGGCTAAAATTACTATAAATTGCTTAAATATGGAAAGTATGCTCCCACAAGGCTACGAGTAAAAATTTGTAAACGACACAACTGTTAGATTAAATCTAACTAATAAGAGGCAGTTGAAAAAATGTAGATATACAAATACAAGCTGTATCTAACCAAATTTAGCGCTTACAAAATGTAATTTTTCGAAAACAGTAAAAAAAGGTGACATTTTCATTTTGTTTTCAATGTGTGAAGCGATTCATTTTCGTACATACAATACAGACACACACAACAAGATGCAAAATACTTTTACGTTCTAAAACGTCCAGTTGTTGAAGTCCGAAGTCCCTTTCGACCAAATTTTGAGTTACAAGGATCACTATGCAAAAAATAACGTGAACAACACATATGAAAGCAACTTGTTTTACTCATTTGCAAATTCGTGAAAAACAGTATGACTTTCATATCTAGTTGTACAATATACTATTGGGTTCAAAATACAAAAATAACTATTTATTGAACCAGTGTCCTAAGTGAATTATTTTTAACATCAATGTTAAGAGTTAGTCCAAGAAGCGTGCATTCTTACATGAGAGTGCAGAAAGTAAGTACTTTCTGCACTGTCGTAGGAGTAGCATATTATTATACTAGTTTAATAAAAGGGCCCATTGTAGCACGAGTGGGTTTGGGGCACGACGTGAGTAACGAGGAGTGCTCCGATAGAACGAGAGCTGCAATAATTTTGTTTCTATTTTGCGTTTAGAATAACTCCATTCTAGCAACCAAATGACGTCATTTAAGTGTTAGAATAAGTCGCTATAAAATGACGTCATTTGGGTGCTAGAATGGAGTTATTCTAAATGCAAAATAGAAAACATTATTATTTTTAATTTATAAAATGGTATAAAGCGGCACAATAGAAAAAATGGTATAAAACACTCGTTGCAGAAGGTCCTTCAAGCGCTCATTTGTTCCTCAACTCGCAGCTATGCGGCTTGTTTCGGAATTTCAAATTCCTGCTTGAATAGATGCCTTCTGCAACTTGTATTTTAATATACTATTATTAAACGAGGATAATACACTAATGTTATTTACTTTCCACAAAAATAATCGAAAACTTTTAATTATGACATTTCATAAATATGACAATCTGTCAGTTGGCTGAAACAAAGTAGGCCGTTTCAATGTTTTTGATATGAAAATAACAATACAAAAACTGTGCTTTGATATACTCTATTATAGCACTGCTTTCGATGTTATAATAACCACATTGTGACATTACTATACGTAAATAGTATATTTGTCGCCAAATATAACAGTATAGTTCCTTTTCGGGGAATGAAGATTAGACCACGAGCAGTGTCATGGTAATTTTACGAACGAAAAATTTTATCGCAAGAAGTAAATGTTATTTTTTTCACAAATATAAAAATAATTAAATTTACATTATGTATTGTAAAAACTACAAATGAATTTAGAATCTGACCGTTTTATTTATTCATTTCCATAGCAGCGCGCACTTTCATCTGTAGAGTGAAATAAAGAGCTACTTTATAAACGCAAAACTATCTAATAAAGCACTATTTTATAACTCAGTCTAACATAAAGTAATTTTTACCCTCGTAAAACTACCATTCTGACAAAAAAATCACTTATTGTACAACTGTCATTAAAAACGACATTTTTGTTCCAGGTAACTACACTTATATACGTCAAAATTAAATATTATGAGAGAGCACCTTAAAAGTAAAAACTTTTAACATGTGTTGAAAATACTACTTAGTAAACCAATATTTGTCAGGTAACTAAGGAAAATCAATAATTTTCAGTTATTCGACTGCTCGTTATTTAAAAAAAATAGTAACGCTTTCTGTATTCTAATCAAATGTCAAAACTAACATGATTATTTTGAAAAATGTCTACCACGGTTTGCTATATTATACTCACTTATAATACCATGAGTAGTCAAAGTTATGTCGACTATTTTTGTGGTGGTGTCATGAATGTCCATTGTGCTTTTTACGATTAGGACGAGTGCGCTAGCACGAGTCCTAATCCCAAGCGCAATGGACATGAGTAGTGATACCACCGCAAAAATAATCTACTTAACTTTGACTAAGAATGGTATTCGAGGGACTATTTAATGAACCAAACTACCTTTTTCAAATTAGTTTTCAGTAAATCTAGCAACAAACTACGCAATTTCTATAGTAACAGAACACTAATGTCGACTTTTTCTAATAAAAACTGCATTTGTTAAAAATAGTCACTTGAATACCTTCTAGGAAGATATATCCACTGATATTTTTTTGATTGGCCAAGAAACGTCAGAATTCTGGATTTTCATTGGTCACTTTTTGACAGATGACAGGTGAATTGAATAGTCAAATTAATAAAAGTTACATTTAGTATATAAAAATAATTTTGCTGATTTTTAGTGACGGTTGTACAATAGTATAGTGTACAACTAATTATAAAAATCATACTTTTTCACGAATTTGCAGTTTTATTAACGATGGCGAAGTCCGAATGTATCAAGCAAATAAGTAAAAAAAGTTGCCTTCATACGTGTTGTACACATTATTTTTTTGCATAGTGATGGCTGGTAACTCGAAATTTGGCCGAAAAGCAGTCATATTACAAACATGCAGTAACGCGAGAAAATTCTTATTTCAAAGTTAAATAATAGAATCTAATTAGACCTGGCCAAAACTTCGTTTAATCGGAATGAACCAAACATTTCAAGAAAACACACAGTAATAATAATAGTCTCTATTTATCAACTCAAGATACAATAAATAAGCAAAAATAGTGGTCACGGTGCTTGCGTAAAGTGCAGACGCATTATAATTCAACACGTCTGCAGTTTACTTCTGTTTTGATTGGCTGTACGACTTCGGAATAAACGATGTGATGGGTTATACCTTATGCGTCTGCAGATTACGTATATGCGGCCCTAGTGCTCTCTCTCTCTCTTGAATTGAACTGTTCGGTCGAATATCTGATGTGCTTCTGTTTTTCGGATCCGTTGTTCGTTCCCTACTTATTTTTTCTTTTTAACTTAAAACCCTTTCTATTTTCTTCTTAATACAGTACTTCTTACGTACAAGTCCATCGCTTTTTATATTTATCTTTATTTTAATTCTATGTTTAAATACTTTTAATATCAATCTTTCACTTGTTCATGTCTTTTCTTACGTTTTCTTGTAAAAAAAGTCATTCTTAGGTTTTTCTTTAAAAAACTCGCTTTTCATATTAACCTTTTTAAATCTTTTCTTACGTTTTAGTTAAAAAAACGCTTTTTCATATGGATCTTCCGTTGTTTAAATCTTTTCTTACGTTTAAGTTCTAAAAACCCTCTTTTCATATGGATCTTATGTTTTTTAATCTTTTCTTACGTTTTCCTTGTAAAAAAACTCATTCTTAGGTTTTCCTTAAAACACGCTTTTCATGTCCACCTTTTGTTTTTTAAATCTCTTCATACATTTTAGTTTAAAAACGTTTTTTTCATATGGATCTTTCGTTTTTTTAATGTTTTCTTACGTTTTAGTTTTAAAAAACTAATTTTTATATGGATCGTATGTTTTTTAAATCTTTTCTTATGTTTTTCTTAAAAAAACTCTTTTCACGTGAATCTTACGTTTTTATATTTTTTCTTACGTTTTAGTTTTAAAAAACTCTTGTAATCTAGAAAGTATTATCATCAGAAACTACCATAAATAGAATGAGCCTTTTTTCTTTCGAATTCATAGCTTATGTTAAAATTTGTAGCATTTTTATGTACTTATGATTAATTACTATTTTTGTTCAATACAGAGGACGAAAACGACGATGTATTGAAAATAAAGTAGTTTAATAATAGATACTCTCTGTTTTTGTTATTTTCTCTGCGTTATAATGAGACTATAAAGCCTCTTATTATTTTCCATTAATCGTATGTTATAGATATTAACGATACAAGTTCGAATATGAGCATCTTCACGATACGAGTTTGATTGCCAAAACGAGGCGGTGAGCCGAGTTTTGTGGCAACCAAAGGAGTCTCGTTAAGATGCTCATAAGCAAACGTGTATTTTTCAATATTTTATCTTCATCAATAAATTCTGGCATTTGCCAATACATTGCAAAGTTTAAATTTCCCGCCATCGTGCTCTGCATGTCCATACGAAACTTCTAGCTTGATAATGAGTTTTATGTAGCACTGTGTCCCCATTCCTTCATCATAAGCCAAACGCATTTCAGTTTTACCGCTTTCAATTCAAATTTTGCGATAAACGCCCAAAATTTTGCCGCTAAAACTGGATTCCATTTACATAACCAAAATCGCAATTCACAAATCACCAGGTATGTCATGTAACGTCACAGAACAGTTGACGGCGCCATCTATCAAACAGTTGCCCAAGTTTAGGGCAGCTATTATGGTGAACGCGTATTCCAGTGTCACAATTCTAGCACTAAAATCTGTCATTTAGGTTTATTTGTCTAGCAATGTGGTTTATATTCCACAATTAGTTTTATAATAACATTATCTAGGGAATAAGCTATTAACATGTCAAGTTTGGACCAAAAAGAAATTCAAATATTTATATTTTATTTATTTAATATTTCTGTTATTTGATTTCGCATCCAGGTGAAATTTGATCACACCCTTCAGCGTGTTGTTTTCTAACAATATATATGAAAATAATTGGTTAATTTTAATTGTGAACGACGTCTAACATATTTTAAAATACCGTGTTGTTTCTATGGTGCTGCCATCTTATAGGAAAAAGTGCAGCGGTCCCCGTCTTAAGGGTTGTATTTAGTTAAGCCGTCTTGCACCGTGGAATAGTGAAACGCTAACTGGGATATCTCGCTTCACAGCAGTATGATTAAAAAACTAAGGACCATTTAGAGCAACCTTTTCTCCAACGGGCTAAATCTCAAAAAGCGTTTTTTTTCATAAATGTGGATGATATCGCGTTACACATAACACATGAATTTTAATTGATACTGCCAACAGAATTCATCTTTATAAGTTTTTGTCCTTTTGCCCCATTAAATAAAAGTATTTTATTGACCTATATGCATCGATCTATTTTTGCGTTCCCTGCAGTGACGAATTAATTCAGTTAGCGATTAAAAGATGTTCTATTAATTTTGTTAAAATTCCGTACAAATATAGGCAACACCTTAACCAGGGCTATGTCCCGGCAACCACCCGTTGTTAAACAACAAGCGTATTACTGATAAGAGAATAAGAGGATTATAAGAGGATTATACCTTTCTGTAAACTGCAGGTAGAAAGTTACTTAGCTTGGTAACGCATTTGTTTATCCAAATCAAACTAATAATACAGCAAGTACGGTTTTCAAAGTAATCAATTTTATTATGATATTGGAATCAACTCCATACATAATGGAATCAAAAGAAAATTTCCTCAAGATATTTACGACATCTTAGCTAATAGTGTTGATAGTGCTAACGAGAAAAAATTAAAACAATAAATACATCAGCGCAAATACTTTACTAAAATAATACATATAGCAATAACATAACTGTTGTCAGTGCATAAATAAACAATCTTACAAACAAATATAACTAGTGATTAACTAATGCTAAATATTCATAAATAAATCAGCCTGTATAGTATTTTGTATACTGATCTAGATAAATTAATTTAAAAAAAAGGGGAAAAGAGTAACAATTTTTTACAGTATACATACCTATACACATTTTACATTTAATTGCAGAAGATATAGTTTCTTCCACGTACATCAATTTAAAAATGTCTCTCGAATAGGTAGCTGTCGTGATTGTCTTGAATCCAAAATTTCGGGTAACAATGCCGAGTTATAAAATTGTTCAAGTTTCGGACGCATTTTTTTCCCATATTTTGTAGCAGCGCTCCCAGTAAACTGTTGGCGTAATAAACTTTTTATTACATTTGCGCAAGACGTTGTATTGCGCAATTTACAAATGCGGCCAAAATGTGACGCTGTCAATCTTTTCCGCCGCTCTTCATACCACCGATTGCTTCGGTGTTGCCCAACAGTTTCCTTCAAAACTTTTTCACGCCCCAAAGATAATTCCTGTACAAATTTCTGCGCTGCTTCTTTCAAGTCTTCCTCCAGCATATCCGGCGTTGGTTCAGCTGCATCCGGTCCATAATCAGCGTCTGCGAATCCAGAGTACTTAGTACGGTAGCGTTTTGCTTTCTGATTGCGAAGCAATTGCTTAAGCTTTTGTTTTTCGCAAAATAACTTTGTATATTTTCCAGGCGTACTATTGGCTGTACTTTGCACGATTTCGTGGAGCATACCCACTTCATTATGCGCCACTACAGCAGCTTCACACCTAGCTTGATAAAGCGCCGAAAAGCGAAATTCACACGTTTACCGCCAACAAATTTCGCAACGTGGGAATTATAAAGTTCTGCGGAATTGTTGGTAACACCTATAATATAATTTTCCTTAATGTGTGTTTGTCTCTGTGTCTGTGGCACAAAATAAAATCTCACGTTCCGGCTTCACAGATGTTTATATTTGTTTAGGTTTTGTATTTCTTATCTTAGCGCTCGGTTCGGAGCTTGACCTTTCGCGTATCCTATTTCACGTGCGCGTAGCGCGCAATTTGCTTGTCATGTATTAAACTCTTAGAATGGCAGGCTACACGACGTACTGCAGTCATAATTTACTCAAACAAACCGCTTTCTTCTAAATCTGGAACCATATTTTTTTCGCCTTTAGCACCGGTACAAAAATAATCGCGCTGTGTACATCCCCTATGATCACCAAAGATATGTTTCGGTCCATTTAAAATATCTATTTCCAGTTCTCTAATTTTTGTATCTGTAGTTGCATCTTGGCTTTTTCTAAATTCAATGGCTTTGGTAACTGCACTACGAAACCTGAGAATATTTTCTGAGATTATGTCTTTTAATTCGTTTTTCTTGGTTTTTGGTTTTTTGGCAACTTCTCGTAGGTTGTTTATGTAATTGCGCAAAATATGGTTTTTGCATTCAACTTTTTGTATTATAGTGGAAGGACCATAGGGCATGGACTCCACCAGTTTTCGATGCACGCTGCTGTCGCCATCACCCACTAATTTTACATATTTCATACCGTACATCTCCATTGATTTTTGGAAACCTTCTACTATGATTGCAGCCTCCATTCCAGTTGATGGACCGGTCCAATTTCTATAGCAGGTGTGTTCTCGACATTTGTTATCTTTGTACAGATCCTTCCGTGCACACACCAAACAAAACTTATTTTTAACGGCAATATACAGCACCTTCTTTGTCCGAAGTCCAACTATTCAAGCAACCCCTGACAAGGCGTTATAATTAGTGCGATACGACCGTTTGCTCCACGCTCCGTCTGCTACTACTGCAATGTTCGGACACCCTTGGTCATCTACTTCTCCTAGTTCCACTGCTAGTTTCGTCTCTTCTTCCGCGGCTTTCTTCGTCGCGTCAATTGCAGCTCGGTTATAGATTTCGCAAACTTCATCTTGGTAAACGGTGTAAGTAGCACTTGATGGACTGGGAATATCTAAACCCGCAGAAAACTCAGTAAGTTGGGTATATCCGGCACCGATGGACACAATCGCAGATACGGCCGATAAATTAATGTTCATTCGCGGATTTTCTGAATTTTTCGTTGAAATTGTCTGGGTTTTATTGCACACTGCACATTTAACAGTAAATACCGACACAAACCCTTTGCGTCTTTCACCAATAAGATCCATATCGAAAAACGAGCACCCAAATCTATTGTGCTGTAGTGCCTTCAGTGTCCTGAAAAAGTGCGCGATATCTACAATTCTGCGACCACTAATTTCCGGACGCTGTTCTTGTTCTTCTGGTTCCATTGCTTCAGTGTCTAAATCCGGAAAAGATTCTGTCGATGAACTGCTTTCATTAACATTTTCGGAAACAATGGAATTTTCAAAATAACAGACTTTATTTTCGGATGAAAATATTTCCTCCTCGCTATGGAAATTTGTTTCGTTATCATTAAAATATTCTTCAGCAGAAGAAACTGACATATTCACTTCACTTTCTTTATCGTGTACACGCGATACACATGGTGCACTAACTGTGCGCACCCTTTCTTTTGCCGCACGAATTTTCTTTATTTTTTCTTTGACACTACGTCTTGTTTTAGTCAACCGCAAGTGCTTCGAATTTGCAAACTCTGTACGACCCATTCTCGAAAACTAAGAACGACTAACTGAAACACAGGCAATATCACATCGTACTAATCGCTTGGTAATTATTGTTCAACTCGGATATTATAATTAGGTAGGAGTAATGAGTAAGTACTTCCTAGAATGAAGTCATTATGTATATTAGATGATATTAGATATTATATTATATGGATGATGAATCTTTCTACGGGCCTTTTCGGTTTTCGAAAATTTAATTTTGATATTTTGACATGTTTATTAGAATCGATAAAATTGAAAAAGTATAGCTTATTATACGCAGAATGGCGAGGGCTTTCAAATGAAGTATCACTCGAACCCCTTGCCATTTAAAATTCTGGCGTCGTTGAGCGTCACGACGCCACCGTAACAGAATTCAAATTTTTTGTTTACCGAAAATGTAGTATTTGTAGTCTTATTTCATATCCTAAAGTTTGGTTTTCCTAATTCAAGTTTTGCTA
This sequence comes from Agriotes lineatus, assembly GCA_940337035.1. Taxonomy (NCBI): domain Eukaryota; kingdom Metazoa; phylum Arthropoda; class Insecta; order Coleoptera; family Elateridae; genus Agriotes; species Agriotes lineatus. The sequence continues at coordinate 34,796,175 of OW679196.1, read as the reverse complement.
AAGTTAAGCCGGGGGTGGTGGGGTTACTTTACGAATGCAGTGTTTATACACTGCGTTCGTAAAGTAACCCCACCACCACCGGCTTAACTTTAGCAAAACTTGAATTAGGAAAACCAAACTTTAGGATATGAAAGTAACCTAAGATACTCAAAATTTCATCCTGAACCCAAATATCTAAAAATATACAGGGTATCACATTTAAAAAACAAAAATTGAGGTCATTTCCGGCGAAACCGGAAGCGCTAAAAATTATTTAATATGCCAGAAAATGGACTTTTGTGTATAGTTTATAACCCCCGAGTTTTATTTCGATATGTCAAAAACTAAAAAACTACAGGAGTGAGCCTCTTTTTTGTGGCATCTGGTTATAATAGAAAAACTTTGAAACAAGAAATATCCACCAAGGTTACTTCCCAAGAGGCGCGGCGCCTCTTTTGGACGCTTCCTAGTGCCCCTTGGGCGTCTCTTGGTGCTCCTTGGAACTCACCCTCCCCCCCCCCCCCCCACGCATAGCGGGGGTTGCGGGTGCCTAGTTACTCCACTGCTTATAATATTTTTTACAACAAACATTGGAGACCAAAATGTATAGAACTAACTATGGAATCTTGCTGAATCGTATAATAATTATACTAATATTGAATTCGAAAAATTGTGATTTTATCTAAAATATTAGTTTGGTCTTGATAATATAGATTCATTGGTGAATTAAAAATATTTACTTTAACAATTTCAAAATTTTTATTTATTAGTAGTAAATACGACATGCCTTAATTACTAATTATTGTACATACATACAGGTATCTATTTTATAATACGAATATTTATTGCTGGTTTAGCCATATCCGATCGTTAGACTATTTAAAAACTAATTAAATATTCATTTAGCCAAGAAAATATGTAACTACATATTGAAAATACATAAATGAATTGTATACGTGTCGGAAGGCAATGCATAATTTAAAATGTGAAACAAAATGCCAACGCAAACGATTTGGTATTTAGTACCAAGAAACATTTTAATCCGCTTAACTTTCCAGTTCTTAATCTTTCTCGAGTCTCGAGTCATACACAAACAATTAGTCTTAGTTTTAGTAGTTATGCAACTTTACATACATCAAACAGAATTTTATTTTAAGTAAATGCCAGCCTTAACGTATGGGCACGTATTTCAGTTACAGACTGCATCATATTTCGTAACCATTAACAGAAAGGAATAAAAACATTGATTTTATTTGTTTGCTTTTTGTTTTCTATAAACATTCTGTATTTCCAATTTAAGAAAACATTTTTGTTACTCATGTATGATCTCAGGGTTTGTATAAATTGAAATCCTGGTCACACTAAGTATAGGCGCTCTAGTGTATAGTTCATCTTAAATTACATTAAATTACAGTGTTGTACTATGGAATTATATTTACAGCTCTTTTGTTACATCGAAAATAAATCATCACTTTGAAAACCAACGCTTGAAGAGCAAGGATGATTTAAAATCGCAGCAGTTCCGAAAAGAAGGAAACGAGGACTACAAAGATGAGAATTATAAAGAGAGCGCAGTTACGTACACCAAAAGCTTGTGCTATGCGACATATAATAGTGAAGCCTATGCAACAACTCTCGCCAATCGGTCTGTTGTCTTCTTCAAATGTAAAGATTACGAGGTATTAATGTTTTCTTAAAACATGTAACTGTTGCTGGCTATTTATTTTATTTGCATTGCAGAGCTGTATCAAGGACATAGATTTGTGCTTGAAAGCTGACTACCCCGAGGCTTTGAGACCAAAAGTGTGCATACGTAAGGCGGAGTGTTACCAGAAGCTGGGCGACTCTTTGAAAATGAGAACCATCCTTCTTGATGTTTTAAATGTGATCGACTCCATGGGACTTTCCTTAAAACCCATCGCTGGTAATATTTGAGACTAGGCTGCTTGCCGTACGAATAAATTTTTATATTTTGCAGAAAATTACAGAAAAGCTGTGAAGGAACTGATAACAGAAGAAGCCGATACAAAGAAAGATGAAACAAATTGTTTTAATAAACTACCAATCTTGGATGGAAATCCATCATTCCTTGGTGCATCTAAGGCTATTGAGCTTCAGTAAGTATTGACATTTGGAATTTTAGTTCTACTTTGGCTTTATGTATTCAACTTGAACTTCTTGTTTTAAAGTGTTTTTTTCAGTAGCTCTTTTCGAAGACATTTTTATGTTAATGATACAATTTTTTAACTTGATTATTATGTAACCAGATCTTACCATGCTGTTCGAACACTTTCTCAATGAATTGTAGAATGCAAATCTCTCAAAACAGTAATTGGAGTGGAATCTTTTCTGCAACTTAATATTTCTTGCATATTTAACTTGCTCAAGATGACCAAAACAGTCAGTGTTTAAGGTACATGGTATTCCGCATGCTTAAACCTTGTCCAGAACAAGCAAACAAACAAAGAAAAACTAATACTAATAATCACATCCTGAGAGGGAAAGCCCCCTGATTGTTTATCCCGTTGGATAGTCATTGGTAAACTTTGCTGCATGGTACTTCCCAAGTTCTATTTATTTTTTTATTTATTTAATATGATTTTACATGAAAGTTCTCTGCTAATCACTTTTAAGATCGCGGCAGTTCATCGAATTGGGTTTTTTTTAGAACGAAAAATTGCCATAGCCCTCTTATAAATAGAGTTCGCGAGGATTGAGAATACCTTAGATTCCTTCTTTAGTCTTGAAGACACAAGGTCGCCCCCCCCCCCCCGCCCCATTTCCGATTTTGTAAACCTTGTTTAAAGCATACTCTTGAAACAAACCATTTCATAATTACAGGAGCGATTGGAGTCAGTAGGGAATATAAAATTTCGCTTGGCAGAAAGAAATCTCTTTGGATCCTGCCTAGGGTAATAGTACATACATTGTATATCTAGGACGAAAAGCGTAACATTTTCAGACGACTGTGAATATTGTAAAAACACAGGAGTCTGGGAATGTTGCTTTTTGTCCAAGATACACATACTATTTTTCCGCCGATCGATACGAGTAATTAAAAAAAATTAGGAAATAGTACTCGAATATTCCCTGCCTAGGCCGGGAATAACATTCCTGTACGGTTTTACTGTAAATTACCTAGCAACGGCTGATGTAATGGAATTTTTGACTTTGCTCAAAAACAAATTGTCAATAATGTGTCAGTTCTAGTACGATTGACGGAAAAATTTAATTTATTATATTTTTTTCAAATGTTACGAGCAAATTGTCCAGTGCACAATAACAACTAATATAATTGCAAAAATTTACAGCTGATGTTTTAACAACATACAATACGATCATTTAATGAGGTATAACAACTGAAATCAATTATAATCAATTAAAATTCATTATAATCAATTAATTATATTATATTATAAGTGAGAGAAATGCATCATTATTTGCGAGTGAGAATTTTGAATCGCGAGTGCCCCAGCACGAGCGATACAATTTCTCACGAGCTTATAATGGCATTTCGCTCACGTGTGATATACGACGTTTTATCTTACAGTAGCAATTCTTGTGCCTAAATAGTTTGCGCAGTCAGAATATGTCGCGAAATAAATTTATAATTAGTCGGCTATGATTTGTGATATACGTTTGACAGTACTGAAGTGTATTGTCAGTCTATGTCAAATCCGAGGTTCGTAGGCTAGGTTTTATTTGTTATTTGACTCAGATTGACGCAAAACTTAACCTGAAAATTACGAATTTGACATAGCTTGACAGTGCTACCAACAATGCAGTAGTATAAACAATGAAAACTCACTTGTGAATAAAACTTCATTTTAGTCACTGAAAACAGTTGTATAATGTATGGTAATAGGCTCTACTGTAAGATAAAATTCATTATGTTCAATTTACATATTAAAATCAATTCACATACAGTGTGTACATAAAGTAAGGAGTAAATGCATTATCTAGAAAAAGAAAAACTTTTCGGAAAAATCCTCGCACACGTCAACCTTTGTTTTAAGATGCGCACCTTTTGACGTTCTAGTCTCATTGGTAACATCATTACTGTTTCGGATATGATGTCATCGTAAAACGATAAAGAAGCTGACCTGCGGTTAATTAATTAAAATAATCAATGGTAGTAAAAAATCGCAGATTAAGCTCCTTAATGTACGCACTACAGGGAAGATCTAAAAATTTTACTTACCGCTCAGGCCGAACTAGCTCAAATTCGGCGATAAGGTAGTGAGTTCAAACCACCAGCTGTGTACCCTGCAAAGTCTTCAAAAAAGATATGGGCGCCCGAAATCAGATGATTTCGAATAATATTACTAACTACAAGTGACTAGCACTTATTTCTTAACGCTAAATAATCTTGCAGTCTATAATGGTAATTCAATATTTAATAATTAGAATAATTTGGTCAAAAAAAATGTAATAATGATAGAAATGTGCAAATTAATTAAAGGTTGCGACACGCACCAAGATCAAGAACCCCTTTCAGATTATTAAATTAATTGTAACCACAAATAAATCGAGTGAAATGCATATCGCTGTCATTTAAAAAAAAACCTTTCTGTTCAGGCCATTGAAGGCAAAAAACGTGAATGCTCCTTTCACAAAGGTTTGATTACACATATAAATTGTAGCTTTCAATATTAATTGTAATTAAGTATACGCATTTAAACTTCAAATATTAAAACTGATTGAACGTATGCGTCTAAACTTTACATGTTAGTAATAACGGAAAGTATAAATTTAAACTTTAAATACTGATAGTTATGGAATGTACGAATTTAAATTTCAAATATCGAAGATAATTTAATATAATATTAATCTCGGAATAACCAGTCCGAATCAGCTTGAAAGCAGGGAAACCATCCACTTTTAATGCGGTATTTACCACAAAAGTAACACTAACCTCGAACCTCCAACGCCCATAAGTTGCTGACAGGCAAATGCTGGCCGGGGGTTGCTACACCCTGTGGTTAAAAGCACTTTGGATGCGTCCGTAATTGAAGCATGGCCACTCCCAAATTGCAGAAGCTAGGTAGGACATTAGCCGGTGTTGAAAATTAAGTCAGGTAAAACTGTCAATTAACAGCTAAAGAAACATAATTAATACAAAAATAGCAAGCAGAAAATCTCAATCGTACCTGAATCAAAACCATCAGCCCTTCAAAAATTAATCGTCGTAGCGTAATAAAGCACGAACGGGAGCTTTTTAGAAACAAGTTGCTTCGTCGAGGTGCAGGAAAAGAATCCTAGCGCATTCGCCACTAACGAAAAACAGCTGAACACTGCGACCTCGCGATAAGCACGTGGAAGTTTTTGGGTTTTTCATAATCGGTACCAAATGAGCGACCCAATAAATTGAAATAATTTGAAATACAATGGATTATAATTCAAATAAAAATATACAGGTTAGACCAGAAATAATTGGATAAATAGAGAAAACAATTAAGCGGCGCGAAAAATATTTTTCAATCGGCATTTTTTCAAATAGCAACTTCTATTTTTGACAGTGCCATTTGAAAGAGCATATTTTTGTGCAGACGTGCTGTCGAAAGTTTTGTCATGTTACATAAGGAAATTTTCGATAAAATTAATGTTATAGTGATTTAAAATTTATTTATTTGAAATCGGCATTAAAGTACCTCGAAATCGTGATAGAATGACGTTTTTAGGGCCATTCACCTTCTAGCTCAGCAGTAAAGAGTGTCAACAAAGGACGATGATTGGAGCTCCTGTGGAAAGATAACGATTGGTTATTTAAACGTGTGTTTATTCTAAAAACTAAATTTACTATGTACAGGTTTATATATAAAAAAAATAGGAAGAATATGGCGCGCTGCTCGAGGGCGGTATCTCGAGAGACGAGACGCCGGGCCGCGGTCGACACTTGGCCGGTGGCAAGCTGAGGCTCGTGATGGCGGAACGTGGAATCGGACAAATGGCAGCTGGCAGAGACCCACTCTGGTCAGGAAGCAGCTGGAGCAGACCTGGAGCTTGGGGCGTCTTGAGGCCGTGCAGAGGACCGCTGGCGGAGACACACTTCGGTGGCACGCAGCTGGTGCGGGCGGAAGCTTGTGGCGTCTTGAGTCGGGCAGGGTACCTCTGAGGGCGATACACACCGGTTGCAGGCAGCTGCAGCGGACCTCGAGCTTGGGGTGGCTGGCAGCGGAGCCGGACGTCGGCTGCTCGTTGGGGTTCGCATGCCGCACATAGGTCGTGCGTGCTGAGGCTGTAAATTTTCGGCCGCATGATTTGGAAGTGCGAGCACGATAGCTTGAAGTTGTTGGCTGGCGTTGCGGATCGGAGACGAGCTGCACGGTGGTTCCTGCTCCGATTGCTGGATGAAGATGCTGGGCCGCGCTAGGGGGGGGGGTGCGAGCTGTAAGTGGTAACCGCAGGTAGAGCGGAACGTAGTGGTCAGTGCTTCTAATCCTCAGTAATCGGGGAGGTAATGATTCCATTTTCTCGGTGCTCTGAAATTATTCTGGGCAGCGCTGGAGGGCGCGAACCCTGGGTGGTATCCGGGCACTCGGGGTCGCACAAGGAAAATGCGAACGGGAGAGCTGGCGCTGGAGGCTTCCATGTGAGTCCATCTGATGATTCTGGGTCGCGCTTGGGGGCGCGAGACCTAGGCGGTGTCCTGGAACTGGAGGCTGAGAGCGAACTGGGAGATTCGACTGCTCAGGACTTCATATAGATGATGATCTGATGATGGATGAAGTTAATGATGGGAAGTTATCCATGTTCTGAAAATGACCCTGTTTATAAAGGGATCTCTCGGCTTTGTCCCCCTATTCTTCGTTCCCATTGGCTGGAGAGTGGGGCGACATGGCCGCGTTCCTCTTTATTCCGGGCATTTTTACTTTAATTAACCGGTGTCTTAATTTAGCGGCCTAATTTTGTCACTATAGTTTTCCCTGGCAAAAAAACGCGCCTGTTGATATGTCACTGGAGGGGCTTTCTGTGGACTGCGACGGACTTCAAAATTTCAAATCTGAATTATTATTTTTCTCTGCGCTCGACGGTGGGATTTCGGTTCGCGTGATAACTGATATCCAGAGCATTCCTTAGGTCGCGGGGAATCTTTTAATACCACACATGACTGGCTGCTGGCTGATAGCCTGCTTTTTTAATTACTAAATTGGCGGCTTATAACATCCGGCTGAGTTTGAATTTTTCCTCTCGGAGTTCGTGGTTTAGCGTCCGCGCTCCGAGCTTAGATTTTGTTGGCGTGATGGCTGAGGTCCAAAGCATTCTTTAGGTCGCGGGGAATCTTTTGATACCACACATGACTGGCTGGCTGATTGCGTTTCTTGTTAATTAATCCATTGCTGGTTCCCTGAGTGAAGGCGTCGCCGGACGACATGTGCCTTCACTTGACCAGCGGGTTGTTTACAGCCCCTTAATCTTGAGGCTTAGTGCGGAGGATCGATGTTTACGCGAGATTCAGCCTCATGCGACGTGCCCTGGAATAATGTGCATTTTATTGTTTTTTCCTTCTCGGTGCTTAGGGCCAGGCGGGCGGCTGCATGCGCTGTTGGACCCAGCGTCCATCGTTCTGGAAGTTTCTTGGTCTAGCCTAATTTATGATTCCCTTCCGTTGGTCGCCGGCTACGTGCTTCTTCCTCAAATTCCTAACCGCTTACTTCCATAAACTTTATGAGTGTTTTCCCTAAATTTCTTGGAATTCTGTGCACTGGCGAGGCGTTGGGCAGGCAATTGAAAATCGTCCGGCGTGTGACCGTGGGAGCTAATTAAGTAGGGTTAGAATTTAGCTGTGTTTCTGCCTCTTGAAAAATCAAAGCGGGATCGAGGGTGGTTACTGGCAGATGAAAAAAAAAAAATTTTTTTACATGGGCCGGTATTTGACGAGTGGAAATCATGCACGGCCATTACTCGCAAGATAGTAGAAAACAAGAACGCCCACAAATAACATAGCGCAGAACCGTGGAAGAAGAAACGCAACTCACAATTACAGACCTGAAGAAAATAGCAGACAATATAGAAGTCTGGAGAGATTTTATAAACACTATGTCCCCTGGGGGAATAACGGGAAATAATAATAATAATAATGATAATAACTAAACAACAACCACTAACCTATCACTTCTTCGTTCGTTGTATGATATTTGTTTGAGGAGCACTAAGCAGTTCTGCCCGCCAGATATCCGAATGATAGCTCTTACGCATGCGGCAAAAGTGGTCTATGATACTGCATTTTAGCCGAATTTAATATAAATATTAGTAGTAGGGAGGCCAAGAAACTTAATAATTATTTTCGTGAGACTGAGTAGGTTTATAACGACAAGTGATATCATCGTAATAAGCGGTGTTTCCTCAGTAGAAAAACTCCTGTTGTCGCTTTCTCAGTCTGTGGAGTGAGGAGCTGTGACGTCACAAAGATGGCAATTTTTGGTACCAGGTTTTGTACAGTAAAACTAGTATTTAACCCAAACATCCAAAAAAGAAAATTCTACCCAGTGGAAAACTGTTTAGCACCCTCCTCTTAGTAACTGGTAACAAGTTGCACGAAGTTGCGCGTCGGATTTAGGCGGAAGGGGGTTGGAAAGGTGGTAAAATGGTAGGTTTTAACAGTTTTTCGCAAATATCTCGTTAACTGTGAGGTTTAGCGCAAACTCTACCTTATATAAAATTAATCTACATTTAATTTACAATAAAAATGGTCTTATTTATTTTTGCACTCCAGTAAAGGATTACGGAGATATCGAGGGAGTAAAATGTAACTTTTTCTGTTTGGCAAAAAAACCAAAAATGACGCTTATGAACTCGTAATATTCGCTAGTTTTATTAAAAGGCCGCCGAAACGACTTTTTAAAAAAACGTTTATTTTTATTTTACAATGAAATATAACATTGGAAGCACACAGCTTAGCTGCTAGACAATATCTTACATCTAGCTATGAACTAACTGGAACTTATCTTAAAGGTGCAGGCTACTTGTATATATACTATGTCTAATCAGCTAAGATAAGCGTTATCTCTAAAAGGGAGCGTGAGACAGGAAGCCACGTGCGTTCAAGGTTGCAGACTTGCAATTCACACAAAGAAGCTATTATTGTTCAAGGTTGCAAGCTTGCAGTTTTACACAGGGGGCCATTGTCTAGTCATAATATAACTCGTCCGCCGATAAAATGTTCAATAGCGGGATTCAAATATGCCTCTATTGAACTTACAAAAAAAGAAAAGAAAATTCAACTTATGCATTTACGTTAACTGGTTCAAAATCTTTATTTAGAGATCTAATAAGTTTAATCTTCATTGTGTTCCTATTATAATATAAATACAATACAAAAATAATTAATATAAGAATAGTAAATAGCGTAAATACAATCGCAGACACACTTAAGTTATCGGATTTAATATAATTAACAGGTTTTAACAAATTTTCATATTTATTAAGCTTAATTCGGTCCTCAACCAATTTCTGGGTGTCAACGGGTATCAAGTCAATCTTTGAAACATTTATGTGATTCGATTCAGGAATTATTAAGCGGTCAATGTTTGAAATTTTTAAATTAACGATTTCATTTGAGGTTCTTTTTGCGGGAAACAACATGTGTTTTTGATTTATCGAAACAGTATAGTCTGAACTGAGGTGTAAGAGGTTAGTGCCAGATATTCCTTTTCTAAAATTCTGATTTTTACATTTGACGTCCAATATTGCTTCAGATGGGGAAGATATTAACCATGTCGCAGGATTTATTTGTCATATTTTGATCTCTGTTAAATTGAATAAATAAGGGATACATGTTTTATTTTTATTAAATGACAGAAGTTGTGTTTCGCACAATTTGTCGTTGGGTATTTCGAAGTATTTATTTTGATTACAAAAGTAGGTGTCTAAAGTTATAAGTTTACAATGACTTATTTCAACGGGAATGCTGTTTTAACGTTGAATAATAAAGTACTATATGTAGGTATAATCATACGAAATTGATAATTTTGGATAAAAATCGGAAATGGTATTAATTGTATCATTTGATAATCGTTGGTTTTGGAAGTAAGAGGTATTTCGAATATAAATGTAATTCTGTTTTTAACTTGGTAAACTTTTGTAATGATAATTGACTCGTATAAATGTAAATACTGTAACTCTGCAGGATAGGGAATAGTTAAAGCTTTTTCTGATAAGCTATTGAGATACGTCGAAATTTCATTTAGATTTTCAATTAAATCGTCATTATCAATTAATGACATATGCATCTGTTGATTTTGGGCCAAAGTTAATGCATTTTCTAGTTCCAAACAAGTGTTAATAAGTAGTTGTAAAAATTGAATTGCTTCTAGCAAGACTGTTTTTAAGGAGTATGTAGCGAGATTTTTGCCTAATTCCTCATTTTGTAAAATTATTTTATTTATATTTCTGTCTAATAATTCCTGGCTCTGTGCTATAACATTGATTACTGAAATGGTATCATTTAAAATTTTAGTTTGCTCTAATATAATGTCATTTTGAATTTTATTGCTTTCTTGTAATTTAGTAATCATAGATTCGTATCTGACTCCATCGTTGGCGTCGAGGTTTCCAGTTAAGAATTTGAAGGCGGATCCAAAGTCCGTCGAAAAGTCGTCTCTTATTAATTTTGTGTTTGACATCAGGGAATAATTGATTTAGGAGTTTATCTGCTTTTTCAATATATTGTTTTAATATTATGAGTAAATTGTTATGATTAATGATAACATCATCAATCCTTTTAAATTTTGTATATTCAATAACATAACTTTTATTTTCGAGTAAGGGTATTACTTTCATTAAATTAGTTCTAAGTGTGTCATAACTAACAAATATAGGAGTTTAGTGTACATTTCAAATAAGCGTCCATTCGCTTTGTTTAAGCACTACGTTTCCTAAGTTTAAGGGATATAATCCGGGATTATCTTTTAAATTCTTAATAATAATATCGCTCTGTATAACTGGTGATTGAGTCAGCAGGGTACAGGCGATGAAGAGGGTAGTAATCCTGAAAAAAGGGAGAGCAATAATTCCTTTTAGTCAGGGTGTTTTATATATCCTTCTTTTTTCTTAAATTAGATTTAATTTTGAATTTCAACTTCTGAAATTTGTTTTAACAAATATTTTTTCATTTAATTAGAATGTTTGATTTTTCCGAATTGGTTTTAATTTTAAATTTCATCTTTACTTCTGAGATGTGTTTTAACAAATACTTTTTCATTTAATTGAAATGTTTGATTTTTCTGAATTTGAATTTAATTTTAAATTGTTGTAAAGGTTTTTCTTTGTTTTCCTTTAGCAATATCAATTATAAAGGTATGTTGCTGTGAACATTTAGTTTTAACGCAAGAAATATTGTGATTATTAAAATTGTAAATACGCATAATACGAGCTTAGGTCTTGTTTGTTTGTTAAGTATAATTTTTATTTGAGTTTTTCTGATTTAAATGATTTTAGTCTTAAGTTTTTTCTTAAGATATTATTTTTTAAAAATACTTTTGATACTTGAAGTTACTGATTTATTTATTAGAATTTATTTGCAATACTTAAAGTTTTTCAAAAATTCAGGGGTGTGTACAATCTTATTTTTTCTTTAAACATAAGGTTAAAAATTTAGTTATTAATGCAAAGTCTTTGACAATTTTTCTATAATAGACTATTTGATTAAAAATGATTTTATTTCGATTTTTAGGTGCTGGGAAATTTTGATTGTTGAATTTTTAGATGAATCTAATTTTATTCCTTCTAAAGTAGCCATATAATCTAAATATTTTACAGATTTATGTTTAAATTATTAAATCTTATGAGTTGACTTTTATTGTCAGTTTCGTAACGGATAAAGGTATTTCGGGAGAGTAAAATACATCTCTGTATTGAAAACATAAATTAGTCAAAAGAGTTTTTTTTTTGTCTTCGTTTAAGTGGTCTAGTCTTAAATTGTTTTTTAAATTGTTATTTACATTAATTATCTAAAATACTTTTAATGTTTGGAGTTTTTATATTAAAGTTGTAAAATCTGATAGACTGATTTTTGTTGAGTTCATAATTTTTATTTTTATAACATTAAGGATTATAAATATTAATTTCTTGTATTTCGTTTAAAGTATTAATTACGCTTGTTTTAAATTGATTATTGTATGATTTCAATTGCTGAAGGCATGACTAATTTTTCATTAAATTTTAATTTTGGAGTTATTTTAGTTCCATTTTTTTATGCTGAAAAATTTTACGAAAAGTTCTGTACACAGGGTTAACTTTAGGTTTTGTTGAGAAAAAAAAAATCTTAATTTTTAGGTTTGGAAAAATTACATTAGTTTCACTTTTTTTTGTTTAGTTTTTACGGGTTGTAATAAAATGGTATCGTAGCTCTTTCTGTCTGAATATGCATCCATTTATAATCGGATCCAATAAGTCCTATATAGTCTTGGTTAAAATTATATAAATAACATGTATTTGTTCCGTTTTCATAAAAAAGACTGGAGATTGGTAAATCTGCAATTAAGTTATGTTGAGAAATTCCATGAGATGTAACTATCTCGAATTCTGTTTCATAAATATAATTTGGAAAATGTTGTTGTACAAATTCTGGAGAAATTATTGTTTGTGAGCTACCTGTATCAATTAATAATTTATCGCCGGTGGCAGGAACTATAATATACCTACGGAAGATCTGATTTTGAATTTATATTAAAAGTTAAAATATGCTTTTCCGAGGCTCTTAATGAAAATTTACGGTATTGCTTGGATCTGGAAATTCATAATAATCTGATGTAATGTCCAAGTCTTGGGGTTCATTTTGGAAATATAGGTCTGATTGTTTGTATTCTGGATTTTCTTGAGAATTTTCGAATAAATTTTCTGTTAGATTTTCATGATCAACAGGGGAATTTTCTTGTTGAACATTACTGTGATAAAATAGTTGATTAAAATTTCTATTAACGTTTTGAGAATTTGCTCGATATTTATTAGGGAAGTTTGATTGTTGAGTAGCTGGTCTTTTTATAGTGCTAAAGTCCATAGGTTCTGGTTTATTTGTTGGTGAAAAATTTGGTTTAGGTGCAAATGCATTAAAGCTTGAATTTTGAGTTATTCTAGAATTATTAGGATTGTTAAAATTTGTTGGACTTATAAAATAGTTGGGATTTTGATTAAAATTACTTTTAGGATTTTGGTTAAAATTACTTCGATTTTGTTGGAATGGTCTTTGCATAAAATTTGGGTTATTAAATTTAGGTTGATATGAATTTCGTGTTTGAATATTGGAAGTTAAATTTGATTTATTTAATTTCTGACTTTGAAAATTATTTTGATTTTGAGAATATCTGATATCGATTTCTTCTTTTACTATGCTTAAGGCTTGTTCTAGTGAAGTTGGGTTTCTACTTCTTACGAAGCTTCCTAAATTTTCATTTAGTCCACTTGTAATAAAAGTGCGAAGTGCTAAATCTTTGTTAGCCTTTAATTTATAAGTGATAATGGCTTGTGATTCTCGACTCAGAGAAACTTTTGAATTATAAATAGCCAAATGGGTTCTAACTTTATTGAAAAATTCTATGGGGGAGTCTTTATTCTGTTTTAATTTGGTTAAATCAATTAAAAGATTCAATTCTGACCTTTGGTCGCCAAAATTTTCAATTAAGACATTTTTTAAGTCTTTCCAGTTATTATACTGGTAACCTGTAATTACTTATAACGCTTGACCTTTTAATTTATTCCTTATCGAATTTAAAATTACTTGGTTGATATAATCGTTTGAGTTTTCTGTGCAAAATTTAGTTGCAATGATCTCTGCGGATCTGACAAATTCCGAAAGAGTGGCTTGATTACCATCGTATGTGGGAATTTCATTTAGTAAAGCTACGTTAAAATGTGGTGGAGACAATGATGTACTTTGTTCAACCATATTTGGGTTGTTACAATTATTTAAAAATAAAATTCTAGGGATAGAATACCTTGGTGAGCGTAGTCGATCTCGTGACATAAAATTGTACAATTGTTTAAAAATATAATTTTTTTATCTAATGCTTCAAGATCACCATTAACATAAAAATTTTGTAGACAAAAATTAACTTTACTTATTTATTTCACTTATTTTTAATTTTGTTTTATGTTAGTAAACAGTTTATTGACTAGGGGATGCCTAACAGGGGGTACCTACGTACAAGAACGCAAGCACAAATGCAAATTAAGCACACCTAGTATGTGCAGCAATTGGTCTGGCTTACTACGTTCTGTCTGAACTTATAAATAAATATTAGAACTATGTTAGTATATTTAAAATTTGATTAATATTAATTAACTTTGTTGTTTAGGCGAACGCTTTAATAATTATTACTTTTGAAAATTATATTACGTTACTTTGTTGCCTTTAAAATTAAAACCTTGCTTACTTTGAAGCTTGAAAATTATTACTTGATTTTAAAAAGTATATTGCATTACTTTGATGCTTTTACAAATTAATTATTTTGCTTTCTTTGAAGCTTGAAAATTATTACTTAGGAGAACGCTTTAATAGTCGTTACTTTGTTGCCTTTAAAATATACCTTGCTTTTTCTCTAAAGCTTGAAAATTATTCTTTGAATTATAAAAATATGCACTTACATTGTACGTTACAATTGACGAAGGGCGTGCGATCTGCTACGTCCTGTTGTCTTCAAAAAGGATGCGTCGATCCTGTTGATGTCGGCTGGCCTGCAAACAGCTAGGTCCTGAAGTCCGACTTTGGATGGCCTGCTTAACGCTAGGTCGTCATCCAAAAGTTGTCCTGGGGTCGTCGTTGTTGACGTTGCCAAACCAGAGACTGATCCCAATGATCAAGTGGTCCCAATGACCAGATGGTTCCAATAACCACGGAGGAGCAGAAGCTGGGTCGACGGGCGCTTCTCACGATCGGGCGATGATTGTCCCTACTGGAGATGTCCGAAGATCCGCTGGGTGGTAGGTGTCGATTTGCGGCAAAGAGCTGAACCTCAAGGAAAGTTGCTGGTCGACTCGATGTTTGTAGTTTTCCAGGTTTTCCTCCACAAATCCGAACGACTGAGCCAGTTTTATTAAAAGGCCGCCGAAACGACTTTTTAAAAAACGTTTATTTTTATTTTACAATGAAATATAACATTGGAAGCACACAGCTTAGCTGCTAGACAATATCTTACATCTAGCTATGAACTAACTGGAACTTATCTTAAAGGTGCAGGCTACTTGTATATATACTATGTCTAATCAGCTAAGATAAGCGTTATCTCTAAAAGGGAGCGTGAGACAGGAAGCCACGTGCGTTCAAGGTTGCAGACTTGCAGTTCACACAAAGAAGCTATTATTGTTCAAGGTTGCAAGCTTGCAGTTTTACACAGGGGGCCATTGTCTAGTCATAATATAACTCGCTCCAAGTGTATTATATAAAGTGTTCAAGGAAGTGGGGCGGCCAGATGGTTATGGTGAAGCACCCAGCACAAAAGACGAACAAGATTTGAACAGATCATCCACTACTACACATGTTGAAGTGAGAGTGGAAGATGGAATTAATGTCACTCTAGGACAAGCAAAATTTTTAACTAATATTAAGAACAAGATACAACTGATTACTCTCATCACTATACATACATTTACAGCAAGCTGGCTGCAGAGTGATTCAGGAAGAAGGTGATGCTGACACCAAGATCGTTTTGACTGCAATTGACGAATCAAGAAGGAAACAGCGGCTATCGTAATTGGCAATGACACCAATTTATTGGTCTTTTTGGATGTTCATGCCCCTGCCAACAAACAGTTGAAGATGGTTGTACCGAAGAAAGGTTACAAAGAAGAAAAAGTTTACTGCATTGGAGACATTCAGCGTGGTATCGGGGAAATGAAAGATGTTCTCTTGACAGTTTACACTTTCACCGGATGTGATACCGCTTCTTCAGTTTATAGAAAGAGCTGATGCTGGAAACCATTTCTTCCATTCGATATTTGCATCAACAAATGCAGATAATTTGGATACTCTGTGCCATCAATGTTATTTGTAGACCATCGCAAAGCAGCCTGTACACACAAATTTCAGGTTGGCTGTACTTTCCCCCACTTCAGCAGCTGCACAACAACACTCTTAAAGAGTTTACCACAAGTGCAGCAATGGCTCAATCTCAGTAACGATTCACTAAAATGGGGTTGGAAAAGGATTGGTCGTTATTAGCGTCTAGTTGCAACCACAAAGGCAGCTGATCCTAAAAAATTGCTCTCCCTCATTGTTTGCACTTGTAATGCGAGGTGTGTCAGAAACTGTGAGCATCGACAGGGTGGCTTGAAATGCTCAAACATGTGCAAGAATTGCTGCGGACATAGGGTGCACCAACAGAGATGCACTAATTATTCAAGACGGAATCGATGACGATAATCTTCAAAATTAAAAAGAGCTTGAAGATTTTTAGATTACTGAATGATGTTATTTATTATTATGTAACTACCTCGTACGTTGTACATACCACTTTTCATTGAAGAACATTGAATTTACTGAAAAGCATGTATTGTGAAGTAAAACAATTTCCATTATTTTTTGTATTAAAGCTTATTAGATAAAGTGTGTAGTTAACCTTGTTTTAATGCTATCCACATGATTTTATCTTTTTATGAATATATGACAAAAGATGGAGGTAATTTAAGTAGGTACAAATATAAAAGCACAAACGGGAAAGAGGAAAACGATATGATGAGTTATTCAAAAGGGTAAATAGGCAAAATGAAGATACAAGCGACAAAGGAGGAGAGCAATGTAGATACATTATCAAATACAGTATGGCTATTAATTTATAGTACTGAAAATTTCAAACTTTTTAGTTGTTACCTATTAAGTTGTTTCAATATCTTCTGAAGAGTCCTGTTCACATTCAATTTTGCAGCAGATCTCCGTTGACTATGATGTGGTAAATCCATAATTTGATTAAATACACGTTCGTGATTTTCGTTGGTATACACTGTTTTTTTCGTCCAGCTTTACCTTTTGCTTGGTGTAGCACACTTCCAGTTCTTCTAAATTTGTTTATAATGTTCAGTAAAATAGCATTACTTGGTGCCTGTTTATTGAAATGTCCCGAAAATTGTTGGCGGACGAATTTAATGCTTGGACCATTTTGTCTACGTAAACCGTATCAGCAAAAAAAGTGCTCAACTAAAAAGACTTTTTCTTCAGTAGATAACATTATTTACGAATTTGCAAACATATTAGTACATCTAACCAAAACCAAACGTCAACGTTTATGTCAAATAACAGTGTTAATTGTGAGAGGTTTAAGCAAAAGTGGGCCTACCGTTTCAGTAATGTAAATTAATAGCCATACTGTACATACACATAACCGTAGATACATACATACACACATACAAATGTTCTTATATTATTGATGCGTCACTACGTCTTTTTACAACGAAACATACTTTTCATAACGAAACATACTCATTTTCAAGTGAGTACGATGAATCCCAAGCTAACTGGAAAATAATGACATCGTTACCCCCTCCATATCACCGTAACCCTTGTGTGGAAGTCAGAAATGCATACGGCCATTTTTATTGTAAATTAAATATAGATTAATTTTGTATAAGATAAAGTTTGCGCTAAACCTAATAGTTAACGAGATATATGCGAAAACTGTTGAAACCTACCATTTACCACCTTTCCACCCCCCTCCCGCCTAAACCCGACGCCCAATGTTGTGCAACAATTTACCACTTACTCAGAGGAGGGTACTAAACAGTTTGCTGCTGGGTAGAACTTTCTTTTTAGATGTTTGGATTAAACCCTAATTTTTCTGTACTAAAACCTGGAACCAAGAATGGCTATCTTTGTGACGTCATAGCTCCTTACTCCACAGATTGAGAAAGCGACAACATAATTTTTCATACTCAGGAAACACCACCGAATAAGAAGATACCACTTGTCGGTATTAACCTACTCAGTCCCACGAAAATCGTTATTTGACGAGATAATTTAGTTTGGCCTCTCTACTATAGGGATGTCGGCGAGTATCCGGGCCGACCCGGGTAATAGTCAATCCGGGTATATTTTTAGGACCCGGGTACCCAACTAGTAAATTATGTAATGTCCAGAAAGTCATCCTTTTTCGGAGAAGATGATAAAAACTTCAAAACAATAGGAATAAGCTCTAGAAAAACATAACCACGCAGATATAACAATAATCACCCCATCCCATACCAAGTACTTGCAGAACTTTCGCAGCGTAAGGTCGTGAGCGAGCGCTAGTGATATCAAGTGTTGCAGTTAAAATATAGAAGGCCGGGAGGCCGTCGCACACAGCTGTATTTATTAAGCAATTCCAAGCAGATAAGTTATCTTATATTTTATTTAATACTCAACGCTATTTTATTGTTTAGCCGATATGGCATTCTTACAAAACGTTACAAATATGCAATTATCACAACAACAAATCCCACCTAATTATGAAAACAATTCCCAATTGCAAACACCCCAACAAGTAGGAACATACACACAAGCAATGCAACCAATAAACATGCAAGATGCCATGTATTACAGTCAACCCTGGCCAAATCAACAGCACCAACAATACCAACAACAGCAGCGTGTATTATCAAATACTCAATTTCCACCATTGACATTAAATAAGCAATACGAGTGGCAAATAGTGAACCACACTACCAAAAAAAGAGTACGCAGTCCAGATGAGACAGAGGATACAGGAACAACAAGTTATTGGCTGAGTAATCCCACCCCAACTAAAAATCGATACGAAAAGTTGACAACGGATGAAGAAATGGGACAAGAACAAGAAACAACTAACAACAATGAACAAGAACAAAAACCACCACCAATATTTGTATCAAGAGTGACAACTATCCAACCGCTTACATTATTGCTTGAAACCATAGCAAAAGACAGCTACACAATAAAGTCAATTAGCAACGACCAGGTAAAAATCCAACCAAAAACTAAATAAAGAGAACTTTAGTGCAATAATCACAGCCTTAACGGAACGGAAAACGGAGTTTCTTACGTTTAAACCCAAACAAGACAGACATTTTCGAGTTGTTCTTAAAAATCTTCATCCATCGTCTGACATTGAATCACTAAAAAAGGAGTTAGAAAAACTT
Source organism: Agriotes lineatus (assembly GCA_940337035.1). Taxonomy (NCBI): domain Eukaryota; kingdom Metazoa; phylum Arthropoda; class Insecta; order Coleoptera; family Elateridae; genus Agriotes; species Agriotes lineatus. Next base: position 34,777,113 of record OW679196.1, on the reverse strand, counting down.
GGACATAAAGTGGTAAATACGTGGAATATCAAGCATCGCGTTTCAAAAGAACCCCTACCTATGTTCTTTATTGATCTTCAAACTAAAGAAAATAATAAAGAAATATACAATGTCAAACAACTCCAAAACTGTGTAGTGCAATTTGAAGCACCGCATGTTAAAAGAGAGATTCCACAGTGCGCGAGGTGTCAGAGGTATGGGCACACAAAGAATTACTGTTACCAACCCCATAGATGCGTGAAATGCACACAATACCATGCAACAAAAGACTGCCCAAGGAAAGATAAAGACAACGAAGTAAAGTGCGTGAACTGCAATGGCAATCACCCTGCTAATTATAGAGGGTGTTGGGTACACAAGCAACTTCAACAGAAGCTGTACCCAGCTCTGCGCCCAAAGGTTAATAAAATCCCAATAAGAATGGTTCAACCTGGGTTAATGTACTCTCAACAAGCAGCAAAAAATTCCCAGAATGCACAGTACACTAACACAACTCAAGGTGCTCCGGAGAATATATCTCAACACAGAACGGAATTCTCTGAACTACAAATCATGATGCAGAAATTAACGGACCAGATGACTACACTATTAAACCTATTAACCACCGTCATCACTAAACTGGTTTAATGGCAGAACTACTCAAACTCGCTATATGGAATGCCAACGGCGTGTGTCAGCATGCACAAGAAATTTCTTACTTTCTACAGATAAACAAAATTGATGTTATGCTAATATTAGAAGCACATATTACTAATAAAACTCATCTTAAACTATTAAATTATAGCATTTATTGTACAACGCACCCCAGCGGAAGAGCTCATGGAGGAACAGCAGTCATTATTAGGCAAAACATCAAACACCATGAATTAGAAAAGTATCAGTACGATTATCTACAAGCTACAAACATTGCTATACAGGACCACATAGGATCACTAGTTATATCAGCAGTATACTGTCCACCCAAACATAACAACAAAAAGCAGCATTATGAACACTACTTTAAAACGTTGGGAAACAGATTCATTGCCGGTGGCGACTTTAATGCTAAAAGCACATTGTGGGGATCAAGACTTACCACAACAAAAGGCAGAGAATTGGTAGCTGCACTAAAAAATTATAACTTAAATTGTCTAGCAACGGGTGAACCTACATACTGGCCAACAGATCTTCGGAAGATACCTGATGCCATTGACTTCGCAATTACAAAAGGAATAAATGTGAAACAGTGCAAGATCGAAACGTCCCTAGATCTTTCTTCGGACCACTCTGCTGTTTTGATAACCGTGTACACAAAGATACAACACAAACAAAAGCAACCAACGCTATACTCCAGGCATACTGACTGGGATGCATTTAGAACGCATTTGGATGAATCCATCACTTTGAATGTGCCTCTAAAATCTAAAGAAGATGTAGACCATGCGGTTTATGAATTAACAAAAATCATACAAGAAGCCGCCTGGCAGGCAACTCCTGATGTTCATACAGCGCAAATCCCAGAAGTTTGCCCGGTAATAGTTAAAGAAAAAATAGCGGAGAAACGCAAACTACGTAAGAGATGGCAAATCACGCGAATGGCGGCGGACAAAACAAAGTTTAATAAGGCAGCACAAGATCTCAAACACTTACTGTTCGACATTAAAAATCAATCGGTACAAGAGTATCTCAGCAATCTCACCGCTACAGAAGCTACTGAATATTCATTGTGGAAAGCCACTCGAAAATTAAAACGACCACAACAAACGTCACCACCTGTGAAAGATGAAAAGGGGCAATGGGCTAGAAACGACAAGGAAAAAGCCACTGCTTTTGCTAAACATCTAGAAAACGTGTTTAAACCGTTTCCTTCACATCTAAGTGCAGACGAAGAAAGTGAAATTTATAATTTTTTCGAGGCACCGTTTCAACTAGAAATGCCTATTAAACATGTCACACAGCTAGAACTAGAGCAAACTATAAGAAGCCATTGTAACCCAAACAAATCACCAGGTTGGGACCTAATTACAGGAAAAGTACTTCAAGAACTCCCGACTAAAGGTCTCAAAGCTATAACCTTAATATTTAATGCAATTCTCCGCTTAACATACTTTCCTAGCCAATGGAAAGTGGCGCAGGTAGTCATGATCCCGAAGCCGGGAAAAAACACAAACAATATAGAATCGTACAGACCGATAAGTCTTTTGCCGGTACTGTCCAAGTTATTTGAAAAACTACTACTAAAACGACTGAGGCCAATACTAGATGAAAGAAAACTTGTACCCGATCACCAGTTCGGATTTAGAACCCAACACAGCACGACAGAGCAGATACATAGGATTGTTAATACTATCAACGATGCTCTGGATTCTAAAAAGTATTGTTCATCTGTTTTCCTAGACGTCAAGCAGGCGTTTGATAAAGTATGGCACGAGGGCCTATGCTACAAACTTAAAAAAACGTTGCCACATCAGTTCTACGAAATAATTAAATCCTATCTAGTAAGCAGATGGTTCCTGGTCAAACAGGGTAGTACAACCTCCAACTTGCACCCTATTACTTCTGGAGTGCCCCAAGGGAGTGTATTGGGTCCAATTTTGTATACGCTCTACACAGCTGATATTCCCACAACCAATCTATCAACTACTGCCACCTTTGCGGATGATACAGCCATACTGACATCAGATGCCGACCCTACCATTGCATCTGCTCACCTCCAGGATAACCTAAACTTGGTCGAGGATTGGCTGAGAAAGTGGAAAATACAGGTTAACACTTCCAAATCGACACACGTTACGTTTACCTTAAGGCGAGGTACCTGTCCACCTGTAAATCTTAATAATACCTTGATTCCACAAAACGAGGACGTTAAATATCTTGGGATACATTTGGACCGACGGCTAACATGGCGCAAGCACATTTTTACAAAAAGGAAGCAACTTGGCATTAAATTCAGCCAAATGTATTGGCTACTTGGCAGAAAATCGCAACTGAAATTGGAAAACAAACTTTTACTCTACAAGGCCATTCTCCGTCCAATCTGGACATACGGTATTCAGCTGTGGGGTACTGCCAGTACCTCTAATATCGAAATCCTTAAAAGATTTCAGAATAAAGTGTTCAGGTGTATTGTCAACGCGCCGTGGTATGTGCCTAACAACATTATACAAAACGATCTCAGTATTGAGTCAGTGCGGGACGTTATAACGGGTCATTGTGTCAAATACCAAACTAGGCTGTCTGTGCATCCAAATAATCTAGCAGCCAACCTTCTGGATGATAGTGCTACGCCAAGAAGACTAAAACGTTTTAAACCTTCCGACCTGTTAACGAGGTTTAATTAGTCTGTAATTTTCTGTATATATAGCCTAAGATGTTGTAAACTTTGTAATGAATCCTACAATTAGTTAGATAATTAGTAATTAAGAGAATGGTCACTGGACTATTCTCGGCATGTCTGTAGATCTCCTAGTATATAATACACCATTTACCTATTGTTCTATTGTAACAGATAGTAAATTGACTAATACGTTAAATAAAAAAAAAATCCCATACCACATAAAATGAGTGCACTCTCGCCGGATAGGCATTACATCATTAGAGTGCCTGTATAATCAAAAGTGGAGACATGGTGTCAGCGAGAACATTCCCTATTGGCCAGTTCAAAAAAAATGGGGCAAATGGACAAGCGCAGAACATTTGAATTTTAATTTACACCTCCTCCTGGATTAATACGAGACTGATTATCATTTTTGACAACTGTCAAATAAGTAGTATACTTATATTCATTCATTACTTCAAATTAAGTAGGTAATTGTCTATTTATGAAGAAAACTTTTTTGCGTTTCATGCAGCACGGTTTGTTTGTTATGTTGATATGTTCCAATTATGGTTCACCGACCCAAACACTTAGGGGCGGCAGGAGGTGGTAAAGCAAGTTCCATAATAGGAAATTCGAAGTAGGATTATGAACTAAACTATTTAGATATTATATATACCTATGTAGATTTCGTCTATTATTCAAAATCATCTTGAATTTTTTCAAATTTTTGTCTTGTGCCATATTTGTATTCGCCATTACGTGAATCAGGCTGCGTATCTCTTACACCTGGCCAGTGTACCCCATTTTGAGAAATCTTCCTCTAATCCATTTGAAAATTTGCCACTCATTTCACCATGTAAGTCAGCTTGTTTTGTTCCAAATATTAGGCTTGTATTATTAATAAATCATTTGTCATCATAACCCTACTTAGGTACTATTTTCCAAATATTTTCTCGCATTATATCAATATTAGTTCTTCTACTACAGTTGTTTTGTTTCTTTCCTTTTCATTCCTAAATCTTATAGTGTTAAGAACTTCTTAAACTGCTTTTGCTGATTTATATAATTGATAGGTAACTCTTATTTCAATGTGTTTAAAGGTCTGTTCAGACTGGCGGTAGCGGCGTGGCAGCGGTGCGGTAGCGGTTTGGTAGCGGCGAGGTTTCTGGGCGGTTTTTAGATTAGTAGGTATTCATACTGAGCGCGGTAGTTCGACGGTAAGTTTATTTGCAAGCGGCGTTCAAAGGCGTGCAGGGTACAAGTCGATAATAAATTTAACAAAAATGTTTACAAGTAGTTCAGAGACTTCCGACTAAGAGTGACCGATTTGTCTGAAAATTGAGTCTGCCATTACTCTTAATTCTAAACAACTTTTCTTAATACTTTTTTGTTATCTCTTCTAATAAAGGTAGTTTATTCTTGGATTTTTTTAAATTGATTCTAAAAACACCCTGTATATTAATTAGTTTGATCGATTTTCTCAAAATCTTGGTTTGAGAACGATTCCTAGAATATTAACACCTAACTCGAAAATGTTTTGTCATTTACATCTTATGTGAACCCAATCCGCGGACACACTGTATTCTATAAAGTAAAAACTATTACAAATATTGAACTTAAAAATTTTTATTGGTTAATAAAGAATAACGTAAACACACATAATATTACATATTGTAACGATCTTGGGGCCGGGCCGTTGCAGACATATGACTCAGCGTCCCGATCATTCGAGAATGACAGGCGGGGGCAGTGTCACGACCTTGAGCCGGTTCACGTGCGGACGGATGACTCACAGCCTCCCAGGCTTCGAGAAACGACCTTGGCGACTCATGCGCGCGAACACGTCAGCGTTGCTGGAAGGATCGAGGCTGTCTCGGCGTTTCTAGAATGACTCACCCGGCGGATATAAATACGCGAAAAGGAAATAAGAGGACAGTCGAAGTCGAAGTCCGAGTGCCGACTAGAGCTTTGAAGTACGCGGAAGCTGCCACATAAATAAACCCGTGTGTACGTAAAATCTAGCCATATAAATAACGCGTTGTAAATAAATCTAGCCAGATAAATCATTAATGTTTAAGTCGCGTGAAAATAAATGAAGTGGATTTGTTGTTAGAAATAGTTCCTGATTGGTTTGTAAATAATTTGTGTTCCGCCTTAATAGTCTTGTGTTTTGTAAATAGTAAAGATATATTGCTGTAAATAAATACTTAAAACAAAAAGCGGCGTATAATTTTTAATAGCCCGAAAACGTAAAACGCAACAGTGGTGTCAGGTGTCGGGTTTTGTACCAGGGGCTTTAAAAAAATTTTTAGACATACATTAAATAAATTGACTAATAAGTACCGATAAACGACAGTCAGATAATAAATTTAAGTGTGTGCCTGTGACGAGATCCCAAAGCAGCAAGATGGAGACCCAATTAAGCCAACTTTTCCAGTTGATGCAAGCTGGCCAGGAAGAATTGAAAGCGGGTCAAAAGAAGGCAGAAGCCGGGCAGGAAGTACTTAAGGAGGAGCTGAAAGCCTGGCAGGAAGTACTTAAGGGAGAGCTGAAGGCATGGCGAAGAAACGGCCGGCGAGGACTACTTGGGGAACCTGAAGAACAGGATGGAAGAGTTCGGTCTCTGCTGTTGGATACTGGAGCGACAAAGTCCATCGCCAGGTCTGACGTAGGTCAGCTGCTGCACAACAAGATACGCCTTCGCACTGCCACGGGAGACGCAGTGACCATACATGGGGAAATTGATTTGACATCGAAGATTGGGAATCAAACCCTCAAGCATCAGGCCTTGATAGCTGACGTTGCGGACGAGTTCATCCTGGGAATGGATGTTAGGAATGAGTGTGGGTTCACTTTAGACCTGGAACGCGGCGTGTTGCCCGTGGGTGGGGAGGAGCTTTCCCTACACCCAAGAGGAGATCGCAGTACGAGTGGTATTGGCGGAAGATGTTACTCTGCCGGGACGAACCGAGAGGGTCGTGGATGTATACCTGGATGGCGATCTCCGGGGCAACGTAGTGCGCAGGATTGAACCCGATTATGACGAGGAGGTTACTCATGGTATCCTGGTTGGAAAGATGTTGGTAAAGACTGGGATTAAGGTCCCAGTAAGGATGATGAACGACAACAGGAAACCGGCAACCGTCAGGAGAAACACAATCCTGGGAATGGATGTTAGGAATAAGTGTGGGTTTATTTTAGACCTGGGAAGCGGCGTGTTGCACGTGGGTGGGGAGGAGCTTTCCCTACACCCAAGAGAAGAGATCGCAGTACGAGTGGTATTGGCGGAAGATGTTACTCTGCCGGGACGAACCGAGAGGGTCGTGGATGTATACCTGGATGGCGATCTCCGGGGCAACGTAGTGCGCAGGATTGAACCCGATTATGACGAGGAGGTCACTCATGGTATCCTGGTTGGGAAGATGTTGGTAAAGACTGGGATTAAGGTCCCAGTAAGGATGATGAACGACAACAGGAAACCGGCAACCGTCAGGAGAAACACAGTCCTGGGAATGGATGATAGGAATAAGTGTGGGTTTATTTTAGACCTGGGAGGCGGCGTGTTGCACGTGGGTGGGGAGGAGCTTTCCCTACACCCAAGAGGAGATCGCAGTACGAGTGGTATTGGCGGAAGATGTTACTCTGCCGGGACGAACCGAGAGGGTCGTGGATGTATACCTGGATGGCGATCTCCGGGGCAACGTAGTGCGCAGGATTGAACCCGATTATGACGAGGAGGTCACTTATGGTATCCTGGTTGGAAAGATGTTGGTAAAGACTGGGATTAAGGTCCCAGTAAGGATGATGAACGACAACAGGAAACCGGCAACCGTCAGGAGAAACACAATCCTGGGAATGGATGTTAGGAATAAGTGTGGGTTTATTTTAGACCTGGGAGGCGGCGTGTTGCAGGTGGGTGGGGAGGAGCTTTCCCTACACCCAAGAGAAGAGATCGCAGTACGAGTGGTATTGGCGGAAGCTGTTACTCTGCCGGGACTAACCGAGAGGGTCGTGGATGCATACCTGGATGGCGATCTCCGGGGCAACGTAGTGGGCAGGATTGAACCCGATTCTGACAAGGAGGTCACTCATGGTATCCTGGTTGGGAAGAAGTTGGTAAAGACTGAACTTAAGGTCCCAGTAACGATGATGAACGTCAACAGGGAACCAGCAACCGTCAGGAGAAACACAATCCTGGGAAGGGGCATGAGCCAACAAGAACGGAGGAAGAACGAAGATCTGGTGGTCCGGTACCAAGACATCTTCGAGTGCGGAGATCATCCCAGCGGCCGTACCAACGTAGTAAAACATAAATTATTCGAGTTTGGCAGAAGAGTCTTGCTGGGGACCGACCATGCTGCTCTAAGATGGCTACTGCAGTTCATGAACCCTGAAGGACAAGTGGCTAGGTGGATCGAGCGCCTACAAGAGTACGACTTTAAAATAAATCATAGACCTGGCACAGCCCACCGCAACGCCGATGCGTTATCCAGGAGGCCCTGCCCTGCGGACTGCGACCACTGTTCGAAGCTCGAGAGTCGTGCGGTACCCATCAATCGTACCACTGTAGTCGACGACTCGTGGGAGCTAGACGAATTGCAGAACAGCCAGGAGAACGACCCCGACTTAGGCATAGTTATAGCTTGGAAGCGAGATGGCCGTCGACCTACCTGGCAGGATCGTTTTGAATCAACAGGCCGGTAGTCACTGATGTTCTAGTGAAGGAGTGCTTTAGCCATTTTGGAGTCCTCCTGGAGTTACATTCCGACCAGGGCCAGAATTTCGAGTCTGTACTGTTCCAGAACGTCTGCAAGCTACTGGGGATACACCAGACCCGGACCACTGCCCTCCATCCTTGATCGGACGGCATGGTAGAAAGGAGGAACCGAACCATGGGGAAGCATCTGTCCGAGGTGGTTTCCGAGCATCAGCGTGACTGGGACCAATGCATTCACCTGTTCCTGATGGCCTACCGATCAGCAGTACAAGAGACAACCGCCATCCAGATCAAAGTCTGCTGTTATAGCCGTTGCGAAGCATTGAGCCCACGGTGGACTGCTGCTTCTTCAGCCAGTCCATGTGCAAGAAGGGCACCGCCTGCAAATACCGCCATCGAACCCCCACAAGGGCGAGAGGACAGACACCCGACGCAAATCGTTCTGGGACAGAACGACCTCAGGCGGGGGCAGTATAACGATCTTGGGGCCGGGCCGTTGCAGACATATGACTCAGCGTCCCGATCATTCGAGAATGACAGGCGGGGGCAGTGTCACGACCTTGAGCCGGTTCACATGCGGACGGATGACTCACAGCCTCCCAGGCTTCGAGAAACGACCTTGGCGACTCATGCGCGCGAACACGTCAGCGTTGCTGGAAGGATCGAGGCTGTCTCGGCGTTTCTAGAATGACTCACCCGGCGGATATATATACGCGAAAAGGAAATAAGAGGACAATCGAAGTCGAAGTCCGAGTGCCGACTCCAGCTTTGAAGTACGCGGAAGCTGCCACATAAATAAACCCGTGTGTACATAAAATCTAGCCATATAAATAACGCGTTGTAAATAAATCTAGCCAGATAAAACATTAATGTTTAAGTCGCGTGAAAATAAATGAAGTGTATTTATTGTTAGAAATAGTTCCTGATTCGTTTGTAAATAATTTGTGTTCCGCCTTAATAGTCTTGTGTTTTGTAAATAGTAAAGATAAATTGCTGTAAATAAATGCTTCAAACAAGAAGCGGCGTATAATTTTTAATAGCCCGAAAATGTAAAACGTAACAGTATTTTAATTTTTGGTTTGGAAATTAACTATTAATAAATGGTTTAATCAAATTTATTTTTATGCGAGTTTTGTTAGTTACTTATTTGATGTACTAATTAGGAGAATGAGATTAGATTGTACATATAAACAATGCATATTTGTATTCTTATCATTGTATAAGTTGATTTAATTGGTGAGAATTTAGCACTCACGTTTTTACATTTTAAATTAAATAAATGGTTGACGAGACAGTTTATTTTAAAATTATGCTATTAGTAATAAATGTTTAATGACATCGCGTTGCTGAGAATTATTTGAACCAACGGGATTTCATATTTGACAATTCGCAGAACAAATTATTTTTCACACTGTTATATATTTATTACTAATAGCATAATTTTAAAATAAATTGTTTCGTCAACGACTTATTTAAAAATAACAAAAGGGAGTACTCATTCCGCCCCAATTAAATCAATTATACAATCATAAGAATAAAAATATACATTATTTATCTGTAAAATCTAACCTCATTCTCCTATTTTTAGTTCATCAAATAATTAACTGTTTAAAAACTTAATGTAAACATCTGAAGAAGTTAGTTTTTAAATGCAAACGAAACGCGAGTAAAAATTAATTTGATTGAACAATTTAGCTGCATAGTTAATTTCCAAACCCAAAATGTTTGGTTGCTCTTCCATGTTGTAGCACAATCACATCTGCCTGCAACTACGGACGGTACTGAACTGTATATTTTACTCTAAATTATGGGTGTGTCTTGATCTAACCGCGCGGTTTCTTCATAAAAATCGCTTCCCGATCGATCGAAACCGCTCCGCCGGGCTATCGCCCTATCACCACCGGCTTGCCGCTATCTCTGCGCTTTCGCGCCGCTTGTTAGTTCAAATCATATCATTTAAAAACGTACAGAGCGATTGCTGAGCGGTTTCAGAACCGCTCCGCTACCGCGTCGCCACCGCCAGTCTGAATCTACCTTAAAGCAACATGTTTTTCTAAAAGTAAATATTTTATTCTAATAATTATCTACAGTAAAACACCAAACTGACTTACTTTACATGTCAGGTACCTACTTGCTGCGTGAGTTTCGTAGCGCGCGGTTGTGTTAGCCACGTTTGCTGGATTCTCAAGTGCAGTTGACAAATCCTGTATGGTCGTCGGTCAGCTGGCATACCAGATAAGTGAATAATTATTTATTTAGTTGTGCACATCAAGCATCATAAATCGAATTCGATACTGAAAAACAAAACATGTAGCCTGCGGGGCCTGGCCCAAGCGCCGGCAGCGGATATCAAGGCATAATGCCTGGCTTTACTTTTAATCACGTGCCAAATCACTATCAAAGCGGTTTCTGTTATCAACAACCCACTCCTGCACTTGTTCTAGGTTTACCCCAACAAACGCAATTCGCAAACAATCTCCATTTATCCCAAAATCCTTCCTCATCCATAATTAATTATCAGCAGCAGTTTCCCCAATTGCCCCCAACACAATTACAAAGTCAAAACTATGCGGCAATGCAAGACACACAAGACATGTATACACAGACTCAGATGATGAAATACTAAATAAAGAAAATAGCTGGCAAAAAGTACGCCGAATTAAGCGTAAACGTGCAATACAAATACAGTCTAAAAGAAAGCAAGAACCAACAAAAACACCACTTGACCCCTCATCTAGCATTACCTACTACACCACAAGCAAACAGATTTATAGCTCTATCTAATCAAGAGGCAGAAGTTGCAACAGATAAAACCGAGACTCCCACTGTTAATACCCCAAAATCTCCAATATTTATTCAAGGTGTTAAAAATTACCCGGATATGGTTAAAAGTTTAAGTTCTATAATCCTACCAACAGACTACAATTCGAGATCAACGGCGAATAAGGAGGTCAAAATTAATGTTAACACTCCTGAAAACTATCGCAAACTAAGCAAATACTTGCAAGAAAAACATATTAAATACTACACATACCAATTTAAGCAACAACGAGCTTATCGTGTAGTTTTAAAGCATCTACATACTACAGTAGTACCGGTGAACGACATTAAGGAGGAATTACACCAGCACGGCTTTATAACTAGAAATATCCACAATATAAGAAGTAGGGTGTCGAAAGACCGCTTGCCTCTATTCGTCGTTGATTTAGAACCAGCCGACAATAATAAGTAAATCTATAACCTTAAATATTTACAAAATATGTCCATTCAAGTTGAACCTCCACGTAAAAAGGTCGAACTGGTACAATGTACTTGGCGTCAATCGTATAATCACACAAAAGCGTATTGTCATCGAGCATTTGCATGTGTAAAAAGGGGAGGGCGCATGACACGCTAACTTGTAAAAAAAAAACAGACACGCCTGCCAAATGCGCATTGTGCGGAGGACCCCATCCTGCGAATTATAAAGGATGTATGATCTATCAAGAATTACAGAAAAGAACGAGACAAACCAAGAATCAAAACAGTTCGGCTCCGATTTACCAAAATCCAAGATATGCTGATGCCCTTAAAACAAATATGAATCCCACCATACTTCCTACAAATATATCTCAAAACTCACCAACAAGTTTTGACACGTCTTTAACCAAGTTTTCGGACGAATTCAAAAATCTCTTTAACCAGTTACTTCACCAAAATAGTATGATATTGTCTATGCTCACCACTGTCATTAATAAGATAACATCATAATGGCTGCTTCTTTAAGAATAGGCTTATGGAACGCCAATGGCTTGATGCAACACAAAGACGAGTTACCAACATTTCTACACCTAAACAAAATCGACATCATGCTTATATCTGAGACTCATTTCATAGAAAGATCTTATCTTAGAATACTCTACTATGAAGTGTACCACGCAGAATATCCCGCTGGCACTGCACATGGTGGGTCAGCTATCATTATAGAACAAACTATCAGTCATCATGAACTAGAAAAACACCAGGACGAATTTTTGCAGGCTACAACAATACAGATTGAAAGTCTATCTGGTGCCTTCGTTATTTCAGCAGTCTACTGTTCTCCTAAACATCGATTTACAAAAGACAAATTATCTCCATTCTCTGATACACTAGAACCCAGGTTTCTTGTAAGAGAAGACTTAAACGCCAAACATACCCACTGGGGATCCCGGCTGATAACTACAAGGGGTAGAGAATTGTTCAGCGTCATTGCTAAAAGAAACTATTTACACATGTCCTCGGGTACTCCAACATACTGGCCAAGCGATCCAAACAAAATCCCGGACTTATTAGATTTCTTTATAGCCAATGGTATCGCAACTAACTATGCTCAGGTTGAGCCCTCTTATGACTTATCATCAGACCACTCGCCCGTTATCGCTACTCTTAATACTACTATTTTTATAAAAGAAAACCACCCAGTTATATTTACTCGGCGTACAGATTGGGATGTTTTTCGAGAATATGTTGAACAAAACCTAGAAACTAATGTTAGAGAAAAAACGACGGAAGAACCTGAAAGAACTACAAATCATCTGATTCAAACTTTACAAAAAACAGGATGGCACGTCATTCCCTCCACCAAACGCACGAGTAAAACATTAATAAATGTTCCGCTGACTGGTCACTCAAAAGCGTAAAGCAATTGCCAAATGGCAACGCGCACATAACATTCTCGACAGAAGAATATATAACCATTTGAGCAACCTTCTAAAAAGAAAAGTAAGGGAAATCAAAAATCAAGAATTTGAAACATATCTTGGCACACTAAGAAGGGATGATAATTCAGTTTGGAAAGCGGCTAAAAGTCTCAAACGGTCGCAGATACACATACCGCCTATAACCAAACTGAACAGTGGGCAAGTTCGGACTACAGTTGTCAAAATGGAGAGATTTTTGTATCCAATTACATGTTCTAAAGAATTCCTCATTTAGACAACTGTAAAAGGACATTTACAGGATTTTTGTAACAGTAATTCATTAACAGGGCTAGATTAGAGTGTCTTGAAGCTATTTAAATAGATATTAATTAGAATTGAAAAATATTTCTCCTAAAAAGCGCCTTGCATAAAAAACGTAAAAATTATGCAAATATACTACTTTTCGGTAAATAATAAAAAATCTAAAGAAGTAATTAACATTTTATATTATTTTTTCCAATTATAAATCTTTAAAGTGTTCACATAAAAAACTTTGAACTTTAATATTAAGTCTTGGAATGTGAAATTTTGAAAAATATTTAAAAAATTTAAAAATTAATTTTTAGCTAAAGTTTAAAAAAATAGGGGTTTTCTGACCTTGAGATTGTTCAGTTAGCTAAAAATAACACACTCGAAAAAAATCTCATTGAAATCTCACTTAATTTCCGAAAAATAGCACTTTTCGGATTTTGACAATTTCGAAAAACTCCATTTTCTAAGTAAGTAAAAATCACTCGGTATATATGATAGGGGCTAAATAGGTTTTTAGACAAGCACAAATTATTGACGTAAAAAGTTTTTTTGGAAAATCTAAAATAATTTTTTTTTCCATATGTCGATTTTTTGGCGGACACTGTATATGTAGTTGTTCCGATTGCTAATAAATAAGTAAAAAAAAAAACTTTACATGTTATATAATTATCTTAAACTGGCATTTTAATATCTAGTAAATCAATTGATTTCGATTCGAGACGATTTACCTAGTAGTAGTAGTACTTTATTAGCAATCTTCTGCTACAAAAATTTACAGTATATCTATATCATAAAGACAATTCTTATTATCAAACTTAACAAAATCTTTGGTACTATCCGAAAATAAACTATAAGAAAAACTAAATGCCAACAACATGATTAGTACTGTAATTCTCTAACATGTTTCACCATGTTCTTTCTAAAAATCCTTTAAACTTAGCAATTGAATGTATGTGGAAGGGCAAATTATTGTAATACACCAACCCATCATGAAATAGCGGTTTCTTGGTTCCTGTTTTCTAACAGTAACAATATAAAATATTTTTCGCCATTCTTGTATTGTCATTATGAATATCATAAAGGGCGGACTGACACAAGTTCTGCGGTGCTGGATCTTAAGAGTAGCAGGCCACTTATTACTGTAAGGCCCTGAACACACGGGATTCCGTTTCCCAGATTCGGTATGCGGGATACAGAATCTGAGTCTGTTCAGACACGGCGACTGAATTTCAGACGCGGGCCTTCAGTCACTTGCAGTGCCGTGCTGTTATAGACCTAGCATTGCTGTTCTTTGTTTCTGTCGAATTAGTCTAGAAGTGCTGTATTTAAAGTCAGGGATTGGTCTCTACTAAGCTAATAAACTTTTCATTGTCAAATAATGTACGCTCTATGATCGTTGTATAGTAAGGAACGCCTTGCTTATTCGATTTAAATAGAAGTTGCAGAAAATCTGCTACGCCTATGATATGATATCATCTGTTCTAGCTGGCAAAAGTAAACGAGTCCAGGTCGTGGTACACGTGGACTCATATCTTCTATATGCTCCAATGGTAAATCGGTATCCGAGATACAGAATTTGTTGCCGGCGGCCGAAATGGATAGATAAGGAAAATCGGCAGCCGGCGACACATTCTGTATCTCGGATACCGATTTACCATTGGACCATATAGAGGATATGAGTCCACGTGTATCACGACCTGGACTCGCCTACTTTTGCCAGCCAGAACATATGATATCATGTCATAGGCGTAGCAGATTTTCTTCAACTTCTATTTAAATCGAATAAGCAAGGCGTTCCTTACTATACAACGATCATAGAGCGTACATTATTTGACAATGAAAAGTTTATTAGCTTAGTAGAGACCAATCCCTGACTTTAAATACAGCACTTCTAGACTAATTCGACAGAAACAAAGAACAGCAATGCTAGGTCCATAACAGCACGGCACTGCAAGTGACTGAAGGCCCGCGTCTGAGATTCAGTCTCCGTGTCTGAACAGACTCAGATTCTGTATCCCGCATACCGAATCTGGGAAACGGAATCCCGTGTGTTCAGGGCCTAAAACTGTGTACACGTCTCGTGTGCCACCCCAGCCCGCCGCAGATGAACCACTTTTTAGGGGCGTCATTGTTATTTTGAAGAAACCCAAAATCGCTATTTACATATTAAGAACAAAAAGTGCGTGTTTACTTACAATATTTTTGCTGCGATGGTAACAGAAATATTAAAATTTAGTTTGGTGACACTTTTTTTGTCACACTATAATATTCTGTAATATTATATTGTAATTATTCTAGGATATGTAGACATGACGAACCGTGCCATTTACATTTTTAGTGCACGCTACCAATGGCAACGTATACAATAAAATAGTATAGTGTTATAGTAGTTTTAATAAGAGGGCCTATTGTAGCACGATTGGGTTTGGGGCATGATGAGCGCTGCGAGGAGTGTTCCAATGGAACGAGTACTATAACGCCTCTTATTGAACAAGAATAATATACAATATTATCTACTTTGTGTAAAAATAATCAAAAACTGAATTTTGAAACTCCATAAATGTGACAATCTGTCAGTTGTCTGAAACAAAGTAGACTGTTTCAACGTTTGTCATATGAAAATAACAATGCAAAAAGAGTGTTATAATGGATTCCATTGTAGCACTGTTTTCGGTGTTATAATAACCATATTGTGACATCAAAGTAGATAAACATAATTTGTACACCTAAAATTATAAAGCGTTATACAGTCATTGTGGACATCCATAGCATATTTATGAAAATTGTGGGTAGTGGGATTGCCATGGGACACTTCTTCACACATTGTTTTTTTCCTTTAATACCGTCTTGATATGAAAAGTTTGTTAGATGCAAATTGTTTCTTCTGCACATCTCCGAGTAAGCTTGTCTGTTGCCCAGTTTATAAAAGAATTTGGTGCTGATGTTTAAATTTGATTTAAACACACACAAATTTTATTTTCTAAAATTTACGAAATCCAGTTGCACGTTTTTAAAATGCAATTCCTATTTAATAGCAAGAACATTTTAATGCCGCAATCACCAGTCTTTGCCTCATAATTACTAAATTTAATATGTTTAAATTAGATTAAACATATATATATTTCAGTCCAAATTTACGGAACATTATTCATAATTTAAAAGCCAGTGTTATTACGCAATCAGACGAGTTAAAGACCTGGAAAAATGCAAATCTGCACTTCATGCACAATACCGACCTACAGTAGCAAGTTCAACGGGCGACCTTCGCTCTAGCAGGAAATAAAAACTGCAGAATTGCTACATTGCTGTTTTGTAATTTAAACGCTCTGTTCCAGTAAACTGTACATATGAACTTTGATATTGTTACTTAGTTAAGCGTTTTAGTTTTATATAAATACAAGTTTATTTTTATAATAAAAACAATCTGCATTTAATGTTTGATTTATTCACTACCCCTTCTAAGCCATAATATTTATGGGGCATGAGGCTGTGCTCCAGGGGTTAGTGTTTCTACTGTCGTCCGTTCAAGTACCGTTGACTACATTGGTTTAAAACGTAAACACAGTCTTGTTTACGTGCTTGACGGATAGAATCAGCGCAAAGTAACGGAATCCTGAAGCAGTCTCGCAGGCAATTCTGTTCAGCTGATTTTATCCCATCTTTGTCTCTTACGTTTTAGACTCGTAAAACTAAATACTCATTAAAAAATGGTATAACATTATTATTTAAATTTTTTGCAAGGACTCTCAAATTTTTTGCATTTACTCCAACATCCGCCAAGGAGCCGATGTCAGCGGTCAACCGCGAATCGTCCTGGTAGGCTAGTTCGCCCCTCAATAGCATTCACATTTTTTTATCTTATTTGACATATAACTAGGCAGAATTTTATGTAAGAATTTAAAGATAAAAATTATGTCGTTAAATACCAATCTCTGATTAACATTCATAAACTGTCAACAGTCTAGCATATCATTAATTCTGACATACTTATTCTCCTTCAGAAGAAAGAACAGAATTTATTTCACTTCGCAGTTTGATGCTAATAACGTAATAACGAAACATTTGTTTCATTGATTTTCAAAACATTAGTCAAGTGGTTCTAATTTTTTCACTAACAAACTTTTAAATTTATGTATTACCTTACGAACGTCAGGCAATGATAAGTAAGTACAAGTCTAACTTTTTTCAACTTTAAAGTAATGTAACAATGAGATAACCTGAGCTTGTGAATTTAAATGTCTTCCGGATAATTGTAATAACATGGTTTGTTTACTGCTAATAGCGAAAAACGTAAATATAAATTAATTCATGTACAAAAACAGCTACACATATTGCTTACATTATAGAGACCTACCTAAATGAAACAAGCTTGGAAAGAACTTGTTTTAATGAGAATTTAAACTAGTTAAGAGTGATAATAAGGTGAAGATCCAACAGAAGATTCACAAGCTACTATGTAACCCAAGTAATCGTTTGTTTGTTGTGGGCAAGATCTAGGCTTGCAGAATACGCCTGCTATGTTCATACAAAGTCATACTTCACTCAAGTCAACACAATGTTATTTACAGTTTAAGTGGGTTGCTCTGAAAAGCAAATGCCTTGTTTCCGTTTCTCTCATCCTTAGTAGGTGATATTTGACACGTATATTTTAACTAAATGGGCAACCGTAGAATACATTCAGTTCTGCCGTTCTCTTCTAACATGACTAATAAGTAAAATAGATAAATTTTGATTTTTTACTAACATTATTTAGTGCTCCTAATAATTGGAACTATAAAGTTTTATATTTCGACCATTATCTTCTGCTGTTAGAAGTTACTGTAGGTTCTAACTCATTACAGATGCACCAGACGCAGAGGTGCCCGTGTAGTAGCCAGAAAGGAGATTATACCAGGTGACATACTATTTGTCGAAAAAGCATATACTTTTATATGTTACAATGATAGCGAAATATTGACCATTCTTTGTCGGAATTGTCTAGAGAAAGCCGCAAGTTGTGTTCCGTAAGTAACTTATTTAAATATTTTTAGTAATAAATTCAGTTGCTGATAACCATAATTTTTTTGAAGGTGCAAGGGTTGTGTAGAACATCTATACTGTTCGGATGAGTGTCGCGATATCGCCTGGAACAATTTTCACCAGTGGGAATGCACTGCCATTCAGGCAAAGCTTTTCTCTACAAATCCACTTGTTCCGCTGTCTCTGCGCATTTTATTTAAAGGGCTCCAAACGGGATTGTCTATGAAAAATGTAGATTTTGAAAATGAAGTAATCAATAATTATGGAAACATTGATGACAATTATCCTTACATCTACAACATGCCTACCAAAATTCATAAAATTGAGAAGGAGACCTTAGAGCAAATAGCAGTGGTGAGTATTTTTTAATGATTAAAGGAATACTTAATAATTTCGTATTTTATGTAGTCAGCTGAGATTTTCACAATTTACTTGAAATTAAAGACGAATTTCTTTGATCACCTGAAGAAGTGGCCAACATATGCAAATCAAAGTAACAAAGACCTGACGAATAAAATAGGAGGTTTATTAATTAGGCACATCATTCAGTTGCACTGGAGTGCAATAATAATACCATTTATTGAGGATAAAGTTCCTCTTACAAGAGTAAGTGTAGGTGCTGCAGTTTGTCCATCACTGGCTATGACAACCCACTCTTGCAAACCTAATACAACGCTCTAGTAAGTAGTGTTTGATTGTTATTAAATAGCAGTGCACTTAACTGTATATTAATGATTACTTTTTAAGAACAATTTAAGAAGAGTGCATTTAAAAAAAATGTTTTAAATGTCCAATATGTTGACAGAGTGCCTATGTTTGGATGACTTCTACCCGTATATATACGTATATACGTATTTTAAGATGGAGCTTGCGGTCGTCCGGATTTTACAAACTTTTAGTTTTGATGTATCTTGCTTCTTTAAAAAACAGTTCCAAGCAAAACGAACATTTTATGTTTACGAGAAGAAATATCCTCATCCACATTTTGAAGCTGTATGAAATATGTTAGTTGTGATGAGGTTATAGGTTTTTAAAAAAAGTTATCGTGAAATTGATTTTGTCATTTTCAAAGAAGATACTTCCATATAGCGATGGGAATTTTCGATACCTTTGCGGACTCGTTCATTCTAATCCCATTCCGCAAGTGGATCGAGTCCATCCGATTCGATCCTCGGATCGACATCGAAATTGAATGTGCATTTCAGACACCCGGGGTCCTCGGTCATTCCGGACCCGGAACGAACAACGCGCGTATCTTTGTTTTGGTGAGTGGTCACCTAGTCGGTAATTCAGTGTGTTTATATGTCTCAAACTTCAATTGGGCACATACAAAGCCGCCAAAAACCATAAATCACTGATAACTGAAAAAAAAAAGCATGCAACTTCGGCCGTATCATGTGTCGCCTGTCGACGTCGCGCCTCTAAAACGAACACCATCATTATTTGCTGTTCCCCATCAACACATTGTATTGTATTCTGTATTGAAATGGATTGAATAACGGAATGCCAAAGGAATGAATGGCCGCGAGAATTGACGCCTCGCGAGCTTTTCATTCCTCGGAACGAATCCGGACCGAAACTTGGACTCGATCCAAATCGATCCTGCCCCGGATTCGATCCTTTGTATCGAATCCGACCGGATCGACACATCGCTACTTCCATAAGAAAGATTTTGACAAGTCCCAAGAGCCTTTTATTTATGGATATGGTTAAGAAGTTTTGAATGTATCTAAAGTTGTTACGGTCAGAGTGCGTCTTTGAGCACGGTCTAGATAATTTCGTAGTCTATGGCGCATAATTTGAACATCGTATCGCGCGCGCCCTTCCTGGTCGTGTTTTGTTTTTATCGGTATATGAAGCGATAAATACGGCCAAAGCGTCGTGTTCCACCTGCTTTTCGTTGTGTTCGATGTTTGCAAACAGTTAAGCTTCCATTGGATTGCCCAGAGTTCTGCGGGTATGCTGTAGCTTTGATGGGATTTGCCTTCACTGATGTAGCAGTTTAATTGCAGCTCTGGCGGTTTTACGAGAGAGTTACCTCTCATGTCAATACTTAGCGGATTTTTTGGTTGCAAGCTGTTTAAGTTTATTTGCACGTGGCCAAATTTGGGGCAAGTGTTATTGCAGCTTCTATCGTACCGTGCTTTGAGATGTTCTTTATTCTGTCTTGGGCATTCATTATAGCTGCAAGTTCGAAGCCCCAATCAACCCCTCGGCTGTTCCCACTTGCTGCCTTGAATGCAACATTCCTGGATCAAGCATTTGGTATTTTCCCTGACATAGCCTCCGTTGTCCTGTGCTGCCCATACATGAGCCATTCGAGCCAATTGAATGCTGTGTACAGTGATCCGGTTCGTTGAGTACCATATTTGCTTTGTTGCAGTTTCTGCCTGGACTTCTTTAGAATCCCGGGAATTTTACATTTTGACTTTTGCTGTCATTTACAGTTCGCTCAACGAACTCCATGGGTACCCCTTGGGGTCCAGTTGAACGCGTAAACCAGTACATTTAACGATTTTCATCCTCAAAGCTTAATTTAGTCTCCATTACATTTTTAATCTGTTGTTGGTTGTACTTACAGTAGTTTATAATGGCACATTTTAAATTGTAAATGGTAACCTACTCGCAAGTGGAGTCGCGTTTATATGTTTTGAGATGCACCTTATTTTTGGCCTATATTTAGATAATAATCACCTGTACTTTGTACTGGCCGGTATGCTATTTTGTGATTATTATACTGTGATATTAGTAGGTACATTGTTGTGTTTATGGTACTGCTACCTGGATTTATGAGCTTTCTTTCAGAATATTGTGCTACCTTGAGTTTACGAATTCTCGGTGATACCAGGATACACTTGTAAAGGGTGATCCAACGGTTAGCGTGGATATTGATTGTCGATATATCGCAATGGCCATGAAAACATTTGTTGACAAAAGTCAGTTATAGACTTTGGCAATTGCAACAATGGAGTTTTTTCAACCTCACAACGAGTAAAAGTTATTCAAACGTACTACGAAAATGATCGTTGCATCAAAAAAACATTTCGTAAAATTCGAGACTACTTCGATCAAAATAATCGTCCTAGTGAGTCATGAATCTGCAGAGTAGTGCGACGATTTGAAGAAACTGGATAGGTGGAAGATCGTAAAGAGTATCAGCATCATCGTACAGCTCATTAAAAAAAATATTGCTGGCGTGAGTGTTAGTGTGCGTGAACAACCAAGCACTTCAATCCGTCACCGGGCCCAACAATTGGGTATGACCTATGGCACTATGAAAGGGATTTTAACATGCTAAAAGAATTTTTTAGGCCTAAATTGGATGAAATGAATATGAATCAGCTCTGGTTTCAGCAAGATGGCGCAACATCTCATACAAGCCATAAAACAATCGCCTTATTGCGCTCGAAGTTCGACGATCGCATCATTTCCAGAAACTGAGAGGTGAATTTTCATTCACGATCCTGTGATCTTACTTCTTCAGATTATTTTCTTTTGGGAGTATTTGGAAAATAAAGTGTATACTAATAACCCACAAACACTTCACCAACTGAAAGACCACATTCGAGCTGCATTAGATACCATTGATCTACTTTTACTGCGAAAATTATCGAAAATTTTGACATTCGAATAACCTCCTGTCAACGAATCCATGGAGGTAATATGAATGATATTGTTTGTCATACATAAATGCTACATATTAAACTTTTCTTCTTTGCTTCTAATTAAACTTTTTGATATAATAAATATTTCAGGCGTAAGTTTATAAAATGAATTTTTATTTGATGAAAAATTCCGCGCTAACTGTTGGATCACCCATTATTTAAAGGTTTCATTGGCGCTTATTTTTACTTTTTAATTAACTTTAGTACTGAAAGAACTGCGCGCCGTCTTCTCTGCGGTAGTCTGGCCGGCAATTTTATCCACGTAATCATTTAATTTTTGAGAGAATTAGCCCACGAATAAAAATCTGGCATCAAAGTGTTCTCTGATATCTGAAGCTCTCAGCTTGGATATGTTAACTTCAGATGCTTTTGGTTTTACTACAAGCTGATAATGTGTTTTTTGGAAGAGCTTTTAATAGTGTCGGAAAAGCTTTACATTTCTTTTTGTTATGTTTAAATACATCCAGCCATGTTTTGTAATTACTAGTTTTTGTTTCTGACAGTTTTTTTATTCTGATTGTCAAATGTGAATTCTATTTTGAATAATAAATAAAAAAACTACAAACCATAACTAATTAAAAAGATTGTGAACATCTGAGATACAACAGTGGTGTCAGAAGTTGGATTAAGGAAGATGTCTGTCACACCCGAGATGCTCGAGTCCTTTGCGGGCATCTTTGCAAATGCTATTCAGCAAGCTATTACAGATGCAACGCAGGCAGCAATAGTCAACGCTGCTCAACCTACCCAACAAGCTCCTGCTACAAAAACACCATCATTTTCTATGAGTGAGTACAAAACGTCCGATTCAACTACGGTAGAGGATTATTTCAAACGCTTCGATTGGGCTCTTCAGTTAAGCAAAATTGCTGATACAGAACATCATCAATATGCTCGTGTATACATGGGACCAGAGTTGAACAATGCACTCAAGATCCTCGTTAGTCCACAAGCACCAGAGGAAAGTTCTTATGCTCACATCAAAGCCAAACTAATAAGCCATTTCGATCAAGTTAAAAACAAATACGCCGAAAGTATTAAATTCCGTCAGATTGCCCAAGAGAAAGACGAAACTGTTGCCAATTTTGCTCTGCGTCTCAAGCAAGGTGCTGCGTACTGTGAGTATGGGGTATTTTTAGACCGAATGTTAATTGAACAAATGCTCCATGGGCTTGAATCACGTGATACTTGCGATGAAATTATTTCAAAAAAACCAGAGACTTTCACTGCAGCGTACGAAATCGCACACTCCCTGGAGGCGACGCGTAACACGGCCGTGGCAGTAAAGACATCGGCTTCACTACTAGTTCCTGAGACTACAAATAAACTGGGCTATGCGCAACCCTATGTTAAAAGGGGACAGGTCAGCCGACGACAACGTCAGGAAGTAAACCAGCGAGAAACATCTAATTGCAATGGCTGCGGTGGTCGTCACCTTCGAAGACAGTGCAAGTTTCTAGATGCGGAATGCCACATCTGTGGTAAAAGAGGCCACATTTCAAAGGTATGCAGATCCAAGACTTTGCAAATCATGGAAACACTCACACCTACACCACCGCCAGTGGATACTGTCGATTACATACAATATTTACGGAAAGTAAACGAGGGAAAAGCTATGACACTTCTTGACCGAAAGATGATCTCGGTGCAGATTGATGGGCGAAACCTGGAGATGGAATTAGACACCGGCGCTCCATGTGGTATCATCAGCGAAAAAACTTTGCGCAATATTAAGCCAAATTTTCAATTGCAGAAAACGGATAGACAATTTGCAAGTTACACACGACACAAAATCAGTTGTATCGGGCGCATACCTGTCAACGTCACCGTCAGAAAAACTTTCCATAAGTTGAACCTCTACGTCGTCGAAGGTGACTTTGACACTCTCTTCGGCAGAGAATGGATTAATCAGTTTACCCACGAAATTAATTTCGTCGCACTCTTCTCATCATCAAATCAGGTCAATCTACTGACAACAGCAACTCCAAATCTGACCTTCAGGCAACAAGAACATCTTAACCAACTCCTCTTGCGGTACGAAGACGTGTTTGGCGAGATTGCAGGTAAACTCACCGGCCCACCTGCTACATTGCATCTAAAACCAGGCGCAGCACCCGTCTTTGCAAAGGCCAGGGAAATTCCTCTGGCCCTGAGGGACGTTTACGCTAAAGAAATTGATGCTAAAATCGCGCCGGGTTTTTATAAACGGGTAGATTACTCTGAATGGGCATCAACCACCCATGTCGTGGCAAAGAAAAATGGGAACATTCGAATAACCGGAAACTACAAGCCAACACTTAACCCAAGAATAATCATCGATGAACACCCTATTCCGAGAGCGGAGCACCTATTCAACCAAATGAAGGGTGCCACAATTTTTTGTCATCTCGACATTAGGGACGCTTACACACACTTGACGGTCGATGATGAATTCAGCGAAGCTTTAACATTAAATACGCCGACACACGGCCTCATCAGACCAACCAGAGCGGTATACGGCGCAGCAAATATTCCTGCTATCTGGCAACGAAGCATGGAAACCGTCTTGCAAGATATTCCAAATGTGCTAAATTTCTTCGATGACATCCTGATACATGCGGACAACTTTGACAACCTATTGACGACTCTCAAAACAACCTTGGAAAAGTTGCGATCACATGGCCTTCCCTTAAATCGCTCCAAGTGTGTCTTTGCTTCTCCTGCCGTCGAATTTTTGGGCCACAAAATAGACGCACAAGGAGTACACAAGTCTGATAAACACATCAAAGCAGTAAGAGATGCTCCAAAGCCCACAACACCAGAAGAACTGCAACTTTTCTTAGGTAAAGCAACGTATTACAGTGCTTTTATTCCTGATCTATCCACCAAAGACAGGCCTCTGCGAGACATGCTGTTGAGGGAGTCTTTCACCTGGACGGCTGATGCCGAGAAAGCGTATGAAGATATTAAAAGCACACTGACCTCACCTCAGGTCTTAATGTCATACGACCCATCGCTACCACTTCTGTTGGCTACTGACGCTAGCAAAACGGGACTGGGCGCAGTTCTTTCGCATCGCTTGAATAACGGCAATGAGCGTCCAATTGCCTACGCAAGTCGAACGATGAGTGCAACGGAACGACGCTACCCACAGATCGACAAAGAAGCCTTAGCCATCGTCTGGGCCGTTCAAAAGTTCTTTTTGTACCTATACGCCCGTCACTGGACGCTAATAACGGACCACAAGCCACTGTCACAAATCCTGCACCCTGAGAAGTCATTATCAGTGGTGTGCATCAGCCGTATGGCAAATTATGCAGATTTTTTGGGAAATTTCGACTACAACGTTATTTTTAAAACAACAGAGGCGAATGCCGACTACTGCTCTCGTGCTTCACTACCTGCCAATGTTCACCAAAATTATCGTCATCAAGAGAAGGAAGAAGAATACGACGCATTCGATCAATTCATTGTCGGACACATCAAGCAACTTCCAGTTAACAACCAATACATCGCTCAAGAAACGCGGAAAGATCCGCATCTTGGAAAAATTATGAGACTACTCGAATCGGGCCAGTGCCTCGCACGTGCGGGGTATAAAGCACCGGAAGTAAATTATAGGATAGCTGCTAATTGTCTCGTTTTTGAACATAAAGTTGTGATTCCGACAACGCTACGCAAAGCAGTACTAACCGACCTTCACACAGCACATCTAGGAATGGTAAAAATGAAAGGACTGGCACGATCGTTTGTCTTCTGGCTAGGTATCGATGCAGATATCGAGCGTACAGCAAGATCATGCAGCGACTGCGCCAAACACGCACATGCTCCACCAAAATTTCGAGAACACCATTGGGAATACCCCAAGGGACCATGGGAACGTATTCATATAGACTATGCCGGACCATTTGCAGGCACGATGCTACTCATCATTTCGGATGCTTACAGCAAGTGGCTTGAGGTGAAAGTTACCAACTCAATGACGACTAGTGCCACCATCTCTATTTTAGACGAACTGTTTGCTGCTTATGGGGTTCCCGTAACAGTGGTCTCGGATAACGGCACCAATTTCACCTCCGTCGAATTCAAGGCCTTCCTACAGGCAGTGGGGGTCAAATTCCATAAGCTAATAGCCCCGTACCATCCATCAACAAATGGTCAAGCCAAACGCAGCGTTCAAACTGTGAAGGATGCCATGAAAGCCATGGGAACAACAAGAAGTTCTCTACAACAGAATCTGAATGAATTTCTTCGGCAGTACAGAAAAGCACCTCATGCGACCACGAATCAGTCACCGTCTCAACTTTTCCTGGGACGCTCACTCCGTACACGATTGGACCTCGTCAGACCAGATGATTTATATACCAGGATGACTGAAAAACAGTATGTTACATTCCAGCCAACGTTTCGCACGTTCCAATCAGATCAATCAGTGTTATTTATGTCAGGTAATCCTCGCATGGACAAATGGGTTCCCGGAACCATCCTTGCTCGCATAGGGGATCTCCACTACGAAATTGAGTACCTGGGAAAACGATATAAGCGACACATTGATCAAATACGAAGAAGCGGAAACGAACAGTCGCTGAGGAAGCAAGAATCAGAAGAAGAAGACTATCCTCAGAGTGCTTATACCCAACCTCGATCTTCTACGGCAGCAACATCTGTTACCCCTACGGCGGCAACATCTCCCACCCCTACTGCAGCAACACTACCGATAGTTCAGAACTCAACATCGCCGGTGGAACATCCAAATGTAGACCGCCCTACAGCAGTAACTCCATCAACATCGCCAGTGGAACAATCACAGGATACCAACAGATACAGTATTCCCATTCGTACATCACCAGCGACGCCACGCAGATCGCTCAGGCAGAAGAAACCAAGGGCCATCTTCTCACCCTCGTAAGGGAAGAAATGTTATGTTTAAATACATCCAGCCATGTTTTGTAATTACTAGTTTTTGTTTCTGACAGTTTTTTTATTCTGATTGTCAAATGTGAATTCTATTTTGAATAATAAATAAAAAACTACAAACCATAACTAATTAAAAAGATTGTGAACATCTGAGATACAACACTTTTAGTTTTCAATATTTCTGTATGAGTTTTAAGCTTTAAAACAGACGACAACTTCAGGAGTTCAGGTTTTTTATCTTAAGTCTGAAGTGGAAGATGGAATTTTATAATTTGGGCTTGATTTAGAAATTGGTGTCCTTGATTGTAGAACATTCCGTCTGGTGAATGAAGTTCTTGACTTGAGCACTGGGATATCTGATATACAGGGTTCAGCAATGACGCACGGGTGGAAGATATTTCTAACAGTATTAGGGTTGCATAAAATTTGCATATACAGAGTGTAAATCACCACAAATTAGCTTTTTTTCTATTTCTCGACAAAAAAACCAATACATTTGATGTTTCATGCTCGTGTGCATCTCGAAACAACCTTTCCTTTAAGTATGACTCATTCTACTTTCTTTCTTCCTTCCTTCCTAACCTAATATGTATGTATGTATGAATTATCTGTAACCTCATTTACCTGGCGGTGTAGAGGCTGGTGTAAGGTCACTAAATCACGTTAGCTACGCTAACACAGGTAGGGAAACTCGGAGTTATTTATGTCAAACCAAACTCGTTTTTGTCAGTGGAGTACCCAATCAGTTTATAGGGTATAATAGAAATAAATTGAAGTTTGTGTAACGTGAACGCCATAAATAAATATTACATAACAAATTATTTCTAAACGTTTTCCAGGTTAAAAAAATTAATTTTCACAAATCTAAAGCGTTAGCGAATATTATGTACCGCTCGCCGCATTCCAATACTTCGGCACTTCACATACATGTAAATGACGCATGTTGTCTAGTGGTCTATTTATTTCGTTCTGCCGTTTTATGCTATTTCTTGGTCCTTAATTTGCAATAAGTAATTTATTAAAAAGTATTGATAAATATTGCAGTTTAAATTACCTTCAGGAACTTGAAACAACGTGTAACTTTTTATGCTGATGTTCAGGCAACCTTTAACGCAGCAAATGAAAACCATAATGCTATTTAATATAAATACCTACGTTTTGACACAATTCGTCGGGAGAACTAAGGAATCCGAGATCACAATCATCTCTTTAGGTCATAATTTAGGCATATGATTTGTAATCGTGAAAAATTACCTTTGATATTTTTTCAGATCTTCAAGTTTCAGGGTCAGTAGATAACGAAAAACATTTTAAATTGCGGTTAAAAACGATCTGTCTAACCTACAACCTATAGAAAAGATTGTGGCATCGCATTCGAAGAATAC
This sequence comes from Agriotes lineatus, assembly GCA_940337035.1. Classification (NCBI taxonomy): domain Eukaryota; kingdom Metazoa; phylum Arthropoda; class Insecta; order Coleoptera; family Elateridae; genus Agriotes; species Agriotes lineatus. The sequence continues at coordinate 34,749,160 of OW679196.1, read as the reverse complement.
ATTAATAATAAGAAAAATTATTTATGCCCTAACTAGTAGCGCCTATGGTAAATTTGACATTGACAAACTCGTTTTTTGAACTTGTCAAATGGTGTTTCCCTACCTGTGTTAGCGTAGCTAACGTGATTTAGTGACCTTAGGCTGGTGTAGTGTACCTGTATAATACTTTAGTATTATACAGGTACACTAGGCTGGTGCTTTGTGCGCTGGCATCTGGTGGTACAATGTTCAACTTGCCCCGTATTCGGGATACAGAGTTGGAGTGCGCCTTTTGTGCTTGCGTAGCAACCATTGTGTGAGGTGTGTGTCTTGGGGATGTATTGACCTTGTTACTCTAACTCTTTTTTTTTCACTGTTAATTTAAGCCAGTTCAGCACTTGAAGTTGCTATTCATGGCTGCGATGACACATATTTTATAACTGTTATACATCACTATGAAGGCACTAAAATCTCCTTCTCACTACATTTAGATGTTTATTTATTGTCATCCGAATCTGATAAATATAAATCCTGCGGTAATTTTCGTTTTAATCTCGCATGAATTTTCCTTTCACCGATGGAATAGACGTGAGCTGCTGGACAGTCGTGAATATTAAGAAAATGGCGTTTGCATATTGTCTGAATTGCTTCTTTGATGGTAACCACTCCCGCCTCTCGGTGAATCTGATAGTTCCTAACAAACCACTGTGCATTTAAAACTATTCTTAAAACTTTATTTTGAAACCTTTGCAGTTTCTTTAGCTGAGTCTCACTGGCACCACCCCATACAGGGCATCCATACATTATCACAGGTCGAATAATAGACGAGTATATTAGCGTTCCACACTTGATTTTAAGATGAGAGTTTTTATTTATTAGAGGATATAGTTGTACGAGTCTTGAATGCGCCTCGTTTACCTTCTTATTGATGTGATATGCCCACGTTAATCTATTGTCTAAGTAGACACCCAGGTATTTTACGGCGTTATCATCTTTGTTCCATGGAATTATTATATTTTTTAAGACAATATTTGGTGGATTATTTTTGCGACGCAACGAAAATGTTTTAGCCTCGGTTTTGTTGGTATTTAGTTCTAAACGCCATTTGCTGAACCACTCGCTAATTATGTCCACACTCTCCTGTAATTGTGTGATTGCCGTGTTGATATCGTAGTTTTGACTAATGATAGCAGTGTCATCTGCGAACATGGCCAATGCTGTGTTTTCCAGTTGGGGAATGTCGTGGACGTAGAAGTTGAATAAAATGGGCCCAAGTATTGATCCTTGCGGCACTCCTGCTTTAGCCAATGTTATTTCCGATATTTTAGAGTTTATTACAACGGAGAATTTACGATCCTCTAAAAATGACTTAATAATGCATAACAGGTAACTAGGCAATTTAGTTTCCATGAGTTTATACAAGAGTCCCCTGTGCCACACTGTATCGAACGCTTGCTTGATATCGAGAAATATGGTAGCTGAATAATGTTTTTGTTCAAATCCGCGTTCAATAATTTCTGTAACACAATTAAGTTGGTGAACAGTAGAATGGTGGCTTCTAAACCCAAACTGAAAATTCGGGAAAACTTCATTTTTATTTACATATTCTACCAGACGCGCATAAATTGCCTTTTCAAACACCTTCGATAAGGTCGGAAGTAAACTTATCGGTCGATACCCAGCGATGTCATGAGATTTCTTACCGGGTTTATGAAATAGCAAAATATGGGCATATTTCCATTGGTCAGGAAAGTATCCAATCCTTAAACAAGCGTTAAGCACTGCTGTCACGTATACTACTGCCTTCTTTGGTAAATTTTTCAATAAGCAGTTTGGGATTAGATCATGACCTGGTGCTTTTTTTGGTGGTAACTTATTTATAATAGTCTTGATTTCATGTGGTGTTATTGGTGAAATTTCATCTGGATGAAGAGGAAATCTTTCCAGCAGCTCCTTTTCGACGTTGTTGTTGAAGTTTTCGTTCAGAGGGTCTTTGGTAGTAGTAAATGTATTGGCCAAGTGACTCACAAACAATGCGCATTTCTCCTCATCAGATGAGTAAGTTCCGATATTGGTCTTGATGGTGGATATATTATGGTGCTGTTTTAAGATTCGTCTGGTTGCCCTCCACATTGTTGGATCTTGTGGTTCAAGCTCACGGATGTATGTCTGGTAGTTGTTTATTCTATGTTGTTCCAATTCCCGTTGAATTTTGCGTATTAAGTAATTTAAGTGCGATCTCACTGCTGGGTCTCTTGTTTTAATCCACAATCTTCGAGTTCTGTGTTTTTCTTTAATTAATTGCTGTATATTGGTAGGTGGGTTCATAAAGTCAGTTATGCGTCTTGGTTTCTGAATGGTAGTAGCCGCTTCAACTGAGTTCTTAATTATTTTTAATAAAGCATCTATGCTACTATTGATGTCGAATTTGTTGCTTAGTGCAATAGGACAATTTATTTGTTGCTGCAATGTTTGGCTGAACATCTTCCAATCAATTTTTCCATTGATTAGTTTAGGTATTTTATCAGCTATCTTTGGTTGATTATCAAAAGTTAAAATAATCGGCAGATGATCAGAATCTAGTTCGGGCAACACCATCTGACTAATCGGACTTGAGAAGTTCTTATGTAGTATGACATCGAGAATATCTGGTTGGTGGTCTATTCGATAAGGTATGTACGTCGGTTCAGAAGGTGGCGTAATCTGAATACCATATTTAGTTAGTATCTCGTATAGTCTAATACCATCTGGGTTATTTGCTCTACACCCCCAGATTGTATGTTTGCAATTCAGATCTCCTATGAGTAAAGTTGCTATGTTGTCATTAAATAAGTGTTGCAGTTGTTGTTTATATGCACAGATGACCTTTAATTTTCCTCCATTTCGAAGTTCAATTATTACAGATGTTGTTTCTATATTTTCCATTGTTGTGGTTTCGATATGGTATATAGCAAGATGCTTTTTGGAAATTATTGCAACCCCTCCCGAAGCAGTATTTCCTGGCCTGTCTTTTCGGAAGACATTATATCCCGGTATACTCAGTTTCTGATTTATCAGCAAATGTGTTTCGGTGACACATAAAATATCTACATTATGCCTTTCCAAGAACGTGATAACTATTGATCGTTGTCGAGTAATTCCATTTGCATTCCAGTTTGTGATGATTAGGTTCGAGTAGCTTTTGGTTATTTTATTTGTTGACATTTTGTAATAAAATTGGAATTAACGGAAGAAGGACTTCTTTAATTTTGCTTATATGAGGCATGATGATTTCAATAATTGAGTGTACTATTTGCTCTATGAGTGAACTTGATTCATTGGATTTTTTAGTATTTCCATTGTTGGGATGGCTATTTGCATTATTGGGATGGTTAACTGATTCGTTTCGAATTGCGTCTGCATATTTATAATAAGGAGTGGTGTATCTATCGGCTGAAATGGTTCGTTTGGTTGTTAACTTTTTATAATACTCACAACCCTTGTAGTTTGCAGTGTGCTCTCCTTGGCAATTAACGCATCTGGGTTTTTCATTTTTGGTTTTTGTGCACTGCGAGAAATGGTGATCCCCTAAGCACTTCACACACCTGGGATTTAGTTTGCAGTAGTTTTTCGTATGCGAGTATCGCTGGCAACGAGTGCATTGTGGGATAATTTTACCGGTTCTTCTTGGCTCGACGGTTACTTTACAATAATAGAGGTAGTTCAAACTGTAAATTGTTTCTACGTTCTCCTTTTTATTTAATATTACAGCACAAATCGGGATTGGCTGTTTATCTCTATTCTGTAAGCGCGTAACACTTATTACAGGATATTTTTTATCAATCAGTTCTTGTTTTATCTCGTCGTTTGTTATTGAAACTGGAATATTTCGAATAATTACTGAGACTTTGTTGGACGTGTCTGGGTTTTGATATGTGTGATAATTTACATTTTTTTCTTTATCAAAGTAAGTCGTGAGGGAACGAAAGTCATCGATTGTGTTTAAGTTTACTTTGACTTGCGTGCCTTTATTGGTTATTATAAACTCGTCTTTAATATTTGATTTAATATCTTTTATTAATTGTTGATAATTGTTAGCGTCGTGAATAAATATAGGTGGGAAATTTACTGGCTTAACTTCTTGAGTGATCTTTTCAGTTGCCACAAGACTTGGCTCCTTTTGAGGAGGAAGATAATATTTATTTTCTTTTATTAATTTACTGTTATCAAAAACGTAGCGTTTATTCGAATTCTCTGCTGGTGGAGATTGGTTGGGGCGTTTGTAGCTTGTGGCATGGGATTTTTGTGAATTAGGTGATAAGCCGCCTTCGCAGATAACTGTTACTTCTGGATCAATATGCATAATCTTATCTTCTGACATAATTCTATCATTTGTAAAACTCATTCTACTGTTCGATGTATCACTGTTATTTTTACGTTTAAATTTATTTGCGCTTAAATTTGCCGATAATTCCCGCAAGTACGATATTTTTTGGTTTGTAGATAAGTACTATCGCGCACGCCCGCAGGCGTGCGGTATTTGTATTAACTTCAATTCAGATATCGAATGTTGTTAAGCGATCACGGAACAATAATGCAATTATTATTAGTAATCACTTTGTTTAAACACTTCGCGTAAAACTACAACCGTATTGGTTCGCGGTTCACGAGAGACTCCACTCTAACTCTTATGTTACTCTATCTTTTACCTTACCTAATAATGGACAACTTCGTTTTGCTTAAGATAACTGAGATCCCCATGCTTCAGGTAAAAAACGGGCACCATATATAAAAGTTGTAGATGCTTCTCGGACATGCTGTGTTAAAGTATTAAAGGTAAAGATGAACTACGTATTTAGAACATATGGGTTTATGAATCCATTTTGAAAGGGCATTGTAGTTCTTGACTCTCAGTTACAACAAACTTCAGACTGATTAAACAAACAAGAGTAAAACCCACAAAGCACAAAAAGTAAAGGACGACCAAGAAACAGAGGATAGTGGCAGTAAAATCGGATCTAAGAGATAAAAGCCTAGTAGAGTTGAGGAAAATTGTCCAGCAATGGGTTTGAATGGCCTGTGAACGCGTCATATATATAAAGAGTAAAATCGTATGTAGAATTAATCAACCATGTATGTTTAGCTGTCGCAGGCCAATCAGGCTCACAGTGGAATTATTTTCCTGCATTTCTTGACTTCAGGTTCAATATCGCTTTTTCTTTGAAGTCATCAGTTACTACTTTTAATAGTATCTGTTTCTTGGACGATTTTGCTTTGTAGTACTTTCTGGGTTAAGTTTTAGCCCAGTTTTCGTTGCTGTGATATTCTAGCGACCTATTCTTTTCGCTCTCACAAGTTGGGTAATGTTAACTTCTTTATAAATGTCTTGGCTCTTTGTTTGCTGTTCCATTCCTATTTGTTCCCTCCAAGAATACGTCTGAGGATCGTTTATTCCCATACTTCCAAGTCTTTCTCGATGCACTCCATTTAGGCCAGTCAAATTGGATATTTACTTGACAAAAATACTACCTGAAAAGTGAGCATGTAGTTTTATAGAACAAATCACGTAGAATTGAATGAACTAAAAAGTAACAGCTGAATCAGTGGAGAAGTGATTCAAAATTGCGCTCAAAGTAATGAAAAAACGGTTTTTTGCATATAAAAGAGCAAAAACGCGATGAATTTTTTCCAAAAAAAAAGGCTTATGTAGTTTAAAAAACAAATAAATTAAGCTGTCGATGGTCAAAATCGATTAATTAGAAAAAAAGTTATCGCTAAAAAACCGCTAAAAATGACCGATTTTTCAATTGTTCTTAACTTTAAAAAAAACCTATATAACGTTGAAATTTTCAGAAAGCATAGTACTCGGTGAGCAGAAAACGTACGATTTTAAAATTTGCAAAAATGTTGATTACTTTTAGCATAAATCGTTTTTTTCGAAAAAAATACGTTTTCGCAGAAATTTATTTACTCAGCTTGCAGAAGTCGTACAGCAATCAGCATAGGCTTATTTTGTTCCTTAAGAGTTATAATACCACACACAATATGAGCGCAAATTTTTTTGCACTTGAAAATATGTGCAATTTTAATGTGAACAGTGATCTTTTTTTTACGCGCACAAAATGTTGAATATTTTTGTCAATTTTAATTGTACTGAAATTACATAAGCACCATTCGATAGCTGTCAACTTTCTACGAGTTTAAATGCGCTTTTGTTTATTTTAACAAGAAAGTACACATAAACTTCAGATTAGTGGTCTTTATAAGACTGGTTGTTAGTGTAAATATATATCACAGTCCCAGTGTGTCAAAGAATACTTGGTTGATATTTTGTCAATATATGTCTGGCTGGGCAATAAACTGCAGAATAGTTATCTCATATGCAAGGGTTTGTACTTTGATAGATGTTTATATTATGTAACAATTACTTGTAAATAATTTGTTTAAATATATCTTATAATCCTATTTTTAATAAAAATATCTTTCACGTTTAATGACAGTTTAGAAATGAAATAATTAGTTGCTATAATTATTCTTCTAATTAATATTATGATTCTTATAATAATTATTAGAATCATGATAAACATTTAAAAAAGGAAGGATATTCTGAGTACATTGTGCAGGGCGAGTAAACGCCCAGTGGAGCGGCCTACTACGAGTTTCTCCCCACAACGAACGCTACTCGCCACGGCACCGCTCTGAACGGAACATACATTTTGCGACGCTTAATGTAAACCGGTTCGCAATAAATAATGCACGGTCAATAATTGCGAAATAATTTTTATATTACACTAGAAGTCTTCAGCTAAAGTGTGTGCAAATTTCAGCCGCTAATATTAATAATTGAATGTGCAGCAATTTAAAACAAAAAAATTCCTCGGCTTCTATGGGTCTTACCTTAATCTTTTTTTAATTACGGAGAAAATGGGCAGCTATCGAATGGTGCTTATGTAATTTCGGTACAATTAAAATTGACAAAAATATTCAGAATTTTGTGCGCGTAAAAAAAAGATCACCCTTCACATTAAATTTGCACATATTTTCAAGTGCAAAAAAATTTGCGCTCATATTGTGTGTGGTAGTATAACTCTTAAGGAACAAAATAAGCCTATGCTGATTGCTGTACGACTTCTGCAAGCTGAGTAAACCAATTTCTGCGAAAACGTATTTTTTTTCGAAAAAAATGATTTATGCTAAAAGTAATCAACATTTTTGCAAATTTTAAAATCGTGCGTTTTCTGCTCACCGAGTACTATGCTTTCTGAAAATTTCAACGTCATATAGGTTTTTTTTTTAAGTTAAGAACAATTGAAAAATCGGTCATTTTTAGCGGTTTTTTAGCGATAACTTTTTTTCTAATTAATCGATTTTGACCATCGACAGCTTAATTTATTTTTTTTTAAACTACATAAGCCTATTTTTTTTTGAAAAAATTCATCGCGTTTTTGCTCTTTTATATGCAAAAAACCGTTTTTTCATTACTTTGACCGCAATTTTGAATCACTTCTCCACTGATTCAGCTGTTACTTTTTAGTTCATTAAATTCTATGTGATTTTTCTATAAAACTACATGCTCACCTTTCAGGTAGTATTTTTGTCAAAAAAACGAGGTATTTTCGACAATTTGACTGGCCTAATTCGTTGTTGACGTTTCTGTCGTAACTACCGTCAATCAGTCAGTCTCAACCAACTGTACAAAATGATCTGATCCAGTGTCTGTGTAAAAAATATAAAAAATTGTAGTTATTGAGGCTGCATACTGACATTACCTCCGAAAAAACAAGACCACAGCTCTCCGGCAGGCCATTAAGCATAGGAAGGCCGAATTGGTCATGGTTGAATTTATCGAGCCCCTTATCTATTTCAGGAAATTCAATCATTGGCCAATTTGACCTTTCTGTGCTAAAGTCACGCCGAAGACTTGTGGCTTTGTTGTTTCGGTGATAATGATCCTGATCATTCAAAGTATTAAAATGGTAGGCCAGTAAACATGGGTTTTTGGATACAAAACTTCCACCAGTTTTTTTTTCATTATGCCGTTAAATTAATAACAGCTGTTTAAAGAAATCTGAAGTTGAAGTTTTCCATTTAAAAATTGTTATTTATCTGAAATTGGTGAAGTGATGTGAAAACTATATAAAAAGTGCTTTTGCTTCCATAAGTAATTGTTGATCTGTCAATAACTGTTTTTGTTTTGCTTCTGCAGGAAATATATTTTCAAGTTGACTGTATAAATTTAAATAGACTTGTATTATCTAGAGAAGGTGTGTCACATGATTGGCGTAGTCTACTAAAACGCATTCGGCCATGTCAAACATGGGTTTATTTGGGAACAACAATCAAATTACCACACCTTATGCACGCCAATGATAGAACAGTCCGGATTTCCATAAGTCAGCAGTAACATAAGTTAGTTAGTAGACTGTGCTGATCATATGATGAGATTTTCTCTAAGTAATACGTTCTACAGTACACAACTGCCAATTTTTTTTAAAATCTGCTTTTAGTTTTCTAGGTGATACTGTGGTAGTGAAAGCCCTAGAAAATATAAAACCTGGTGAAGAAATTCACCGTGCATATCAAGCAATAGACCATGAAGGTCACCCCGATCTCGAGGAACGCCAAATGAGACTCCGGAAGCAATGCTTTTTGAACTGCAAATGCCGACTGTGCACTAACCCAAAAATGACTTATGTAAGAATCGTTGACTCACATGCTCTCTTGTTTTACAACAAAAGTTTAATACAGTAAGCAGTTGAAATTGCGACTATGTGTAATGGTAATTGTTGCAGAGGGCACGCAATGCGTTTATTTGTGCAAAATGCAACGGCTCGCTAATTCGTGACTGGGGCTTTACTGAAGGTACTTGTTTAGATTGTAATTATAAAGGCAACATATCTCTAGAGGTAGCCCACAAAGAAATGTTGGTTTTGCAAAACCTAAGAGAGTGTAAGTACTACTGGATAGCTTCATAGAACCTTTATGGGTTCAATTTGTGAATTCGTTACCTATTGTGTTCAAAGTGCCAATTTTTACATGTCAATCATTGCTAACTTCTTTATTTTTGAAGTTACAAATTAGGTTAACCCTTTAATGGGCAAAATTAGTTTAAAAGAAAAATTGAAATTTACTTTGTATACATTCTTTGAGAAGCCAGGAATCAGAAAACCAATGTTTTTATCAAAAATTTATTTTTAGTTTTTCAAAGGATGCTGGTAAACCGTTCTACCAGTGAGCATTCAGGACAAAATATGTTGTCATAATATTGTTGAGTTATTTGTTTAGATGCTTACTAAATTACTGAATATCGTTTAATATAAGTACATATATCTAGTTAAAAAAACTCATATTAGGTATCAAGGGGTGTAGGGTTATATTTATTATGCTACATAATTTACAATATAACCATTCCAATCATAGTAATCATACTAAACTACTGAAATAAATAATTTTTTATACAAATCTCTTTAAGGGCGAGCCTCCGCACCCTTAACCCGGAAATTTTCGGCTAAGGGAGACAACCCTAACAGAAAAACCTGGTCCTCCTAGGTGAGGGTTGGAATTGGGTTAGCAACTCGACTTCCGGAAAACAAACAAATCGCTAAAATTCTTAAGCAAAGAAAGCCGGACGGAAATAATAGTATTAGAAAACGCGCACGAAAACGGACTATGATTTTTGGCAATTGGAATGTCCAGGGTATAAGAAACAAATTTGAAGAGGTCATCGAAGAAGTTACAAAATATAAGATGGAAGTCGCCGTACTAACAGAAACGAAGAAGAAAGGAAAGGGACTCGAGGAAATTAAGAACTTCCTACACTTCTATAGTGGGGTACCAAAAGAGTGTAGCGCTAAATCAGGCGTCTCCCTCTTGATACATAAGAAATTCAAGCGATTTATCAAATCATGGGAGTACACAAGCGATAGAATAATACATGTGCTACTAAACATAAAAGGATATGAAATTGTAATCATTGGAGTCTACGCACCAAATAACGATACTTCGGACGCGAACAAGGATATGTTCTATAATGAATTGATGCGAGTGCTGGAAAAGTTATGTCACCAACACACTCTGAGAGTTATGAACAGCTGGTTTCCCCACACATAAATCCATCAATATACGTGGCACCAACCAACAAGAAATCGAAGTCGATTATAGACTATACTATAACAAAACAAAAAAGCAAACTAAAAATTCAAGATGTCCGGGTACGACGGGGAGCAGAGTGTGAAACGGATCATTACTTACTTCTAACAAAAGTCTACCTGCTAAAAAACTTAACATATGAACACGAAAACAGTATGCGCTTAGAACCTCTACACTACAATTTAGACTCACTCAGCCACGAATCAACTCAATTCCTATACAAATGGAGACTGGCAAACAAACTATCAAACATTACAGAAGTAGCAACCACTGAAGAAGTATATTTATCTGTGAAAACCTCGATCCACGAAGCAGCAAAAGAAGCCTTAGGTTATCGAGAAGTAAATAAAAATGAAAGACCAACACCAGATTGGTGGAGCGATGAAATAAAAGGAATTATTGCAGACAAGAAAGAAGCATATACACGATGGCTAACAAGAGACAGTGAAGACAGAAAGCAATATAGCCGCTTAAACAGAGAGGTGAAAAAAAAAACGGCAAACAAAGCAAAAAACGAAAAATGGAACAAAGCTTGCTAAGAAATTAATAACTGCAAAAGTAACACGAGAGCCAATCAATCCTGGAAGTTCCTGCGCAACATACGATCTCAGAGAACACAAGACACAAATATAACACCAATAGAAATAAAAGACTGGGTCTCCTACTGCAAAGAATTGCTTACGGAAGATAGAGAACAATTCAAAGAAATTACAGACAGAGAAGAAATAGAAGAAAACAATACCGAAATAGAAGTAAACGTTGAAGAAATAGAAAAATTAATTAAAACAATGAAAAATAAAAAAGTCCCTGGACCAGGCAATATTCCCATCGAACTAATTAAAGCTGCTCCGACAGTATTAATTCAAATATTAGCAAGACTCTTCTCAAGATGTTTGGCAGGAGAACCGATACCACACGATTGGAAAACGGCGTACATTAGCTCTATCTACAAAAAAGGAAATCGGCTAGTTGTAAAAACTATCGTGGTATAAGTGTCCTTAGCTCTCTAGGTAGATTATATGGGAGGATAATAAAAGCACGAGTAGAAAGCCAAATATCAGATATAGAAGAACAGAGCGGATTTCGAGCCGGCCGCTTATGTATAGATAACATTTTTTCACTGCAACAACTTATAGAAAAACGTACCGCTTGCGGGTTAGTGACACATCTTACCTTTGTGGACTTACATAAAGCCTACGATAGTATCCCACTTTGTAAGCTGTGGGGAGTTATAAGAAAGAATAATATAAGTGAGAACTATGTAAACGCCGTAAAAGAGCTGTACATTAACGCAACTAGCTGCATTAAAGTTGGGAATAAATTGTCGGAAGAAGGTTACGACAGGGCTGCTGTAGAGCACCAACCTTATTTAAATTGTACTTAAACGAAGCTCTGTTTGAGTGGAAGCGAAAATGTGAACGAATGGGAATACCAGTAGGAGATGACACACTATACACTCTCGTCTCCGGCAAATTCCTCGAATGCAATTGCTCGAAATCAATTGCTCGAAAATCAAATTGCTCGAATGTAACTTTCCTCGAAATACAAGTTCCTCGAATCGCAATTTCTCGAAAATGTTTTGCTCGAATTTATGTGGTCTTAACATCTGGAAATTTATTTCGGCATTAAAGAGAGAGCAGAGTTCGAACGAATTACGGATAGAACAATATGTCAGCGGTCAACAACACACCATAAGTCGAAAAATATATCGTGATAGTGCACAGAGCATTTTAAGATCTTCTATATACATATACTAGTAAGATACCCGTTCTTCGTACAGACTACAAATGTTTTTTCTTCTAAATCCTAAACGAATTCTAGAATGCTCCCCTCCTCTCTCACTAAATACGCTAAACTAACAAACGCTGCAAAATAATATTGTAGGTAAAAAAGAAACAATATTCTTCCAAAAGAAGTTCTCCATAACCCTTTTATGCTTCACCTATCTCCTGGAAATGTGTATGTAATTGTCGTTCTCCTTATATAGATTGATAAAACTATAGGTTTACACAATGAGAATAACAATAATAAATGTACTTATTAAATGTTGTATTCATAAACTGTAGCAACATACTAGTTTCCACCACTTAGAGGTGGAATTTCGGAAATCCTTCTATTTTATTCTAAACTGGACACACGGAAAAAATCAACAACTTTAACCTTTTTTTTTAACTTCTTTTTACTTTTACCCCATTTTTACTCCTTTCACAAAGAAATTTAGAATAAAAACTTTAAACCGCTTTTTAAAGATTTAAACACATATGCCCAAAAACCATGATAATCAGGAAATACGAAAGGTTCTATAATTTAGCCCTAAAACCACATTCTCACCTTTAGGAGTTGATCTGTGCACAATCCTGAATTACGTTTTTAGGAACTTGTATAGGTAACCTTTCTAAGTAAAACCAAATTGTTACATTATAGGGCCTTATGAAATATTGAGAAATTCGTATATGCCAAAATGAATGTCCTAACTCAATAAACATAGGAGATACGAAGGGTTCTTTAATTCACCCTCAATCCAGATTTGCACCTTTAGGGGTTGATTAAGGCAAAATCCTGAAATACGTTTCTAGGTATTTGCATTGGTAATCTTCGCAAGTAAACACCAAATCGATATCTTATCGGGTGTAACAGATATTGAGGAATTCGTGAAAACACATTTTACCCTTTTTCACCCCCTTAGGGGTCGAATTTCAAAAAATCCCTTCTTAGCACTACCTTACGTAAGAAATTGAACCTTGCACCTAAATCTCAAGTTTCTAGTACCAGTGGTTTCGGCTCTGCGTTGATTAATCAGAGTTATGACTTTCCTTTATATATGTATAGATAAAATTGATGTTAGTCTCATAAAACTGCATTTTTTCCATTAACTTTATTTATTCCAAAATTTAAAAAAATCGCTTTTAACCCATTTCATTGTGAGATGGTACTCACAGCAAATAAAATATAATAATTTTAAACCCCCTACCCCTTTTCAGTTTTTCCTCCTTTTACCCCTTTAGGGTTAAAATTTTTAAATCCCCTTAAACCGCTTTCTAAATATTTTAAAATACATCTATATGCCAAAAAGAATGTTCTAACTCAATAAACATAGGAGATACGAAGGGTTCTTTAATTCACCCCCAATCCAGATCTGCACCTTTAGGGGTTGATTAAGGCAAAATCCTGAAATACGTTTCTAGGTATTTGCATTGGTAATCTTCGCAAGTAAACACCAAATCGATATCTTATCGGGTGTAAGAGATATTGAGGAATTCGTGAAAACACATTTTACCCTTTTTTACCCCCTTAGGGGTCGAATTTCAAAAAATCCCTTCTTAGCACTACCTTACGTAAGAAATTGAACCTTGCACCTAAATCTCAAGTTTCTAGTACCAGTGGTTTCGGCTCTGCGTTGATTAGTCAGAGTTATGACTTTCCTTTATATATGTATATAGATAAAATTGATGTTAGTCTCATAAAACTGCATTTTTTTCCATTAACTTTATTTATTCCAAAATTTAAAAAAATCGCTTTTAACCCATTTCATTGTGAAATGGTACTCACAGCAAATAAAATATAATAATTTTAAACCCCCTACCCCTTTTCAGTTTTTCCTCCTTTTACCCCTTTAGGGTTAAAATTTTTAAATTCCCTTAAACCGCTTTCTAAATATTTTAAAAATACATCTATATACCAAAAAAGAATGTTCTAACTTAATAAACATAGGAGATACGAAGAGTTCTTTAACTCACCCCCAATCCAGATCTGCACCTTTAGGGGTTGATTAAGGCAAAATCCTGAAATACGTTTCTAGGTATTTGCATTGGTAATCTTCGCAAATAAACACCAAATCGATATCTTATCGGGTGTAAGAGATATTGAGGAATTCGTGAAAACACATTTTACCCTTTTTCACCCTCTTAGGGGTCGAATTTCAAAAAATCCCTTCTTAGCACTACCTTACGTAAGAAATTGAACCTTGCACCTAAATCTCAAGTTTCTAGTACCAGTGGTTTCGGCTCTGCGTTGATTAGTCAGAGTTATGACTTTCCTTTATATATGTATGTATATAGATAAAAATCAATCGCCGTGTGTTAGTAACGCAAAAACTCGAGAACGACTCGAAAAACAAGTTCCTCGAACCGCAATTTCTGGAAAATGTTTTGCTCGAATTTATGGGGTCTTAAATAATGCGTCAATACTAAAATCTTCAAAATCTTTTGTAGTAAGTGGTCAAAGACAGTATTATGTTCTTGTAACCGGAAAGTGATTATCATTGGAATGTAATTACGGGTATTCATAATCAAGATAATGGGTTTGTTGTTATTACAAATAATGTTAAATAGGTTTTTCTTGGGACACGAAAGTGATTATCATCGGAATGTAATACATACCTATACCTATGTTTTATTAATAAAGGTTGTAATTTGTAATTTGTGTTTTTTTTTATATTTGATATTAACTGATTCGAGTTAAGGCTATTTCACAACTTTATTTTTTCGAGCAATAGATAATCGAGAAATTGATGTTCGAGAAACTTGCAATTCGAGCAAAGTCACATTCGAGCAATTGACTTTCGAGCAACTGATTTCGAGCAATTCGTTTTCGAGCAATTGCATTCGAGCAATTTACCTAGAACCATACACTCTATTGTTCGCTGATGATCAGGTCGTAATATCCGCAGATGAAGATGATTCCCGCTATATGATGCGCAAACTAAAAGAGGAGTATAAAAAATGGGGCTTAGTAATTAATATGGAGAAAACGGAGCACCTCACTATAGGAGAAAGTGGGAGAGATCTACAAATAGACGACGAACACATTAAACGTTGTAAAAAATTTAAATATTTAGGCGTTACCTTCTCCGAGGTAGGAAATAGCAACGAGGACATCACAAACAAAATAGCCCAAGGAAAAAAAGTAATTCGCATGTTAAACTCCGTGTTATGGAAGGAAACAAAAAGAATGATATACACAACTATATTACGAAGTATATGCACATATGGCTGTGAAGTATGGGAATTAACTAATAAAAATATTAACAAGTTAAAAGCCCTAGAAATGGATTATTGGCGACGAAGCTGTGGTATTTCCAAGCTGCAGCATATTACAAATGCAGAAATAAGACGAAGAATGGCGGTAGAAGACACCATCGTGGATAACATCGAAACCAAGGCTCTCCAGTGGTATGGACACATGCAGAGAATGGGCGGCGATAGAATACCTAAGAAAGTTTTTCATTGGGTACCTACCCAGAAAAAGAAAAGGGGAAGACCAGAATGTATAGAAAACGGGGGTTACGCGAAGGAGACTGGACAAACAAAAAATACTGGCGCTTAAGGAGCGAGACACGGCAATAATTTATATTGTAATATATGATATAATCATGTTATAAGCTGTAATACAACTCGCAATATATATATATATATATATACAAATCTTGTACTAATCTAATGTATACTACATTCCAATTATTAAAATAATAACTATATACAGGATATACATATACGAAGTAATTTTTGGAAGTAATAGTTTAGAACAATTTCAAACAATAAATTGGTTATAAATAACATCGGGAAGTTTTAAAAGTTAGTAAATTCAAAAAATCAGCGTCTTCACGTTTTCGAGTCCCCTGAACCCAAAAAACATGTTTTTAATCATTGGTCTGTCTGTCTGTCTGTGTGTCTGTGAACAGAATATCTCAAAAACGAGAAGAAGTATGGCGTTGAAACTTCATATATAAGTTTTGTGTACTATCTAGATGCGACAGCAAGCTTTTGAAGAAAGTCACATAACCGGAAGTATGGTGTTTACTCTTGTAATTTTTCAGTTTTTTCAATGTTTTCAAATCTTCTCTAACGATGTTTTTCAAACTTAACATTTTTATAGAATTTTTGTGGTCGTGAAAAAAATAGCATACATAACTCGCTCGAAAGTGTATCATGCATTCGTATTTTAAGCCACTCAGCTCCGCTACACTTTGCCTCGTTTCTCAAATATATTCGCAAGATAAATGCCACTTTTCACAGCTTGTTATGTAATATACTACAGCGCCAGGTAGATTTCCATACCGGTAACATTGTGCATACAATGTTAGCACTTCTCTTGAATTCTTGTGGCAGAAAAACTAACTGCCAACACATAGACCTTTTTATTATTTAAAAAGTTTATATTAAAATACACTGTTGACAGTAGTAAGGTGATATGAACAGATTTTTAGTTATCATATATAAGTGTACATTGTTTCAAGGCAAACGCGATTTTATTTAAACCAATAAAAAATAGTAAGTGAAATATCTCGCTAAGAAGCAATTTTAGGTATAACTACATATGAATTATAATTTTTTAAGGCTAAAATTATTTCCAATGCAAATATTAAAAAAAAATAGGGGATGTTTCAGTTAAAAATTCAAAGTTGATGCAATTTCCTGTTAAACCGGAAGTGCCGTAAATAACTAAATTTGTGATTTGTAATATGTTACATTCTGAATTTAGCAACTGCTGGCATCTGTAAATTATGCAATTCAAAGTAAGTTCTTTGTTTAGCCCCTTACCGGCTAAATAGTTCTCAAATTTTTCTTGGTTCACCTTCAGACGTTTAGGTGGCACACGCTTGCACATTTCTGTATCGAGCTGTATCTGGCGTAATGAATTAACCCTTTGTTGCAATTGGATATTTCTGACGTGATTCCTGGCGTTCATCGTCGCGTTGGCTCATTATTTGTGAGAGCCCCGGGCGTATCAATTTCTTCAAACAAGTGATTTTATGGAAATCTTCAGGCACAACTTGCAGTTTCGTTGATTATTTGCTAAAGCAATCGAACTTCGCTTGAGCGTTGTGTCTGGAGATTTTTTCACGTGGAGATTTTACACGTGCTGATGGTCCACGTGTTGATTTTCCTCCCATGTCGGAGACCTGCCTCATGCTGGGAGTTGTTACCAGCTAGACTGATGCTCGCTGAAGGTTTCCCACGCTGGAATCTCCTTCCCAACAGGTTTGGTGCTTGTTGAAAAGACTATTTGTCTGCCCGTGCTGGATGTGTGCTTGCTAATTGGAATCGCAGTCTTTTCGAAGAGCTTCGGTGAAAATTTCCAGCATCATGCTATCTGCAACGCAGAAGTGCTACCAGTCGAATTAAGATGCTGTAGTTTTATTACTTTTTGTGCTGCCTCTCTGCCGTGGACTTCGAGAGTGCAGAATAATTCATTGCGTCGCACACCTCGTACATGAATCAAATAATTCAAGGATTCATTTGGGATTTATCTTCATTTATTACGTTCTGTTATACCTTGGATTGTAGCGTCGAGTCAGATCGAATTCAACGTTGTTTGCTTTTAAATTTTAACTGTGTAAATATTTGAAAGTGGTTAAATTTGTTGTAGGTATTACATTTTGCTTTATTTTGAAGTATTCATGTGATGCTACCTATTAATTGTAATTGATCAGTTAATTTTATGGTTTCTATCGGGAACTTGATTTGCTTTTTGAAGGTTTCATGCAATGTTTCTTTAAACCTATTTACTGTAATTGGTCAGTTAATTTCATGGTTCATATTGTTAACTTGATTTTGCTTTCTGAAGAATTCATTCAACGCTTATTTGACACTTTTAACTGTGATTAATCATTTAATTTTATGATTCATATTGTGACTTAAACAGAGTCTACGCTGTCACACGTACGAATCACTATCGAGCCTGTTGGCTTACTGGAAGCGCCATTTTTAAACAGATCTGTCTAATAAGGTTTCCCCCAGGTATAGATCACGTTTCAAAAGAGTAGCGAATGCAACTACTCATGTATTACCTAGCGTGTGCCACAACAACGACGTTCGGGAATGTAATCACATGTCCTTACATTTATATATGTTTTGCTTTAATTTACTAATTAAATTGTCCGTACTTACGTAAAATCTTTATTCCATTTTCTTATATACCGGGTGACAATGAGATCAGTCTCTATCTCCTTTACTTATCAACAGATTTGAATTAAATTTGTTACAAGGGTAATAAACATAATTTCGAATTGAGAGACAGATATAATCAAAATGGCCGACTTCCAGTTTCACCGGAAATGTCATTTTTTAAATGGGTTGTTCTGTATATTTTATGTTTTTCGGAATCTAAAACTTAAATTACATACGACAGTGTTGCCAAATTTGCTTAGGTAGGTATTCCCCAAAACTATTTTAAAAATTTATTAATTAAACATTTTTCCGTTTTATATAAAAATAAAGTGGTGCATGATGCATATCGCTAGATTCGCAATTAAATTTTCTATCTAATGGCATGATGACCCTTGATAGGTGCCATGTAAAAAAACCGTGTTTTTCTCCTAAGCTACCCCTTTCGGTGACAGATTCATTTATTGTTTATTAGCAGCCTTGTTAGCACTGGAGGCATTGTGATATTATATTGTTTAGTTGTTGTTTTATAAGGGGTAACAAATACCTAAAAAAAATCCTGGCAGTTTCCTCATTTAACCTAATTTGTAACTTCAAAAATAAAGAAGTGATCAATGGCGGACAAGTTAAAATGTTGATACTTGACAACTTTTTAAAGATTTAACTACTGGATTTAACAGCAGCCTTATTAATTTTAGTTGTTGATAAGCTTATTGACCTAGAAGATGCAAATTGGGGTTTGCAATTAGCTAAAACGATATACCAGCCTTATCACAGAGTGATTAGAGATTTCTATCAAGAACTGGCAAAATATCATCTAAGAACAGGTATGTGAAACAGCGATTGTGATATGTGGTGACTGCAGTAATATTCTAGGTAATTTAAAATGCTATGTGGAGATGCAGAAGGTTGTAACGGCATACTATGAGAAATGCTACGGCAATTTATCTTTACCAAGTGTTGCCGTTCGAATCACCTACTGTTTTATTTGTCTTTTATGGCTGAAGGACAATTCTGTGAATAGATATTTGCAAATGGGGTAAGGGTAATAGTTATGTTTTATAGTAAAATCACGGAAAGAAACTGTGCACGTCATCAAATATTTAGTTATTAATGTAATGTTCAATAAAGTACAATAAATATGATTGTAACTATAGGTAAATCGCGGTGCGCGTCATCAAACAGTAACTTTAAATTAATAACTAAATATTTGATGACGTGCACCGTTTGTTTCCGTAATTTTACTATACAATAATTTTAAATTGATTTGCTTTCTATATCAGTATTAATGTAAATTTATTGTAGAAAAAAAAAACAATACTGAAAATACAAATTCAGACACCTTAAACAAAAACCACAAATAATATTTACATGGCATTTACGACTACAATAATATTTTTACAGGAAGATCCTAGAGGAATTAAAAAATACAATTGAGGAAGTAAAAGTAATTATGGATCTGCATTTTCCCCCATTTTTGGAAAAAGTGGCAAAGCTGGAGAAACTCATTTTAGAGCTTCAAGTTATGGACATTACACAGGAGGCCTACAATATGCACCTTGATTGTTTTGAATATGATGCTGATGCCGCGAAAGAATTACATTTTTAAGCATGATATGTACATTTTATTATACTAGTTTTTATAGTTATTTCATTGTTATTGTTTTATAAGTTTCTAAAGATTTTCTTCTACATGCAAAGAGAAAGCTATACAGTTTAAAATAAATTTATTGTGTTACTTAAAAGTGCCATTTATGTATTTTATGTGAAATAATAAAAAAAATTATTTAGATTATCAGTATAAAACATTGCTGGAGCCTGTGGTTTGAATCTTTGCACAATACTTTAAAAACCCCTAACCACACAAATATTTAACAACCGCTAAATATATATTTCGACAGCTAAGCTGCCATCGTCGCTAGCATTACAAAGAAACTAACACGACAAAGTTGGCCAAATATATGCTCTTCACCAAATCACTGGACTTTTACTGATGATTTGATGAAGAGCATATCTTCGGCCAACTTTGTTGTGTTAGTTTCTTTCTAATGCTAACGACGATGGCAGCTTAGCTGTGGAAATACGTATTTACAGTTAAATATTTGTGTGGTTATGGGGTTTTTAACGAATTGTGTCATATTTTCCGTGCTTTTTTAATGCAAGTTGTGCATGAAAATGGAGATTACTGATGTAGTAAACTAATTAAGATTGTTTTTTTCTGTCGCGAAGCTAAAGCACTGAACACATTGACTGCTGGCTTGGAAGCAATGACTTAGTTTATAGTTGAGGCATTATTTGCAAATATAGTATATTTCTTTACATTAAAATTTAGCTAATTGGGGGTGCTTATGACACATGAATTTTGTTTTGATTATTTTGGACCAATGACGCGAAACCGCGTTGTCAGCATAAAGGTTGGAAAGTTCCATGCCATTGCTATTCGACGCAGATCCGTGTCTACTTTTTTTAAGTACTTTCTAGCTTGTTTTGGAAATAAACGGCATATATTAGTCAAATCAGAGCTTTATTTAGAAAACTACTGCGGTACATATTGGTAAATTATTTAAAAAAATGAGGACCAGCTTCGCTATCGCTCATTATGATATTACTACTTAATGTAATATTATAATATATAATATAAAAAAGTCCGGAAACTGCAGTCAAAGAACGTTTTTGTAATGCTTTCGCTATGTGCTACCCAAGAATGAAACACATTATATTCACTAGCTCAGATCGTACTGAATGCTAAAAGTCTGTTACTCGAGTGATACGGATCCGCGTCGGGCCAAAGCCTACTAATAGTAGGCTTTGGTCGGGCGCACATCGGAAACATTTGCAATGACGCGGATTCGCTTCATCAGCAGTGAACGTATTAAAAGATGCATCAGCTAAAGGTGTTCCAGAAACATTTTAAGGCTGTTTTAAAGCTGCTCAAAAGTGCCCATTTTCGCGGTCTGAAATATTACAAAATATCATCGTTTCTCTACTCATGATAGCTCTGATATTTTTAGTAGCGTTGCTTGAAAGGTGTATCTAGACGGAAACTGCGTAAAATTTGGAATTTATCCCTGCAAAAATATGGCATTAATTTTTGAAATTGTCAAAATTATGCACTTTTCGTGGGCTAGTTATGATGTTTCTACATGCAAGTTTAAGAATTTAACCCAGTTTCCGTCTTCCGGGATATGTTAACTTACAATATGTTTATTTGAAATAAATGTTAATGCAAATGTTGATCTCATATTTGTAACATTTTGGTAGCTTGTCGCTCGATTTTCGAGGGAATTTAGCCGTATAAATGCTCAACTTTGGGGCGTCGCTAAGATGCGTGCAGTAGTGGTATTCTGCGTGGATGAGATACTACCCCAGACAATTCCGAGTACAGGGCGATTCCGAGAAATCGCTAAATATCGATCGCATATTCAGCATTCAGCTCAATTTTCGCAAATTATAATTTTAGTTTCGCACTAGTCTTCGAGGTGTAAAGCTACGAGAAACTATTTTAAATTGTGTATCTAGTGATGGCACGAGGTGATCGGGACCTGAAAAAATATCCAAGACCGAGTACCTACTCGACGAAAAAGCAAGAAAAAAATTCTGAACAGAATAAAAAGTAAACGGTAAGTAAATTATGAGTAGGTACTATTTTATTTAATTAATAGTGCATATTTGAATAAATTTCCAACAATTCCAAGTTATTGTAACGAATGCGAGAACGACTTCCAGATCGATCTAGAAGCAGGTGTGCGCGATGAGTCACTACGAACAGATGCCCCGAGAACGGGCCCGAGGTCAAATGCGTCATGCTTCCATCTGGAGCTTCTAGTGAATATCGAGACTATCTGGAAGTTTCTGGAAGGAAATTATTGGCCATATAAATACCCGGCCGTCGGACCCGCAGTTCAGTTCTGAAATAATTCTGCGGCAGTTCGAACTCACGTCGAGGCTTGTTAGAAGCCCCCATATAAATAAAGACGCGTGTACATATAACTAATAGAAATAAATAAATATATAATCGTTAGTGTTTAAGAGTGATATAAATAAATCCGTATGTAAATAATAATAGTTGTTAGAAATAGTGCCGTAGTTTAAAAGTAATTTGTAATCTGCTTGATAAACCTCGCATGTGCTTGTAAACAATAATCGTAATAATTCATTGTAGTAAATAAATATTTGAACCCATGTTTGTCGTATAATTTTAAATAGCCCGAACGTTAAGAACATAACATTATATTTTATTAAAATTTGGTAATATTTTATGAATAATTATAAGGATCTATTATTATTATATGTCACTATTTACATTCTTGCAATACCGATGCAAATTTTCTTCGAAAAAATAATTGAATCTGTGATAACAATAAATTAATTTTAGGAAAATACTTTAAATTCCATCATTTGTAAATATAGCAGCTTTTATTTTTTAAAGGTTAACAATAATTGCTGGCATATCAGAAAGTCAGTATGGTAATTCATCTGGTGATTCCAATAAAAATGCTGGGCTTGATTTTAAAGTTGACCAAGATAAAGTGAGTGTTAGATTTATAAATTATTAATTTTTATTTGAAATATATTTGTAATTACGTTTTATGTACATTTAATTTCAAAACAAGAATCCAGAGCCTTCCACTACGCAAACTGTTGCAGAATTAGAAAATCTAAGCCTTTTAGAGATGGAATGTGTAAGTACTGATATTAGGTCATTGCGATTCTGATGTTAAAAATACATTATTAGAATATTTGTCATATTTATCTCCCGATGTTCTTTTCAGGACGTGGATAATCCAGTGCTTATTGATGAAAATAACATAGACGCAAAAAAGGGTATGTGCATAATATAGGTATATTGAGTGGTTCAAAATTACACCGACAAAAATAAAATTTTGTTTAAACTTCAACATCCTGTATCTTGAAAACAAAGCCCATTTAGAAAAATACTTTAAATTCAATCATTTGTAAATATTGCAGTTCTTATTTTTTTAAAGGTCAACAATAATTGCTGGCATATCAGAAAGTCCGTATGGTAATTCCTCTGGTGATCAAAATAAAAATGCTGGGCTTGATTTTGAAGTTGACCAAGATAAAGTGAGTGTTAGATTTATAAATTATTAATTTTTATTGGAAATATTTTGGTAATTACGTTTTATGTACATTTAATTTCAAAACAAGAATCCAGAGCTTTCCACTGCGCAAAATGTTGCAGAATTAGAAAATCTAAGCCTTTTAGAGATGGAATGTGTAAGTATTGATATTAGGTCATTGCAATTCTGATGTTAGAAATACATTATTAGAATATTTGTGTCCTATTTATCTCCCGATGTTCTTTTTAGGACGTGGATAATCCAGTGCTTATTGATGAAAATGACATAGACGCAAAAAAAGGATATGTGCATAATATAGGTATATTGAGTGGTTCAAAATTATACCGACAAAAATAAATGTTTGTTTAAACTTCAACATCCTGTATCTTGAAAACGAAGCCCATTAGGTCCCATGTTTGTAGGAACTTTTTATCTTAGAATTGATCGAGGAATAACCCTTTAAAGTTTGTCTACGTACTTAATTAACACCCGGTATACGATACACCAAGTTTCAAAAATGTATCGTCAAAAATAAAGAAAAAAAAAGAGTGTATCTCTAAAAGCATGTAGAGGCTTGAGCGCGCATATGCCTTGACCGCTGTGGATTCATCTCGTGTGTTTGGAACATTGGTGAAAGCATTTATATTAATTTGGTATTACACATGAATCAAGCACGCGTTAGCTAATTCATGCACCATGTATCATAAAAAAATACCTAATCAATACTGGCTGAGTTGGATCACGAAATTTTTGCTATTTTTATTCAAAAACATCACAATGACATACATTCATAAAAGCGAAGTATACTCTTCGAAGGTCCGAATGTGCATCTACATAGAATATACACATGCCCTTGGCCTGTGCGTTGAAGCCTGTACAAGCTTTCCGAATTACATAAAGATAACTAATCCAATTTTAGATTTCACAATTCAAATGATGAAGTTGATTCACAGTACATTGTGTCCGGCAGGGCATTTTTGAATAATAATAACAGTCATAATTTGCAGTAGTAAATTATGAACAGTTTGCAGCCAATCATAAAATTCTGTTTTCATTATTCAATAGGTTGCAGCCAATCACAAAATTCATTAAAATTCTGTTTTCATTATTCAATAGGTTGTAGCCAGTCACAAAATTCATTCTTATTATCAAATGACTTTTGCAGTTAACAGTTGTCACAAGTGTCATCATTCGGAAATATGAACACAAAACTCCTATTGCATAGAAGTAGATAAAGTATCGTATTACATTCCACTTTAGAAGTATTCAACTGGAAAATCACCTATCTCACATCAATACACATTAAAAATGTAAGAAAAATGTAAAGTTTAAAAAAAATCGTTAGAGCCGTTTTTGAAAAAATAGAAAAAAACTGAAAAATCACAAGAGTAAACACCTACTTCCGGTAATGCGATTTTCTTCAAAAGCTTGCTGTCTCATCTACATAGTACACAAAACTTATATATGAAGTTTCAACGCCATACCTCTATTCGTTTTTGAGATATTCTGTTCACAGACA
This sequence comes from Agriotes lineatus, assembly GCA_940337035.1. Taxonomy (NCBI): domain Eukaryota; kingdom Metazoa; phylum Arthropoda; class Insecta; order Coleoptera; family Elateridae; genus Agriotes; species Agriotes lineatus. The sequence goes on along the minus strand of OW679196.1, from coordinate 34,724,567 downwards.
GACAGACAGACACACAGACAGACAGACACACAGACACACACACACACAGACAGACAGACCAATGAAAAAAAATATGTTTTTTGGAATCAGGGGACTCTAAAACGTGAAGATCCGTTGAAAACTCAATTTCGAATTTTTGGGGTGAATCCAATACTTCCTTTATAGTAAAAGGAAGTAAAAACGCGTCGAGCACGGAATAACACTTCTCTCACGTGTTGCACATGCTATGTTTTCACGTACAGTTGGGAAATTCCGTAAATTCAAATCGTGGGCTCTTCTTGGGGTATTCTAAAGAGTTAGTCGAGTAGACCACAAATGTACTAGAAGTATGTTTGCTAGAATCACGCTGTATTTCACTGTGGTCCACTGTAAACAATGAAACGCAATAGATACACCGGCACTGTAGGAGCGGAAAAAGAATGGAGTTTTGAGAGCCCGCCCCTACAACACACGCTTTATCTCTCTGGATAGCGAGCGGTGATTTTCGTATTTGCTACCTACCAAGGTGATGAGGAATACTCTTTTTAAGTTGTATTAACGAATTATTTAAGAAGTAGGTAACGGGGAAATAAGAAAGGCCACCTTATTCGGCTATTTAGAAATTTCCTTTTGTAATTTTTTCAAAACTACCGTTAAGGTATGGAATTTCAAATTTAAAGGTTATTTGATGTTGTATACAGAACATTCATTTCGGCTTGTTTTCCTCCATTTCCACTTTTGTTAAGGACAAATTTTACATTTGCATGTTTTAAATGCAGAAAGTGCATTCAGGAATTACGTTAGTGGAAATTAATATAGCTACAGAAATGATGCTTTCCAGCAAATCAAATCTATGTTAGTGCAAAAAGAACAAACCACTTGGAAGATTTAATGAAGGCGGCGTCAAATGCCTTTCCAAGACCAGATTCTGGTTGAAAAGTAGTTCAAATGTATTTGTGTTTATAACTGTCATGTGTCATTATACAGGGTCTCCCAAAAAGAATGGGATACCGGTTAGTCATATATTCCTTACGTCATAATAAATCGATTAAACCTAATATACCTTAGTACAAACTCACTTCAGTAAAAAGTTATAGGGCCTTGAAGTTCAATTTTTTATTTCTTATTTTTTTGTTAATTTCCACAAATGTAGATATTTGGTATAGGTACATGTGCACTATTATGTACTGCACTAATAAAAAAAAATCATAAACTAGATTTGACTTTAAGGGGCACTTTACCTATCTTTCAATTTTTTTTTAGCTTTAACGTTACCTGTAAAATTGTTTGAAATTTTAGGTTATTATCTGAAATAGAATTAAAAAGTACAAAAATAATGTACTCTTAGTTCATAAGCGTAAGAGCAACCGTGTACCTTAAAATGCCTATCAAAGGTTTTTGGTTGTCATTCAGACGTGCAATTATCAAGTAGCCATGATCACAAAAACAATGGGTAATGATTGTGATCTAGTAAACAACGCCAAGAAATCTTTTGTGCTTACGAAAATGCTGCGACATAACGAACCTTTCAGCATGTTCAAAAGAACAAATTCGTATGTCACTATTGTCATTAGCTCATTTATCATTGTTTTTGTGATCATGGCTACTTGATAATAGCACGTCTTAATGACAACCAAAAACCTTTGATGGGCATTTTAAGGTAAACGGTTGCTTTTAGGCTTAAGAACTAAGAGTACATTATTTTTGTGCTTTTTAATTCTCTTTCAGATTGTTGGGAGCCTCTCAGTTTTCCGTTATTTGGAAAATTTCTGATTGCTAGCTCGCCTTGGACGTTAATGGACTGTATTGATTTTATTTCTTCACTGAATTATACACTCGTTGAAAGCAAAGTAGGTAATTTATTTGCTATAAATTTACACGAACAGTTTAACATTTAAACATGTGAACAATAATTACTTTCGCAGAGCGGACCTTTTCGCGTGCTGTCTCGGTGACAGACGGATTTGTAAGTGAGTTTTTAGAATCTTAAGCCCGCCCGGCAGTCTACTGCGCACAGTATGAATTCAGAATGAAAGAGAGGCGGCAAAAGTTTATAAAGTCCTTAACATACCGCCCGCCTTGGAAAGGGTAACCTTTCAAATAAAACAGTACAGAGTTGACATGTAACAGCTAGAGTAAAACATGCAACATGAACACACACATATACAAAGCATAATAGTACATGGATCTTAATCGAGTACAAGAAAACCCGAACAATGGGGAGCCAAAAGGCCTTACGAACACTGCGCTGAACGCTAACGCACTAGTTCACAACACTAGGTAGCGGGCACAATTTGGCGAAGGATCGTTTCACGATTCCTGACACAGTGTTCACTGACGCCACACGCGTAACGCCGTCAAGGCCAGGGTGCAGCTCGGTGACCCGGCCTAACCTCCACTTCAGAGGGGGTAGATTGTCATCCTTGATGAGGACCATGGAACCAGGCTGGAGGTCCGAAAGATGCGTGCGCCATTTGGTGCGCTGTTGGAGTTCCGAGATGTACTCTTTACTCCATCTCTTCCACACATTCTGGTGAAGTTGTTGTATTCTCTGGTATTTAGACAGCCGAGACTCGGCTATCTCAGTAACGTTGGGATCAGGCAGTGACACCAACGGACGACCAATCAGGAAATGAGCAGGAGTCAAAGGCTGAAGGTCGTTTGGATCAGAGAACAAAGGAGACAGGGGTCGGGAGTTTAAGGTCGCTTCCACCTGTGCCAGCAAAGTGCAAAATTCATGGTAATTTAGACTAGCGTTACCTATAACGCGCCGTAGGTGATGTTTGGAGGACTTAATTCCGGCCTCCCACAATCCGCCAAAGTGGGGACTGTGCGCGGGTATAAAATGCCAAGCAACTCCGTCGCTCGCGACTGATTCGGAAATAGAAAGGCCTTGTTCCGCAAGAAAATTGCCTAATTCGATTAATTCGGAATTAGCGCCGACAAAATTAGTGCCATTGTCTGAATAGACATGGAGCGGTTTGCCTCGACGAGCTACAAACCTGCGAAAGGCCATTAAGAAGGCTTCAGTAGAAAGGTCAGCGACCAATTCAAGGTGCACTGCTTTTGTGACAAAACAAACGAATAGACAAAGGTAGGACTTCACTAGTTTAGAACTACGTCCTTTGCGATCTTTTATCATGAACGGTCCACCATAATCGATACCAGTTGTATGAAATAGGGGCGATGATTGAATACGAGAGGCTGGCAGATCTCCCATTATGGGTTCGGTTAACTTAGGAGAAAATCTAAAACACCGAAAGCATTGATGAACCACTTGCTTGACTATATTTCTGCCAGAGGTAATCCAATATCGTTCTCTGAGATTAGCTAACAGCATTTGAGGTCCGGCATGGAGAAGCCGAAGATGCTCATGCGAAACTAGGAGTTTGGCGAATGGATGGTTGCCAGAAATCACTAGAGGAAACTTCTTGTCAAAAGGTAATTGAGAGTTGTGGAGCCTACCACCAACTCTTAGCAGTCCCTTGGAATCTAGAAAAGGATTCAAGAATATCAAAGCAGAAGATTGTTTCACAGGCTTGTTCTGTGACAACAGCTTAAATTCGTCAGGAAATGACTCACGTTGTGAAAACCTTGCAAGCCTTACAAGGGTTGCTTGCAGTTCATCTGTAGAAAGGGGCCCAGAAAGACGATCAGCTTTGGGGGTCCGCGCATTGTTATAAAAACGAAAGCAATAAGCTGTAACTCGTTGTAAGCGAGCCAAACTTGAATACTGATTGAACGGAAATGGTTCAACAGAGGTTACAGGAAAACTCTGAGCTTCTTTTTTGAATTCTGGAAGACCAGCAAGAACATGTTTGGAAGTAGGCCAAGATGCCTCATCTTCGCTTAGCAGACCCAGCGGGTCAAATATCTGTGATATTTCAGACAAGATGCTACGCTTGGTAGCCTTACTACTTGTAGAATTTGAAATATTCGAATAGCGATTGGACAAGTCAGGGTTCGCTTGTAACCGCTTCTCTAATGATAAGAATCTTTTCTGAGCGATTTGCAATGAATCACCCAATACCTCTACAGGTTTCTTGAGAGGGATAGAGACAACGAATCGACCATTCGCTTCTCGTTGAGTATTTTGCACGAAATGTGCCTCACAGGCGTTCTCTTCATTTGTGCGGACCTTTTCCTCTGGGTAATGTTCGAGTTGCCAAAACCTAGCAATGGGATCAGAAGCATCCTCGATCGTGCTAAGATTGCACTGTACAGGGTACGCAGAAGGAAGGCCTGTAGGGCCAGAAACAATCCAACCAAAACGAGTCTTTTGGAGGATGGGAAGGTTTGGGCCTAGACCAATTTGTCCAATACAAAGAAGCTGCCAGAAAATGGGCGAACCAATCAGAATGTCGATGGTGCCCGGTTGGTCGTAGGACAGGTCTGATAACTTGATGTTATCAGGAACCTTGAAACTGTCTCGCTGGACGCGAAAACTTGGGGTTGTACCTGTAATCTCATCGAGAACAAGACAGGATAGACCAATACTGTATGAGGTGTGAGGGGCTTGCAGCTTGATATCACACCTAGCCTTGATTTGAGAAGTAGCTTTACTTAAGCCAGAAACAGTAACGTTGACTTCGCGAGTTGGAAGCTTTAACCTTTTACACAAATCTGAACGTATGAAGTTCGATTGGGAACCGGAATCCAGCAGGATTCGCACAACATGTGGCGTACCATCATCAGTGATGAGTTTAGCGGTAGCCGTAGGTAAGAGTACCTGCAAAGCATTCGAACAGAATGCCGAAATCGATTGATTTAGTTCAACAGGGGTTTCTGCCGACATCGCAGATCCTGGTTGACTAGAAGAAGCATTTTGAGGTTTGTCCTCATGAAGAAGGGTGTTGTGCCTTGATTTGCACTTTCTACACGTATATTTGGAGCTACAGCGGCTCGAAAGGTGACCCTGAGTTAGGCAATTAAAGCATACACGGAGCTCTTTTGCCTTTGAATTTCTGTCAAGAGAAGACAGCTTGACAAACTTGTCGCATTTGTACAAGGGATGAGATCCTTTACAAAGTGGACACGAAGGGGTACCTGACACAAATGATTTCGAATGTACCTTGGAAGACTTTTCGGGTACAAGCTTAATATTTTTTACCTCTAGAGTTTCTAGAAGATTTGCTGTGTTTTGTAGAAATTCCTTGAACTCGTCAAGATTAGGCAGGTCAGAACTTGACCGGTTTCTAAGGACCTCCCATTCACGGAATGTAGTGGGGTCCAGTTTTTTAGAAACGACATAAATGATAACAACATCTAGAAGCTCGCTTTCGGTTGCTAATGATTTGATTGCTGTAAAATGTTTGAATAACATATCGCTAATCGTACGTAATTTAGTTGCAGATTCCTTACTGCACGATTCAAGTTCGAATATAGCATTGAGGTGGTTATGAATCAGAATTTTTGGATCATTGTAACGATTACACAATGCATCCCAAGCTAGAGTATAATTACTCGCAGTAAACTCTAAACTTTTTATAATTTGGCTTGCATCACCCTGTAAACTAGCCTTTAAGTAATGCAGCTTTTGAATATTAGTTAGCGTTTGATTCTCATGAATTAAACTAATAAAAATCTCACGAAATTCCAACCACTCTGACACGTTCCCTGAATATTTGGGAATCGAAATGGTAGGAAGGCGTACAGCTCGATTATTGCAATGCGAACTGCAATTTGAATGCGTTAATCTCACGCTACCATTAGGAGATCCAGAACGATCTGGTGCAACATCAGATTGCTTGTTGTATTCATTAATCAAATATTCAGCTTGTGAAATTGCAAGAAAATAAGAGTCTTCAAATTCGACTTGTTGCTGCATTTCAGATTCTGTATCCTTACTGGTGTCTAAAATTTGTTCATGAACTGCATAATATTCTGATAACACGGTGGCTATAGCATCCAATCTTTTCTGCAATTGAACAATCTGAGCGCTAGATAAGAATTGATCTTCATCGTGAATTGTTTGCAAAGATTGCACGTGATTTGCGAAGCGCGTAAGCTTGCCTTTGATAGAGGCTCGTACTCTTACAAGTGGATCCATAATTGTTGAAATTAAAACAATTTAGCAGATAGAACTAACTTTTCGTACGCCACTGGCACGGAATTTGTTTACAACGCAGACAGCGCTGATAACGACGCGAGAAACTTGGCGCTAACGACGCAGAAAACGACCCTGGTACAACGCGAGATTATTAACTTGTGACTGATTCGACTGCAATATGACATGCAGGGGATATCGCGAACAAACGAAATAGCTTGGCATTTCACGCAATTAAAATGTTTATATGACTCATAAACCATTTGTTTACGCAATAATACGCAGCTGAAATTATGCACATGTATAACACAGATGATAGAAAACCAAATTCATGCGTAGGAATCACAAAAAAAGGGAACTTAGGCTTACATTGATATTGTTGCATGTGCCGCCTTTTTCGTTTCTGTGGTTTGAACTGCCGTCTCGTCTGCAGCTGGCATGCACACCTGCACGTTGCGGCGAGACGCGGCGTTTGGCTTTCTCGCTCTCACGCTGCTAGCACCGTATGCTGTCTTCCTTCCTCTCGTTCCTCTCGTTAGGGACGAATTTGACACGATTGAAACTGCGTGTTGTACTTACTTGCCTTGTACAACTGCGAATCCGGGCCGATGATCCATGCGGCACGAAGGACCAATGTTGGGAGCCTCTCAGTTTTCCGTTATTTGGAAAATTTCTGATTGCTAGCTCGCCTTGGACGTTAATGGACTGTATTGATTTTATTTCTTCACTGAATTATACACTCGTTGAAAGCAAAGTAGGTAATTTATTTGCTATAAATTTACACGAACAGTTTAACATTTAAACATGTGAACAATAATTACTTTTGCAGAGCGGACCTTTTCGCGTGCTGTCTCGGTGACAGAAGGAACGTAAGTGAGTTTTTAGAATCGGAAGCCCGCCCGGCAGTCTACTGCGCACAGTATGAATTCAGAATGCAAGAGAGGCGGCAAAAGTTTATAAAGTCCTTAACACAGATAATAACCTAAAATTTCAAAAAATGTTACAGATAACGAAGTTAGAGTTAAAAAAGTTTTCAAAGATAGGTAAAGTGCATCTTACAGTCAAGTCTAATTTATGAAAAAAAAATTACTAGTGCAGTACATAATAGTGCTCATGTATACCAAAATTCAAATCGATATCTCTATACATTTGTGGAAAATAACAAAAAAAAAATTGAACTTCAAGCCCCTAATTCATATTCTTATTTGGCGAAATACCCAAATAAGAATATGAATTATGAATTCACGCCACAAAGAAGTTTCAGAGATTATCTTCAAGGCCCTATAACTTCTTACTGAAGGGACTTTGTACTAAGGTATATTAGGTTTAATCGATTTATTATATCTAAGGAATCTATGACTAATCGGTGTCCCATTCTTTTTGGGACACCCTGTATATTGTTCCTATATTATGTATTGCAGTATTGTAGTACGAGAGCCCACGACCAAAACCATGTCGCATCGTTTTACGGCCAAAACCGTATAAAATCGTTAGATTCGATGAACCTGAACCCGACTAGGTGGGCAGTACCGGTCAGAAATGTCGCAGTTTTATGGGGGGGGGGGGGAATTTCTGCTATGTCAAAAAAGATAGGCAGACGGTTTTATCACAATATGTCTGATATTAAAAATGTACATAGGTTTCGTCATTTTATTACGAAAAAGTTTGTTTTCAGACATTTTCCGCGTCACATATGGCCTGAGCGCATTTTCAAAAATGTCAAAAAATGTAACCGACCTGTCTTATAGCAGCCTGGTTCATTTTTTTAAAATCTTTTGTATGGCTCCCGGGATTACCAAAAAAATTTTTTCAGACATTTTAAATGTCACCTATAACTCCAAAAACGAAAAGAACGTTTCGAAGTCGCCAAGCTGTTCTGACCGTTGGCTTTGTAACGACGCTCACTTTATTATATTGCCATGTGTTGTGCGGTCTAGTTTGAAAAATGGCTAACCTAAGCTGTGTGTTTTGCAAAGAAATAAAAAATGCGAAAGTGAAAAAATTTACAAAAGAAAATTTGCAAAAGTGTAGAGAAGTAGCTGACTATTGGAGTAAAAAGCATTCTGCGATTTACTCCGACATCGAGTTTCCTTTTGTCCAATTTTTTAAAAAAATTCTTCAATTTCAGTTCGATGGTTTCGGGTAAGCTCTTTATTAATAATTTATCTAAGAATTTGAGAGTTGCAACTTATTCCTTTGCTTGATAGACGTAAATACGCCGCAATACGACATTTTAATGATTTCTGACTATCGAAAAGTTGTCTGATTAGTAAGGTGCTACACTAAATTTGTCTCATATCATTTTTTTCTACATCTGGGCTATTCTTTTTATCATATCCAACAGTTTTCAGACAGAATGCTATGTTACCGATCGGTAAAAAATTTTAACACGTTCAAATTGGTTTCAACACATAAGATGCTCACACTTTCTTCTGAAAAGTGATTTATTTGCATCAACTGACCAATGTCCACTTGAAAACAAGATTTTCAGACGGTTTGCTATGGGTTTATTTTTTTGCTTCATTTTTAATTTTTTCAAATGGTCTCCTGGGTACGTGCGGCGCTACTGGTGTCTGAAAATTGTGTTTTCGGTATCTAAAATCTATCATTCAACTACATTCTGAAAATCAGACAGATTGCTATAATACAGTTGGGTAATTTTTTTTTTACATATTTGAAAAAGCGGTCAGGTCAGACGTGACGCGGAAAATTTCTGAAATTAGTATTTTTGAAATCAGAATAACCAAATCTATCGATTTTAAACGGTCTTGGTCGTAAAACGATGAGACAAAAATTTTGGTCATGGGCTCTCGTACTATTGGGCTTCTGATATGAATAGATAAATGAGCATAAACTTTATCAAAGACTCAAAGTTAATCGTGAATTGAAATATTAGTAACACCAAAAATTTGATATTTATTTCTTTTAATACTGCTCAAAATAAAATTCATTAAAATGGCATCTTGCTGGTACCAGGTGTTTAAAATTCAAAAAAGAAATTAACTCAAGGCTAAATTAATTCACCTTTTAGTCGCTATAATAATTTAGAAAAGTTTATCAGTATGGGAACACCTAATTATATTTGTGAATACCACTTTGGCATGCATTGCTGTTATTGGGAAATGATAGCCGTCTATTGAACGCATTTGACATAAGCATAGTGTAGGTATGTCCTGATATTGAGTTACAAAGAGGTATGATCTCTAACAATTTTTGAATTCCAATTTCATATTTGGGGATAAGCCCTGCTTGACGTAAAAATAATTTTTAATTTCATTCCATCTAATGAACACTGTTTCAAAATGTAAGCCATTATTTAAAAAAATTATCGGCAAGCCATAATATTGCATTCTGAACGATTCTTTTAATAACCTTTTTCTGTAATCTGAACTGATAAGGTACTTTTAATACCTTCTAATATATTACCATCCGATGGCTAACTGTTTTACATGAACCTACTGGTCCATATTTTCTTAAAGGTGGTAAATTTGTATGTTATTTAACATAAGAACATACAACGGCTAAAATCACAAACTGCAGATAACGCATTTTGATCAAATCTGTGAGAGAACATTACAACCTTTAATACCTTTAACATATTGTAACATGTGGTCAAAAGCACTTATAGCCAAATTAAAAAATACATTAAACAGAGCTGCAAGACGGACCAGTTTATTATTCATTGTAATGAAAACAGTAATGACTGTAATTACAATATGTGATTGAAGGATTTCTGGGATGGTGATTACATGTAAATAATTTTTAACAAAATCAATCGTTTATTATATACATAACTAGCAACCAGTGAGACAAATGTCTCATTTAATAAAACAAAAAAGACCGTCCCGGACGGACCAGCGTCCCGGACGGACGGAAATCACGTGATTTCTCGAAAACCGAAAGTGTCACGTGACTGAAATTCGGTTCGTGATCTGACATGACCATTCTAAACATATAACTTTAATAATTGTTTTTTCTATCTCTTACGGTTTGGCTGCTGAAACAGCGTCCCGAACAGACAAAACAGCGTCCCGAACGGACCAGCGTCCCGGACGGACGGAAATCACGTGATTTCTCGAAAACCGGAAGTGTCACGTGACTGAAATTCAGTTCCTGACCTGACATGACCATTCCAAACATATAACTTTCATAACTTTTTTCTCTATCTCTTACGGTTTGGCTGCTGAAACAGCGTCCCGGGCAGACAAAACAGCGTCCCGGACAGACAAGTCTATTAGATAAAGGATTATACTAGCGAACCCGACAGACGTTGTCTTGCCCGAACGTTGGTTTGCTTGCTATTAGCGGGTTCAGCAAACGCTTTTCCAATATTCAAATTTTCAATTTTTTTAATTTAAAAAATTTTGAAGGGTGGTGGGGGGTAAAATTTTGGGCTTATATGTTCTGATATGCGAGAAAAATTTTAAAAATTCGACAAAAAATAAAAAATAAAATTTCTAGAACCCGATTGAAGCGCCATCTACCGGGTACAATTGTAATTCTAAACCATCTAGAAACCCACTCAAACACACACACAAAATTTCATCAAAATCAATCCGGCCGTTTAGGGAGGAGTTGAGTGACATACACAAGTACAGAAGAATTATATATATATAAAGATATACGAGGGAAAGTCAGTAATTATGTCACAAAAAAGTGTTTAAAAAATACCCAGAGAAATATTTAGCCGAAAACAAGTTTTATTTTTCAACAGTCTCCATCTTCACACCTATTGCTTTATCAATGCCCCAATACCTGCTGCATAAAAGTCTTTGGGCTAATGCACACATCACGTTCAACATCGTTATCATCTACGAAACATTTGCCGCCAAGATACTTTTTTAGTGGAGCAAACATATGATAGCCGTTTGGGGCTAGATCGGGACTGTAAGCCGGATGTTGAAGAAGTTGCCACCCTAATTTGTCAATTCTCTCCTGGGTTAATCGGGCCGAATGAAGCCTGGAATTAACGTGATGTAGTAATATTAATCTCGTCAATGGCCTGATCGTTTTCTTCGAATTGCATCCCGAAGCAGTAACAATACTCTACATTTTCGTATGGATATTATTTGCAGGAAATTCTTTTGCCTAGAAAAATGTACAACGGCACGCTGCTCTTTCACAGTACACTCTTCGAGCACGGTCGCTATTTTAACACTGCTTGCGCGTGTGTGTTATAGGAACACGGTAACCGTTACTTGAATATCATAAAGCCACCTAATCACAGATTTGAAAATAACTCATTGCTATTTTTAGATATCCCACATCAGTTTGTGACCTAATTACTGACTTTTCCTCGTATAATACGTTCAAGTGTCAATGACGCTCGGAAACTAAATCCAATTTCTGGATCGTATCGAGTGATTTAAACCACCAAAGTTTTGAAGAACAGATAGCAGATTGTGAGAGCGGAATGCCCCGCGATCAAATGCTCGCCTGTCAAGCGGCCGGCCCGGGTTCGAATCCCGTCGACTCTAGAGTTTAAAAATCGTACGCTCCCCGACTACCATGCTAACACCTGCGGTAGTCGTTAACCCCTAACAAGGGAATTCTTCCCCAGTTTCGACGAGCAAGGCTAGACACCTACCCGGCCAAAGGGTAAAAAGGCCTTATAGAAGCACTTTGTGGTTAAAACAGGCCACTGGCCTATAATAAGAGGAAGAAGAAGAAGAACAAGATAGCAGATTACAGAAAGATAAGATACCCGTAAATGCATAGAGGAATGTTAGGTCAGTGATACATTTAATTATAACCTAAGTATTGAAGCAGTGATAAGAATGATAAGAACTGTGACCTGAGAGGAATCGATCCTATAAAACGGAGCTACGCGCGTGTGTTAGATAGGCAACACACATTGCAGAGCAGCGTATAACGGGTTGCATATACTTGGAAAATTTCACACCGATAAAATAAGTGCCCGAGCGGGGCGGAAACTTCAACGCCGCACCTGAATACTAAAACTTATGCCGTACTCCATCGTTGCTGCTTACCATCATGCCCGCGTTCATCTGCGTAAACTGTTCAAACTCAGCGTCCACCGAGACCAGAGCAATGTCCAATGTGACGGCTGCAAGCGGCCAATGCACTTCGTCTGCACAGGGACACAGCTGACGACTGAGATACTAGAAATCGTCAGTAGAATAGAGTGGACCGAACTGGATCCACCCCCACCACTTGACCTTAAGTTCAAGGTCAAGACCACGTTCAAGATCAATGCTAGGTTCAAGACCAAGACCACGCCCCACCATACAGCCTCGATTTAACATGTGACTCATGTCTATCGGTTCCCTAAGGCATTTCCCAATATCGATCTGTACCTTAGCATGTGACTCGTGTTTATAGGTCTCCTATGGTATTTCCCGCTAATTCAAAGCCCCCGGATTCGGCACTGTCGTAGGCGACGAGAATATTATAATTTTTATAACCTGACCTGTAGGAACCATTTTGTACGTTCTGCCTGAAGGCGGCACGAACAAAATACTTGTCGTAATTAAGCTACCTGGAGGGACAGCAATTTCCGCCCAAGAACGTTTTCCTGCAGCCCCAAAGGCGAAATAAGCCACCTGAACCCGAACCTGGAGGTTTCTGCTGCAGGCAAAGACCGGCGCTGTCAATTCTATTTGCCCGCTAAAAACGAGCAAATTTTACCTGGGGAAATTTATGACAGAATTGGTCCGGGAACAGCGCGCTTTCCTCCTACAGCACCACCACAAACCGTACCAACCCCCACGCACTCCGGGAGCCACAGGTGTCTGCTAAATCTCTTTAATTTCTGCGTATATTTGCAGAACACTGAATGTAAACAAACCGCTTATCTACAAAGCCGCGTTTCGGACATCCGACATACAGGACCGAACTATATACTTCACTCCAGGTCAAATACTACCACCACCGACCTGTAGGTGTTAAATGGGTTGCAGGTCGACAGGAAATCGAAGAAACCCCTCCCCAAAAGAATTTGTTATTTTTATTAATATACAATTCAGTTTGCTTAGAATTACCGATTATATTGTAACTATAGTTAACAATATTATATCGTTGCTAATTATATGGTGTTTTCCTGACCGTATACGTTTGGGAATTGGTGAACATTTTTCTTTGACTGAGTTACTCGAGGTAGAAAAATTAATAAACGTTTGAGCCTTTCCGAAATTAATGAAAGTTGTAAATAACCACAATTAATTACCAGAATTAAAGTTAAATTCAGGAAGGCAAAACGTTACAAGCTGAAAACATAGGTGAATCAACACATTGATGTTATCTCGCCATCTGCTTTATTACTTTTCCATAGACTATCTTCCCTACTTGAATGTAAGCATTTTCCAGGACTTTTCTGGTTGTGTACTTCCCCATTTTCATAATCTGTACTTCATTAATTTATTCAATTCGATCCACTCAGTTTTGTGTTGGCAACAATTATTTTACATGAGTTTCTTCTTTACCCCTAATTTTGCTTTTTGCCATTATAGTTCCAACTGCAGCTTCAAACAATACCGTTTTCAGGTTTTTCTTATCTAAAAGTATGCTCTTCCACCCCTAATGTAGTCACTTTTGTATTTATACAGAAAATGTAAAGTATCTATTTCAGTATTCTGTAAAGTTTCACTTTGTAGCATAAAACAGTTAAAACTTTCTTCACTACTATTAAAAACTTACCTTCTGTAACTACTACTTGTTAGCTAAAGCTATTACCTATTCAGAAGTACCAATTTTTTTATAACAAGCAGCAGTCGAACGCAATAATGTTAATTTATTTATATAGTACAAAAGCAGTTATCTAATAGAACGGTACAATGAAAATCAAACCTAAAAATCTACAGATATGCCAAAATCATAAAGTACAGGTATACAGGTATACAATTAATTCATATCAGAGCTCTGATCCCTAATATGGAAATTTGGCAAAACTGATATTCTATACAACACACACACTGCCTGATATGAAATGAATTGCACGGTTTATTTGAAGGACATGAGATTAGCTGGAAGTGGAGCTTGCTCTCCCGAAGCTGCCTGCTGCAAATAGCGACACCAGCGCTTTGCTGTGCTTTGGCCGCCCGCTTTGAACTGGTACACGTTTCCTGAAACCACCAACATGAGCTCGGCTGCAAAGCCACATATATTGTACATACCTCTGTGATGATATGAAAGAGATCCGAATGGATTGAGTTATCACCTAACATTACACTACAACCGATGAGAGACACCATTTTACAGGGTTCTCGTTTAAAATCACATAGCCGATTGCTGCAAAATAATAAAATAATTTTGTACAGAAAATATGTTGGGAAGCTACAAATAGTATGGATTTGAACAGGAATAATTAAAATATCATAAATAATCTGTTTTATGAAAGTAAAATTTTAAACCTACAGCAATAAACAAATGATTCAATCAGTAATAGAAACTTAGAGCTTATCTTTTAAAAGTCTTAGGCGAGAACTAGGCACGCGAGGAGTCCCATATCTGAATCCAGTATCGAAGCAACGGCTGGTTTGCGCCCAACCCTTAAAATAGTCTTTCTACGAACACAACCTTGCATTGCACATAATTGGTCATCGGTAGTTACAGATTCCTCTGCTGACCTGAATTAAACAAAAACATAATTTTAAGTAGAGTCACATGCAAAACTGGAGGAAACGTACACTTGTGCTCATTAAAATGGAATGCACGTACTGTTGGACTGACTTTTGTAATATTTTAGTTTTGTAATACCGGTTGGTTTGATACATCAATAAAGTGAAATTGTTTGTTGTATTACATTACAAGAAAATAGTTTAATAAAAATATCGTATAAAAAATTTATTTAATAATGCGAATAATGCGATTTTTCAAATCAGTCCAACAGTAAGTGTATTCCATTTTTATGAGCACAAGTGTACATTTATATTATTAGGGCAAAAACAGTTGTTTTCATATTTTAAAATCCATGCTAATATAACACTATAAACAGTAAAATAGAAATATAACTATTATTTTCACTTATTTTTAACCAATACAACTGAATAAAAAAAATATAATAATCACTAATTCACACTTGAAACTGTGAATCAGCCTTAATTCACACTCCCCAATACTCTAAACAATAAGATAATAAATACTATTACTTTAAACCGTGAATTTGAGCTAACTAATAATTTTCAACATTTGACGTTGACCAAAAGCCCTCGTCTTACTTAAAGTAAGTCACGCCGGAAGATGTGAAGACGCAACCCTCTGCTGCCGGGCTGTCTGGTCTTAAATAGGTCATCTATATGCAAGAAGGGGTTTTATGACCTTTAGCTGCTTCGTACCGTTCTGGGCTTACAATAGCCCATTGTCCGTCGGGTAGACTGACCAGGTCCAGAGATTGGGTTTATTGCTTTGGTTGCGTGACTTGCCCTTACGTTGGGATAAAAGAGAGGCCGGAACTCGGACTGGTTTTTATTGTCGACAAAGGGTTGAACATACTTTCGCTGGAGGAGGAAATCTTTTCGCTTTTTTTTTGGGCCGTTCGGCTGCATAGCTGAACCTTTCGACTTTGCAGGAGGCTCGATTCTTCCTTTGCACTACTATTAGTTTGATGCTTCCATGCTGTGGCAATATGGAGTAGTTTTTTGGAGATAATACAGTTCGTTGGAAAGTGGTTCAGAAAGGCTTGGCAATTTGACTAAAACGGCGGAAGGCATTTGACACCCCTTGCCGCAAGCACGACGTACTCAAATCAGTTTTTGACTTTAAAAGGTTTTGCTCTTTTCTGCATCGCAATTACTTTTGAAACACCCACTGAGTTTATTTAGCTCATACAGCTGCACAACGAATTTCACTTTTTATTAGTGTCTTTTATAGTTAATCGGCGGTACTTTTCAATCTTACACGTGAAGGAAAATTTCTGAAGTTTTTAGAAAGTTTGGCCTAGTTCTGCTATCTATAACATTCTAGCCATAAACATTTATTAATCTGCGTTGAATGTAAGGCGACACTAGCACTGCTGGTACTACGTACCCCCCTCACTTAACAATACATACAAGTAAAGTCAAGATTATGAGCAAAAGTCATATATTACAAACACATGTATCTTTAATAACGGACCACCCTTGTAGTTACTCTACTCACACTTTATACTATAAAGTAATAACGCATACTTTAAAACATACTTAGAGCACAAGTGTGATTTATAACTGTTATGAATTAGCTTTAAACTACACGGCAAGCTGAGAATGAATCGAAGTTCACACTTTAGACTGTGAATCAGCCAAAATTCAAAAGGTACATTTACCATAACAACACGTAAAGTTTAAAATAATAATTCACACTTTAAAGCATACTTTAGCGTTTACATGTGAAGTATACTATTGTAACGTGGTCCTAAATGACATGGTAATCAGTGAATTAGCTGAGACTCACATTTGAACTGTGAATAGGCCATAAATCAGTCTAAAAATAATTAACTATATTCCACAATAAGTGATAATCATTGGTTTAAGTTAGTTCCAATTCACATTGTACACTTCAAATCATTCATAATTCACACTTCAAACTATAAATAAGCCAATATTCACACCCCAAACTATAAATCAGTCAAATTTCGTATCTAACTGTGAATAAATCATAATACACCTTTCAAACTGAATCAGTTAAAATTTACGATTCAAATGATCTGTTTTACCCACACTACAAAATAATTCTTACCTTACACTCCCAGCTACAAATGAGTCAACAGTGAGTCAACATCTTAAACAGTGAATAAATCATAATTCACACTTCAAGCTGAATCAGTTAACATTTACAATTAAAACGATACCCACACAACAAAATAATTCTTACCTTAAGTCTATGTTAAGAGTTCAGATGTGAATTACCATTATTGTGAATTAGTGCTGAAGTACAGGGTGATCACTATATCAACTGCAATTCACATTTTGATTGGTGAATCAGCAATAACTCAAAATTCAACTTGTATTTACCATAACCGCATTCAAAGCATAAAATAATAATGAATCCCATTTTGAAGCATAGTTTAGAGTTCCAGTGTGAATATACAATTGCGAAAAGGCCCTAAACTACATGGTAATCAGTGAAACAGCTGAAACTCAGCCATAATTCAACATTTTATCTGTCTATGTATTTACTATAACCACATTTAAAACTGTAAAATAAAAATTATTATTATTCTAATGTTTGAATTATTGCTGTTCCAAATTAGCTCTATTCTACACAAGCGGCAGTCACACCGCAGGTTGGCCACCACCACTGTAAGTTACTTGCAATCCACAATGCACTTTGCAAATTACTCGTAATTCACATTTCAAACTATAAATCAGTGAACACTCACACTCCCAACTACAAATCAGCCGAAATTCTTATCTTAAAACCGTGAGTAAATAATAATTCACACTTCAAACCAGTGTCGCCAGGTGTTTTCTGCGTAAGTCGCCAACCCGGTCAGTAGATGTCGCAAAATCTATCTAAAAGTCGCAGCCCAGGGAACAACTTAATAATAACAACGCTATTTTACTTTTTTTCGAAAGAATGTTTATTACTTGATTACACTATACATTTTCTTTACAAAACTTAAATATTTCATCAAGTTTTCGTTCTAATTGTACTGTCGGTGATTCCCCGGTGGCCGATGCAGTGATCCGTCATTACTAGAACGCGAAATGGCCACGGTGGTCGGTGGTTATAGCTTGCAGAAAAATAATGTTTTTTGCAAAATAATAAATCACCAAATTTGCGACTTGCGACTTTGTAACATATCGTGTTGCATAGACTGCTTTAAATTAACCAAATTTGTGATAAATTCCGGAATCTGGCAACACTGCTTCAAACTGAATAAGTCAAAATTAAGATTCAAGTGATACCCACACTACAAAATAATTCCCATTTTAAAACCAATTTTAGAGCTGTGAATTAGTCTTAAACCACAAAGTGATCAGTAAATAAGTTACAATCCACATTTTGAATAATGCATCAGCAATAATTCAAAATTCAAGCAGTGTGTGTATTTACCAGAACCATTCGTAACACTGTAGAATAATATAGTTCACTCTATAGTGTGAATTATAACCATTGTGAATTAGCCCTATTCACCACTTTAAATTGTGAGATAGTCATAATTGCACTGGAAACTTAAAAAACACGAAAAAACAAGAGATAGTTTGCAGCTTACAAACTACATCAGCTTATATTACGAGAAAAGAGGAATTAGCAAACCTATAAGAAAAAATAACGATATAAGATATGAACAAATGTTTGAAAGAGAGCAAAGATGAATTTAAGAAGTAGAAAAAAAACAATGAAAAAAAAAAGAAATAGAGCGGGGGAAAGAGAAGAATCAACTATGGGACAAAATACGACAAAAAGAGCAACACAGTAAACGGAAACAATTAACACAATTAAATTGGGTTATCAAAAGCTAGTGATAAATGGGGTTCCGTATACATGTGATAAAAGCTGCACAATTAAAATAGATAAACAAAATAGAAGAATAGAAAGAAAACGAGAAGGAATGATGATGAAAAAGACAAAGAAAAATGGAAAAGAACGGAATCCCAATGTGGGAAGACAATAGAGGTGACAGAAAGCATGATAGTTAGACGAATTTAAAGAGGATCTGCGTGAATAAACAAAAGGTGAAAGCAACGGAGAGCAAATAATAGAGAACAGAAGTAAGTTTAGGGGAGAACTCTTAAAATGGCTATAGTCCAACAGGATATTTTGCAAACTGAAGCCATTTCATGTGCTTGCAAGACTTAGAAGCTTTAAGGCAAACTGACCTTGTCAACAGTGTGCAGTCTTCATCAGTACGTTTTGAAGCAGTAAGAGAAAGTTCCGCCGCGGGCGATGGTAAATTGTTTGCATGTAGTGACGACGCTGCTGTTTCTTTCTACTCAGATTCGTCCAGCAAATGCAAAACCTTTGGCAAAGTCTTTCATGTCTGCGACTCCGACTTGAGCTTTTCCAAATATGCTGAAAATCCAGAAGTGTCAGCAAAGGGAAGCTACGAATCGTTTTATTCTATTCTACTTAGGAGCTACAGTTTGGTGTTCTTTCCATGCTAATTACAAATTCATATGAGACACTTAATTATAATTTACAAAACAAAATGTGTTAATAGTTTCTGCTGCTAAAAAAATAAAAATCAATTCTTTTTCTCTATAAAAAATAATTGTTTTGGAACAGTTGCATTCAAGTTCGATCACAAATCTTTTAAGAGCTTTCAGATTGCAATAGTTTCCTATTATTCCAGCCAATTTACTAAAATTATTATCGCAAATTCGAAATAGCAATATCTGGCAACACATTAGCGCACTAATATACATATTAGATTAGATATGGTTAAATTTAAAGTTATGTTTGATGGCAACACAAAATGTTCAACTAAAAACACAGAAAAACCACATACTCAGTCGCACGGAACCGGCGCTTACTTGGTTCCTAAACTGCTACATTTCCTATGCCCCGGTATACATTTGGAACTGGCGCAGCAATCCACTGGAAGTCTTAGCCGGCGAAAGGTTGAGCGATGCAATGATTGCAGCGGTTACAGTAATTCCACTAACCGATTCCTTAGAGCTGTACGTCGAGGAGCTCGGCGCTGGCGACGGGGGTTCCAATCTCAAAGAAATCCTAATTGACAACTCGTTTAGTGGCAACATAACCTCAACTCTTAACCGCTTACTTATATTGGTCATCCTCGACGAACTTCGGGAGCTCTTCGATATATCTAATTGAACTTCGGTAGTTCTGAACGTGAGGTAGTGTAGAGAGGTGTGAGTAACTGGAAATTTGATAATATAATTAGAGATTATGCGCAGGATGTTGTTCATTTTGAGGGTGCGTTGCTGGGACTCCAGCCCGCGCGAGTGCGAGTGGGCCATGTCTATGTACACAAGATCAGTTAAATATAAACCTGCAAGTGCACGCCGTTAAGATTCTGGAATCTGCCTGACTTTGCAAGACGTAACTAAATATGGTATACATGGTAACTTCAAACTTTCGATATGGTTCCTGAGATTGAACCAGTGGCTTATCGAACAGTTGTTTCTCTGTTTCTTCTTCTTTGATATGCAGCCCCAAGTCTTCGAAAGTCTACAAAGAAAATGTGAATTGCAATTAAAATTTCAATTGGGTTGGAACCACTGAACTGTATTATAAAATGGAAGAGCAACTGATACGACCTGAAAGACTTTACCTTTGTTTATTGTGTGACTAATCGCTAACGGTTTGTTCCTTTGGTGTGTGTGTGTGTACCGCATGTGTTGTTCCGTTATTTGAAGTTCCGTCGATTCAACGCAAGTGTTGTGCGTTTCGCATTTTATGGACTTATTGAACTGCACGTGGTAGCTTTGGCTGTGAGGCGGACATAACGTGGTTGTTTACCGATTTAAGCTTTGATTTTTTCCTTTATTGTGGGGTGGCACTTTTAGCTCGTCGTGTGATGGATTATCCGTAAAATCTCATTAGCAGCTTATCATTTAACGCGAAGCTCCCGCTTACCGACTTGCCAATTGCCGCAGCGGGCTTCGATTGTGTCTCGTTAGAGGATAATTCCATCTCCGTCCCATCGGCTATTACCCGTAGTTTTGATGCAGCTTCGACAGCTACAACGTAGGTAATCGATTGCAGCTAAGCCAAGATTCTAAAGGGTATCGTTCTATTGTAGTAGTTTTACAGTGCCGAATTTTAAGTGTACCGACAGTTTGCGTAACGTTGCGGTCATTGTAACATTTATTGTTTGCACCATTGTTTTGCTAAACCTTTTATAGTTGCTTACCTGTTCATTACCGTCAGATTACATAATTCTGATCAACTTTACGTAGTGACAGATGAAGTATGTGTTGCATGTTTAGTTGATACCCGCCTTTTATTGCTGCTTATTGAGTCAGTGTTTTGAAAAATTCAATGTTAATACCGTTCACAAGTCATTCCAGTATTTGATGTCAAGTTTACCGCTTATTTACTAGCTTAAGACGTTAGGAAATTTAAATAGTTAACCTTTACTAACCCATTTCGTATTTTTATGTAACTTTTACTCATTTAAATATTTTGCTAATACATTTCATGTTGATGTTGTGCAGACGATTTGCGTATGTATTTGTCCAGTGTAATAGGAGTTTAGCAAAGCTATTCAAGTGAGTTCTCGAAAGGTAAGTCCGATGATGTTGCACGTGATTCGCTGACCATATATATTAAATATGAGTTTAAAATTAAAGACGAAAACTATATGTCTGAAATTTCAACAGCACAGAATTTGGTTACATATACGAAATCTCACACAGGCGAAGAGCCTTATCTTGTTCTGTTTGAAATATAAAACTGCTCATAGAAAGCGTTTAGTCGCACATACGAAATATCATACAGGCAAAAAATCCTTCTGTTCTGTTTGTAACTATAGAACAGTAGTAAAATACAATTTGGTTAGACATATGAAAACCCATACAGGAGAAAAACTGTATTCTGGTTTAGTTTGTGAACATAAATCTGCTCAGAAAAATAGTCTAGTTACACATATGAAGTCCCATACAGGTGAAAATCCGTATTCTTGTTCAGTTTGTGAATATAAAACTGCTCACAAAACTAGTATAGTTACACATATGAAAGCCCATACCTGTGAAAAACCTTATTCTTGTTCTTTCTGTGAATATAAAACTGTTCACAAAAATAATATAGTTACACACATGAAATCCCATACAGGTGAAAAGCCTTATTCTTGTTCTGTTTGTGGATATAAAACTGCTCACAAAACTAGTGTAGTTACACACATGAAATCCCATACAGGCGGAAAATCTTATTCTTGTTCTGTTTGTGAATATAAAACTGCTTACAAAGATAATTCAGTTCGACATATGAAATCCCATACATGTGAAAAACCGTATTCTTGTTCTCTTTCTGAATATAAAACGGCACAAAAATCATATTTGGTTACACATATGGAACATCATACAGATGAACAACCGTTTTGTTGTGTGTTTGTAACTATAAAACAGGAGTAAAATATCAGTTGGTTAGACATGTGAAATCTCAACACTGTTGAAAAACCTTATGCCTGTTCTGTGATTACAAAACCGTCCACAAACAGTTTAGTTGCACATATAAAATCCCATACAAGTAAAAAACCTTATTCTTGGGTAATTGTAAATATAAAACTGTGCCAAAGACAGGTTTTAGATATGAAAACTAATTCAGGCGAGAAAAAAGATTCACACAGCTAGAAAACCTTATTCTTGATTAATTTTAAATATATAACTGCCTGCAAAGACCGATTAGTTATGCATGTGAAAATCGTTTTGTTCTGTTTGTAAATATATAAAACATCGATAAAATATAATTTAGTTAAACATTTGAAATCATTTACAAGAAGATAACCTTTTAATTATTTTGTTTCTGATTACAATATATTATATCAGGAAAACAATATTAAATAATTAATTAATTGAGAAATGAATACCTTCAAAAATAATTTAGCTTATGTAGTGAGAAATTGATAACTTATTTATAATTAGGCTGGTAGAACTTACAAAAAACAGAAAAAAAACATCGTACTTTTTCTTTATTGAACTCAATTTATAACAGGTTTATGTAAATTTCGCGCAAGTGTATAGTTAACAATAAAATAATATTTGTATACACATGTTATTAATACTGACTGTTGACATTTAATTGATATTTAGCAATTTTTATTCATGCGGTTAAAGCTGAATAACTTAGTAACAGAATCATGCAAGCTGGGACTAGATATCAACAAGAAGAAGACGAAGCTGCTAATGATAAATACCGAAGTAACAAATAACATAATACACACTAGATAGTAACCCCTTAGAAACAGTAGAAGAATTTACCTAACTGGGAAGCATTGTATGGAGGCACTTTGAGGGACGTAGAGCTGAGAATAAGTAAAGCAAGAGCAACTTTTGCTAGCATGAAAATCTGGTGATCTTATAATTAGTCAAAAATTTGTTTTTGAATTTTTAAACATTTGTCAAAAATTTTCAAAAATTATTAATTCTACAGAAACCGTACAAAATAGAGAGTTAGTTGAAGTTAACTTAAAAAAACATTTTAGACGTATTCAACAGGAAAATCACCTATCTCACATCAATATACTGCTATGGCTCCACTTTACGTGCCATAAATATGAACTGATTCGAGCTCTTTGTGTTACCCATTAGTACATGTATGTATGTATGTATGTATGTGTTACCCATTAGTATATGTATATAAATTATATTTTAATCGATTTAAATTGCCCTGTTTATTATTTAAATATTATAGTTATTATTTGGGTTAGCTCTTGAAAATCAGGGGTGGATTCCTTTTATCTAGATTGCTTATTCTGAAATTTGATGTTCTGATTTTAATTTTATTGCAAGTCAAAAATAACTTCTGTCAAATGATATGTCAAACTAATTTCAAAATTCAATGACAAATACCAGATCGTTACATTCGACACATAACAATATCAAACAGTAAGTAATTCCTTAATAATAAATTCACCTTTTTAATCTTTATTTTCTTTCAGTACTTATCTAAATAACTTAAACTCACCCACCTTTCACTCGAACTTATTAATGTCCCGGATGTTAACCAACTTGCTCCACTCCACTAACAACCACAACTGCTCCAGTCAACAATCACAGCAAAAGCCTCCAATGACACCCAATATGTCAAAACTGCCTACAATCAGGAACAGAAACTCCCTCACAGCATGGACCCAAAATAGACCCCAGTTTCAGTTACTCAACTCCAACGCCGCATCCCAAAACACTCCTCCAAATTACTCCACTGACCAGTAGTACCAAGAACCAACGGTCTCTCTCCCCAGAACTCTCCTTTCGTACTAACAGCTCGATGCAATCCAAATCAAATGATATACAATGTCAAATTTAATTCATCAATAAACTTAACTTAGTATTTTTCTCTATTTATTCTCCTTTGTAGATTAGTCCTGCTTTTTGTTTATTTTTTTACCATATACTTCCTCCATTTTATATCTCATCTTACATTAAAATTCCATTCCATTTCACCATACAAATTTTGTCTTAATATCAACCCTTCTTAATTTTCAATTTGCTGGGGTCTTTGCTTCACCGACCGGACCAAGAGGAGAAAACCTCAATAAAAATCCTAAACCTCACGGCGGGGGACCAGGCTCAAGAGATGCATGGCTGTCTAGAAGATCAGCCTTTCTGGTTCCAAAATCCCCTTTTCGAATGTGTTATGCGACCCGTGCAGAGCACCAGCAGGTGTAGGCGCAGGGGCTTATAATATGCGTCATGAACGGAGCCTTCTGGATACCAGGCGCCCTCCAGAAGTATTTAGCCAAACCTCTTACAGTTGAATTAAATACTCACTTGTATGGATTTAACAACTGCTTTTTCACAGGGTGTAGACGACACACTGATGGAGTCATCACCGCGTCCGACCACTGATGCTCAGACTTCGGTGACCGAGACCAAAATGGAACAGTGTGCCTCTACTGCAGAGTTGACAGTCCAGACTTCCAGTCAAGGACAGTCTTTCGAGCAGAAAGAGGCCGCAACTGCAGCGGACATAGCCGATCAACTAGGCAAAGTGTCCCTCAAAAAGATCCAACTTACAGCCAAGGAACGCAGAGAACGCGCCAAGCGAGCCTGCGAAGCCAAGGGCATTAAGTACGACCCAAACTTTAAAAGAAAGCAGAAGATGGAGAAGAAGAGGGCAGCAGACCCAGCTTCGAAATCTGAAAAACCTGCAACCAACCAAGGACAAAAGAGGCAACGCTCTGACGAAGCCACTCCCTCCCCGGTAAACGCCAAAAAGAGGCCCAGGCAGAAAGTAGACAAGCCGACCTCACCAAAGGCAGGCACCAGCAAGCTTGATTTTGCTGAGGCAGCCACTACGGTGAAGATGGCCATCTACCCTGCTGCATATCCAGACGTCAAACTGACAAAGAAACAAGGTGACCTAGTCAGAGACAGTCTGATAAATCTCATCTTCCAGATGGAAGAAGGGAACACACCTCTCTTTACCAGCCACTATCTCGAAGCTGGTACATACGTGGTTGCGTGCAAGGACGAACTCACAAAACACTGGTTAAGTGAGCAAGTACCTAAGCTGCACCCGTGGATCAATACCAAGCTGGAGGTAAAAGAGCGGGCAAAAGTTATTAACTCCGTCCGGGTAGTGTTCAACGTCCCCAAGTGGTATGACAAACAGAAACCCGAGGTTATTCTCCGTTTGATCGGAAAACAGAACAAACGGAAGGTAGATCTCCAAATCTATACCTGTAGAATACTCAACGTCACTCCACTAGAAGATGGCGATAGAACGTTCGCAGCAATGATAGATGACAGGGCAAAACAAGCACTAACATCCATCAACTGTATAGCGCACCTAGGCCTCAACAAGGTCAGTTTCCTTATCCGCTCCAAGGATAGGAAAGAAGCACCTGAAAGTAGTGCAAATTAACCTCCACCACTGCAAGTCTAAGCAGAAAGCTGCTAGCAGTTGACATCGATTTAGCACTGATCCAAGAACCATGGATAGTTAAGGGACAAGTCTGTGGATTAGGGGGTGCTAAAGGTAGGCTTATTTATAATCATGCAAGTCCTAGAACATGTATACTTATAAGAAATAATCTAGACTGTTTACCACTAATGGAATTCTGTTCTAGAGACATAACCACAATTAAAATAAAATGGAATAACGATGAAGGTTGTGACCTAGTCATTATAAGTTCCGTCTACCTTCCATCCGATTCCAGGGACCCACCGCCTAGCGAGGAACTAGAGAACCTAGTATCATCTGCCTCCCAAGACGATCTAGACCTCATCCTAGGCTGCGACGCAAATTCTCACCACACCATTTGGGGCAGCACCAACTGCAACATAAGAGGTAAGTCACTTTTAGAATTTATCTTAACTAACAATCTAGTAGTAGTCAATAAAGGTAACACTCCAACCTTTTATAACTCTAATAGACATGAAGTTATAGATATTACCATAACCACTATGAGAATTAGTCAATCAGTGAATAAATGGCAAGTTTCAGACGAACCATCACTCTCTGACCACAATTATATAACCTTTAAACTGTCTCAACGGGAAGTAAGCCAAAGAGTTTACTACAACCCAAGAAAGACATACTGGGACCTATATAAACAAAAACTACAAGAGAAGATAGAACACCTAAAGTTTAGATCTCCCAATAAAGTAGTTTTAGACTCAAATGCTGACCGGTTAAAAGAGGCCATGATTGACTCCTTTCAGAATAGCTGTCCTCTAATAGACCCAAGTCAGCAAAGAGCAAAAAACACACAAATTGGTGGAATAAAGACCTATAAAAGACCAGACAAGAAGTCAGACGTCTGTTTAACAGGTCTAAAGCCACAAATAACTGGGAGAACTATCACAAGGTTCTCACAGACTATGGCAAAAAGATCAAGGCAGCTAAGATAGCAGCCTGGAAAAAAATTTGCCAGGAGGTGGAGACCACGCGATCCACAGCTAGACTCCACAAAATCATCTCAAAGCAAGCCATGAACCCAGTAGGCACTCTTAAAAAAGAAAGCGGAGAATACACTACAACGGAAGAGGAGACTTTATCTCTTTTGATAAAAACTCACCTACCCGGAGCAGTGGAACAACCTACTCTGGCTGAACCCAATCATACCCCTAAGAGGGAAGACTGGGAAACAGCTAAGAGAATAGTCAGCAAAAAAAGGAGTAGATGGGCAGCTAGCCTCTTCAGCCCTTTCAAATCTGCTGGAAACGACGGCATACAACCCGTAATGCTGCAGAAAGGGATAGATATACTGCTGAACCCACTCAAAGATATGTTTCAAGCAAGTCTTGCCTTAGGCTACATTCCCCAAGCCTGGAGAGTGACTAAAGTAGTATTTATCCCTAAGCCTGGTAAGAGCAGCTATGCAGAAGCTAAATCTTACAGACCTATCACCCTAACGGCATTCCTCCTTAAAACTTTGGAAAGATTAGTAGACAGGTACTGGAGGGAGGAAGCCCTAACTTCACTCCCGATTCACAAATATCAACATGCTTACCAAACAGGGAAGTCATGTGAAACCGCCCTACACCAACTAGTGGGGAAAATTGAGAGAACCTTGGAGTACAAGAAGTACGCAGTCGGAGCATTTCTAGACATAGAAGGTGCCTTCGACAACACCTCCTACCACTCTATTGAAAGAGCAATGACAAACCACCAGATCGATAACATCATGATAAGATGGACTATGGCAATGCTCAACACTAGAGTTATAAAAGTCAAGTTATTTGACAAGAAAAAACAGTGCAGGCGACAAGGGGATGTCCACAGGGAGGAGTTCTTTCTCCACTCCTGTGGTGCCTCACAGTTGATGAACTGCTGATCCAACTCAATAAGAAAGGCTACTACACTCAAGGATACGCTGATGACATTGTCATACTGATTCAAGGTAAATACCAAAGAACCGTAGACAATGTAATGAAATCTGCACTAAAGATAACCGAAGAGTGGTGTCTAGAGAATAATCTTAGAATTAATCCCAGCAAAGCCACTCTCGTCGCTTTCACTCGTAGAAAGAACATCACGAACATAATCAACATAAAACTGTTTGAGACAAATGTCAACTGGGAGAACGAGGTTAAGTACTTAGGTCTAACCATCGATTCCTAACTAACTTGGAACTCCCACTTAGACAAAACAATCACCAGGTGCATACAAACATGAGTAATTGGGAAAAGAGCCATAGGTAGCACGTGGAGGCTCAAACCGGAACTGACCCTCTGGCTGTACAAAACCATGGTTCGACCAATAATTTCATATGGAATAATCGCCTGGTGGCCCAAAATAAAACAAGCAACTACGATCCACAAAATCAGCAGAATACAATATCTAGCTAATCGGTGCATCACTGGAGCCTTTAAAGGCACCTTAGGACAAGCACTGAATGCTATTTTAAATCTGCCACCTCTGCACATCTTCTTGGAAGGTGAAGCCAGAATGGCAGCCTACAGATTACAAAGTACTGGTCACTGGATGACCACAGCTAATAATCTAGGACATGGCAAGATCAAGTCACACATCAACAACCCAATATTAGAAATGAGTTCTGATCTTATAATCAAAGCCTATGACTTTGAAAAGAACTTTACTGTACACACAAGTTGGAATCCGGACCAACTACCAACCCCAACAAATAAGAACATCATTTTTTACACTGATGGATCTAAGTTTGAAGGGGGTACAGGCTCCGGTGTGTACAGTACCAATCCTAGAACCAACAAAAAAGTCAGTCTAGGAAAGTTTTGTAACATCTTTCAGGCTGAAGTACAAGCTATTAACGTATGCGCAAGGATCAGCATAGAAAAGAAGCTGCTCAATCGAGACATACACATTCTCTCAGACAGTCAGGCAGCACTGAAAGCGTTAAACGCTTTCAGTACTTCATCGAGACTGGTCAAGGAATGCAAATCCAAACTTCAAACTTTAAGCCAGGGAAATACAGTAAAATTATGCTGGATCCCAGGTCACCAAGGTATTGAAGGAAACGAGAAGGCGGACAAGCTAGCAAAAGAAGCAACCCGTAATGCAATGACCGGTCCAGAACCTGGTCTAAGCATTCAGAAAAACCAAGCCCGCTCAGCCATTAATGAATGGGTCAATACCGCACACCAACTAAGGTGGAGAAACTACAATCAAGCAACACACTGCAAAAGATTGTTAAAAACTCCGAATCCACAAACCACCAAAACCCTGTTGAGACTGAACAGAACTCGAATCAAGCAAGTAGTCAGTCTACTAACAGGCACTGGAGCATTCAGAGAATTTATGCACAGGATCAATATCTATAGAGATGAACCTGTTTGCAGACTATGCCAAGAGGATGATGAAACAGCCTATCATATCCTCTTTGAATGCCCAGCATTAGAGCGTAAAAGACACCAACTCGATTGGAGCCTTAACTCTATTGTAGCTAGTAGGGGACATTGCAAGTCTAGTAAAAGATACGGATGTCGGCCTGCTAACTTGAAAACTCCCGACAGTACAAAAAGCCCAAGGGGCTGACGTGCGCATGCCAGCAAAAGGCAGTCGCGGAATCTAATCTAACCTAATCTAATCTAGCTTGCGTTTCTAGGTTCGTAAATACTTCTTTTATGCTTATCACGGTTCGTCCTATTATGTTCAGATCATCGGCATACCCCACTATTTGATAATATTTATTCATGATGGTGCCCTTGGTGTGTATGCTCATATCCCTAATGACCTTTTCCAATATTAGATTGAATAGCACCGGCGCCAGTCCATCCCCTAGTCGCAATTCTTTATCCGTGGTAAAACTATCTGACACCCTGTTCTGTATCTTCACTCGGTTGTATGAGCTGTTCATAGTCATTTGCACCAGTCTGATTAGTTTGGATGGTATGCCCAGTTCCTCCATGGCGTCGTACAAAGCTGTTCTGTCAATGCTGTCATACGCCTGTCGAAAATCTACAAATACCTGGTATATTGGCGTATTAAATTCCCATCCCTTTTCCATAATCTGTCGGACTACAAACAGCTGATCGATTGTGGATCTATTCTTTTTGAACCCTGCCTGGTAGTCACTTACGATTTCATTTGCATATGCTGTAATTTTGTCTTTTAAGATGTTTGTGCCACACATAGCAGTAATATGCCTCTGTAATTCTGGAAATCTAACCGATCGCCCTTTTTATATATTGGACAAATTATGGCATTACTCCACTCTTCTGGCATAACTTCCATTTTTCATATATCTTTTATCAGTATATGCATCTGCCATGCGAGTTGGTGGCCTCCATGCTTGATAAGTTCAGCTGGGATGTTATCCGCGCCTGGGGCTTTATCATTATTCATCTGCATTATGCTATTAAGTATCTTGCATCGTTGGTTCCTCCAGCCGTTCTTCTACTGTGTGGTGCTCCCTTTTAGTATAGTCTTCGTTCCTGTCTTTCTTGATTAGAATCTCTGAGAAGTGTTCCCGCCATCTCTCTATTACTTTTCCTTCCTCCGTTAGTATTTTTCCCCTCTTATCCTTACACATGGCCGTTCTGGGCTGATATTCACTTCCCGCCTCTCTTACCATCTTAAACATTTTCTTAGTTTCTTTGTTTTGGTACGACTCTTCCAGTTTTCGTAGTTGTAAATAAAGCATTTCTCTTTTTTTTTCTCCTACAGACTTCTTTCGCAATTCTTCTTGTTTCATTTTCTTCTTTCCTTCTTGTTGGTCTTTGCAACAGTTCCGTTCTCGCTCTGTTTCTATCGCGTACCGCTTCTTCACACTCTCTATCCCACCACATGTTTCTTTTCTCAGGTCTTGCTATACCTATAGTTTCTTCGGTTGCTGCTATTATACTCTCATTAATCCTGTTCCATTGTTCATTTACTTTACTGCCCGGATCTTCTATTACTCCTGCATCCCCGTCACCTTCGGCTTGAGGCGCCCAGCGTTGCTATTCTTAAGTGAAGCTCGCATTACAGATGAAATAGAGGATTGTGAAATACAGTTTCCAGGATATAGTACAATAAGGTGTAATTCTACAAGTCGAAAGACCGGGGCCGTAGTTATAGTGTTGAAAAACAATATCGAATTTAGGGTAATATCGAATATCACATATAACAAGAACTTATGGCTACTTTCAATCTATATATCAAAAGGGTTTCATCAAGGTATGTACACGGTAGTGTACCACTCTCCGAGCTCAAGCGATGGTGAATTTTTAATGAAATTTGAAGAATGGTGCGACGAATATGTAGCAGACCGCAGCAAACATTTAATTTTAGGTGATTTTAATATTGACATGTCCAAGGACACTTTCTATGCGAAACGTTTAACAAATCTAATTCAACAGCTAGGTATGAAACAATTAGTTCGCGATTGTACACGGGTGACTGCAACTTCGAACACATTAATAGATTTGGTAATAACTAACATTTCGAATTTAAATGCTGATGTCCTAGATACACCGAAAATCACTGACCATTCCTGTATAGAGGTGAGGTTTCGCAAACAATGCATAACCAGCGAGTTCAAATCGGTTCGTAGGAAATTCTTTGATGATTATTCACAAAATGGTTTATTAAATAAATTGGCTAAGTATAATTACGATATGAGTAAAAATGTACATATTGCAGCGGCAGGCATTGTGCAGTCTTTGCATAATTGCTTAGCTGACCTCATTACATACCGCATTAGCAAGGTAAAAAACTCTTGCCCATGGTTTTCCGCAGAGTTGCATCAATTACAGAAATATCGGGACACGTTATACAAAAAGGCTAGATTATCTGCAAATGCAAGTGATTGGAAACACTATAAAGAAATTAGAAACAAATATAGCAACTTGATTAAAGAGAAAAAAAATTGCTACTATGAAAATAAAATAACAGAAAGTCAAGGCGACTCAAAAAATATGTGGAAAGTTATTAAGCATATCGTTAAAAAGCCGGAAGCAGAGTGTACACCGAAAAACATTGTATTCCAAGGAGTAGAAGTAACCGATTCCAAAGAGATAGCTGAAAATTTTAACCAATACTTCATAAATAGTATTGTCGACATAAATCGTGATATACTAAACACCGATTTTGAAGAGGCATTCATACCTGATCCTGTTAACATCTTTAAATTTAAGGAGATTTCTGTAATCGATCTTGAGAAAACAATTACGAGCATAAAAAGAAAGGGTAGCACGGATGGCATTTCTGTTCAGGTTCTAAGGGATGCATTGCCAATTATAGGAAATCCTCTGGTAAAACTAATAAATGAGTCGTTAAAGAGTGGAATTTTCCCAGATTCCTGGAAGAAATCCAAAGTAATTCCTATCAGAAAAATTGTGGGTACAAAGAAATGTGAAGAATTTAGACCAATTAATACGTTGCCGGTGTACGAACAAATTTTAGAAAAAATTGTCAAAGACCAATTGCAGGAGTTTATCGAAGCAAATAAGATTATAAGTGGCAAACAATCCGGATTCAGAAGCAAACATTCGTGTGAAACGGC
Source organism: Agriotes lineatus (assembly GCA_940337035.1). NCBI lineage: Eukaryota > Metazoa > Arthropoda > Insecta > Coleoptera > Elateridae > Agriotes > Agriotes lineatus. The sequence goes on along the minus strand of OW679196.1, from coordinate 34,692,567 downwards.
ATTAAATCTAGTCCTAGCAAATTGGAAAAGTGAACTTGATCAACAGAAAAGTGTAGTGGGAGTGTTTCTAGATTATAAGCGTGCTTTTGAAACAATCGATAGGGAAAAATTAATTACAAAATTGGACAAATATGGAATACAGGGAAACGAGAAACAATGGTTCGAGAGTTATCTATCTTCGCGAACCCAAACAACTGTGTACAACGAAGAGGAATCGACGGAAATTCTTAACACATTGGGGGTTCCTCAGGGATCCGTATTAGGTCCATTGCTATTTCTACTGTACATCAATGATCTGGAAATAAATATTAAACACTGCTCGCTAAATTTGTTTGCTGACGACACATTAGTTTGGGTAACTGCGGAAAATACTACTGATGCCGTCAACAAAATAAATACAGATCTTGAGATGATATCAAAGTGGTTACAAATAAATAAACTAAAATTAAATATTGCCAAAACAAAGTGCATAATCGTATCAAATAAAATTAATAGTGAAAATATAACTGTTAAAGTAAAAATAGACGGTCTAGAAATAGAACAAGTGCCTGAAATTAAATATCTGGGAGTTATTATAGATAATAAACTTACTTTTCGTAGTTATATAAATTTTATCATTAAGAAAGTCGCTAAAAAAATTGGATTTTTGGGGAGAATAGCCAGTAAACTAAGTATTAATGCTAGAATTCTAGTCTATAAAACCATTATTGCGCCACACTTTGATTACTGTGCAAGTATCCTCTTTCTTTGTTATGAATCGGATTTACAAAGGTTGCAAAAACAACAAAACAGAGCGATGCGAAATATTTTACGATGTTCTAAATATACGAATATTAAGTTAATGCTGAATACGTTACAGTGGCTAAGTATCAAACAACGTATTTATTTTAATACGTTGGTTTTGATTTACAAAGCTGTTAACAATTTATTACCAAATTATATGTCGGATCACTTGATACTAAATTCTGACGTTCATCAATATAAAACAAGGAATCGATTTGATTTTAGGCTGCCTAAATTAAATAAAGCGAGTACACAAAATTCTCTGTATTACAAGGGACTAAAAGTCTATAATTCGCTTCCACAAGATGTAAAACAAATGACAAATATTTATAGTTTTAAAAAATATTTAAGCAGCTTTGTTAAACAATACTATTAATTTTAATGTTAGTAAGGATAATTAAGTTAAGATATATAATAATAATGATTCTATGTACTAGTATATTATACTAAATAAACTTACTTACTTACTTACTTACTTACTTACTTACTTGAGGTATATACTTTCCTATCGCTTCCAGGTATGCTAATGAGGATTCTTCTGATTGGAGCTTGCTTGTATCATATTTCATTTTGCGTTCTCTTGGATTCGTTCTGGCTTTGTTTATTTTCATCCTAATCTTTATTCTCATAGATAGTGATCAGAATCCGAGGCTGCTCCTCTCATTGTTCTAATATCCGTAATACTGGAGTAGAACCTTCCACTAATTAATACGTGATCGATCTGATTAAATGTATTTCCATCAGGGGATCTCCAGGTTACTTTATGTATCCGTTTATGAGGAAATGTGGTGCTTCTTACTACCATGTTTTTTGAGGCTGTCAATTCAATAGTTCTCTCTCCGTTGTTATTTGTTTCTTCATGTACACTATGTACTCCTATGGTGGGTGAGTATATCTCCTCCCGCCCTATCTTGGCATTAAAATCACCCATGATGATTTTTACGTCATTCCTCGGGGTTCTGTCTATTTCTCTCTCTAGTATTGTATAGAATTGCTCTTTTTCATAGTCCTCCTTATCTTCTGTCGGTACATGAATTGTGAATAGGGATATATTATGAAATTTCGTTTTTATTCTTACATAACGTATCCTTTCGTTAACCGGTCTAAAATTAATTATGTGTTTGCGAAGTTTTTGGCCCACTATAAATCCGACTCCAAACTGATGAGAGTTATCTGATGGTCCGCTATAATAGATGTCCCATCCGTTTTTCGTAATTTTTCTATTGTTTGGCCAGCTCATTTCCTGGAGAGCTGTTATGTCTAAATGACACCTCTTGGTTTCCTTTAACAGTGCATTCAGAGTACCGGCTTGGCAAAGTGTTCGGATGTTCCAAGTACCAAAAATCATGTCCGTATTTCCCTGCCTGTTTCGTCGTCCATTTGACCGTCCTGTCTGAGGTGCAATTTAAGGTTCCGTAACTAAGGTTTTTTTTATGGGATAAAGGGTTGCTAGCCCCAGGTGTAGTTAACCCCATGCCCAACCCCCTTTTCGGAGGGCCATTTGCTAAGGTACCTCGGGATTGCAAAGCTCGTGCTAACATCTAAGATGTTAGCCCCTGAGGGGTGTTTCTCAATTAGCCATATTTTATTCAATTAAAAGTTCTATTTTCTTTTCTAATTACATACTAATTATTCATATTCCCAATTCAAATTGATCCCAATAATTTTCAACTATTGTAATCCCTTAATCCTATTTTAAAATTGATTTTTATAACCCTGTATTCATATCATTATAATACATTAAAAATGTAACATTTAAAAAAAAATGGTTAGAGCCGATTTTAAAAAAATCGAAAAAAAAACAGGAAAATCACAAGAGTAAACACCACACCTTATTTTTGAGATATTTTGTTCACAGACTGACATACAGACCAATGAACAAAAACATGTTTTTTGGCTTCGGGGAACTCCGGTCAAGTTAGCTCGAAAACTAGTGGTAGGCTTACAAAAATTCGCAAGAAGCTGAATATTGGTACAAATATTGAGAACACCATCATAAAAGAATTGTGAAAAATCTCCATCGATCCCACGTGTGCAAAAAAATTTATTCAAGGTCGAAGTTCGAAAAAATGGGTTTTTTGAATTTTTCAGCCAAACGGTCACTTTTATCATAAAAATAAGTCAGACAGAAATTGTAGTTCGTGCAATTATCTATAAAAATTGTTCTTACACTTTTTTTCATAAGAATTGCCATTTCTGAGATATAGCGATTCTAAAAGTTGAAAAAGTCGTGTTCTCCGTAATATGCACGAGTCCGCCGCCTATATACTGCAATGATACATAAAGGGTGATTTTTATGTAAGCTAATGTTAAATATTAATTTAAATAAAATCGTCTGATTAATGCAATTAAATTATGAAAATTTATAAAAGAATTGTTTGTTTAATTGAAAGACATTGATGGAATTTAAGATTGGAGGTAAATTGAAATGAAAGGTATAGCATTTGAGTACTATTTGATGGTTGTAAAAAGGTATAATAATTAATACAAGTTCATGTTGCATGTGACAAAAATAAATTCTATTGTAATAAATAATGAAGTGGGTAGCATTCAGAAAAGCTTGGAATTAAGATGGCAGAAATAATTGTAACTTAGATATAAATGAAATTTTGTTATAATTATTGAGAAAATAACAGATTTAAAAACAACATGTAATTTTGGTACTTTAGTGAAAATAAAATAGAAATTTGGCCCTATTTATTTAATTTGAGTGCTGATTATATAAAAGGGTTGATAATAAAATTTGCAAGGTGAAATCAAGTGAAACATTACGAGAAATAAATAATAGTTACTCAGGAGAGTCTGCAATATGGTATAACTACATAATAAGAAGAATAAGAAGCAGAATAATACGAATTGGATATAATTGAGTTAGTTTTTGGTATTACAAATTAAAATTATTTTTACACATTTGAAAATCATTTATTTTCTTACGAATATTAAAATAATAAATCTGGCAATGTGGTGGCAAGAAAATGTCGAACAGACACTGACAGAAAAAAAGTTGTATCCGCTACATCATCGAATCAGTTAGTCCAACATGAAAAGAAAAAATCATAGCCAACTCTGTCCCAAAAAGGTCGTGAATGGCTTATACAAGGTTAATTTACATTCATATGTGGAAGCATACTAACCGTGAAGACGTTGGAAAGGGAGATACTGCAGGAGTAACGGAGGCCTAGGTATGGAGAATGGATCATTTCTACAAGCATCCTAAGGTTTTGTGAGTTGGTGGCTGGTTGTTAATGGACAGTGCGTCTTAGCTGATCTGTGTAGGAGTCCTAGTAAGAGATGTAAGGAAGTGAGACATCTTAAGACGTTTTTGGAGTAATTGAAAGTGAGAAAAATCCAGGTGGGTTTATTATTAATTATATTAAAGTAATCTGAAATAAAAGACAATTAAAGAAGTATATTGAACTATAGTTAAATACTTATCATATAATATTCATTCACAAAGAATTGTAAAGGATCTATTTATGTCACATATTATTGAAGGTGTCGTTGAGGGCTGTTTGAAGTACAAGTGACAGTACTTGTCATTAGTCAATTTCATATTCAGAATTAAAAATAAAGAAGCAACTAAGAAGTAACTAGATCAATGAACTAACCCTGATAAGAGTCTCATAGCAATACCGGTATTATTATTAAAAAAGATTTCAATTAAATAAGTTAATTTCAAATATTATTAGGGCTAATACTAATGAGCTATCATTGCAATACATTACGGGACCCGTAGTATAAGTTAAAATATTGATACATATAAATTATATGATTCTAAGAATAGAAACTCAAAAGAAACCCGATCCCTCTTTTTACATGCCCATATAGCTTTGAACAACATCTGTCTGCTATTCAATTGTCCGTGTGGCGACGCTCGTATACCTGCTCTCTTTTCAAAAGCCTAAACGAAATACTTTTATATTAGTCTTGAACGTTCCTTCGTAGCGAAAACACTTGGTTATTTCTAATATAACCTATTAAAGTTTGTGCCGTTTTTAATTTTTAAAAAAATGTCGCAATTTTGCTTCATTTGTAATAAACATTTGACTGAAAGTGAAATTGTTACTGTTGATCGTACCTGCTTAGATAAGTTTGGATATAAATATTTTGTAAAACAGACTCGTAACAAGAAACGAGTACAATTAGCTTGTCTTTCCCCAACCTCTGCATTTGCTCATCAACATCTTTATCGAGTATATTATACTGAACCCAGAAGACTGGGGTTGGAAGTTAACTAACGATACGTTGGAACCAATCCAGACTTTACTTCCATCTGCAGCAGAAAACCTCCTCAATACTATTTTTTGCAACTGCAAAAAGGGGTGTACTTCTAAATTAATGCGGCTGCAAAAAAGTCGGATTGTTTTGTTCAGCAGCATACACCAGTTGTCAAAGCCAGTCCAACTCCAGTGTTGAATCTCCAATAGAAGAGGATTCTTACGACATCAGCGACAAGACAGCTGATACTTCGCTGTTACAACAATTCACTTGTACCCAGCAGGAAGAAGCAGAAGCAGAAGAAGAAGAAGAAGAAAAAGCAGAAGAAAAAGAAGAAGAGGAAGAAGAAGGAGGAGGAGAATGGGAAGAAGAAGAAGAAGAAGGAGAATGAGAAGAAGAAGAATGAGAAGAAAGAGAAGACAACACTTGAAGTTCCAGTAGATAATTAGATCGTGGAATAGCCCTAGAGGGAAAACCACGTTAAAAAAAACGCGCCCAGTACACTACCTCACAGGTGGCGTGGAAACGTGTGCATATTATGGAGAACACGATTTTGGCAATTCTTAGAAAAAAAAGTGGAATACAATTTTTATAGATAATTGCATGATCTACAAAATTTATCTGACATATTTTTACGATAAAACTGACAGTTTAGCTGAAAAATGCAAAGAACCCATTTTTGCGAACGTTGACCTTGAACAAACTTTTTTGCACACGTGGTATCGATGGGGATTTTTCACAATTTGTTTATGAAGGTGTTCTCAACATTTGTACCAATATTCAGCTTCTTGCGAATTATTGTAACCTTGAATGTCTATTTTGACCTTTAATCATAGCTACTAAGAATACATAAACATTAAAAATCGTATTAGCAATCATGGTTACCTTACTGATAGACAGATAGTCAGCAAACTTAAAATGTGATTGAATTGTTGCATAGCTCAGGTACTTCACTGGACAAGTTACGACGAAAATGACAGATGAGTTACCACCAAAGAGCATTAGTTACCACGAGTACCAATCCCTACTTGATTTCAATATATAATGCTAAAACTCCCTAATCACTTAGTCACGTGGGTATCAAACATTTTTTAAGGCACAGTATAAAATAAAATTCTTTCGGTGTTTTATTTCTGCATTTGGTTATTTTTGGGACACTCGGCAACTCAAACGGCACTTGGTTTGGCCCGGTTGCTGCCCTTGGATCCTCTCAAAGAAAGATCGACTGAGGTAGAAACGAGTGCTTGCAGGCTTGAATCAGATAGCTCCGATATACTTAAACGGGATAGATCTGAAACAGACTATATTTGCGTCGGAAAAGATGGCATTGTTATTTATAGTTCACGGGCGGACAAATTCAATGAAAATAGATGTTTTACAGTGTCTATGATGTTTACGGCGAGTGCATAACGTCTGGCTGAACGTGGTACGTGCTTTGTGAATAAGTTTGAACCATTCGGAATAATATAAACTGGACATTTTTATCTTTTACAAAGTTCGACTCTTTATAGCTAGAATCGCCGGTGAGCAGTGCACCACGGCAGAGGGGCAAATTTGCCTGCGTCAATGCATATGGATTATGCCGGCGACCTGGAGGTTTCTTCTAATATATTGATAAGCTGTGTTTTATATTAATTTTCATAAAGAGGTTATGGCAATGTTCGCCTAGAGAATCAGGTGGTGCGGAAATTAAACTGGGTTTCTAGAAAGATGGAAACCGAATCCACCGGTGCTAGCAGGGTCAGAGGGTTATTTAGCAAGATGGGAACCAAATCCACCTGTGCTAGCCAGGTCAGGAAGGGAGCTCTATGCCCTGGGGCCGGGTCCTAGAGTTGGTAGTCAGGATCAGATTCAAAGTCTCAAGTGAGTTTAACTAGGTTCAGATTCTCCTTTTGTACTCTTCTGACACCTCGATATCTGGTCATTTCTAGAGGGGATTAGAGAATCACTAAAAGAATTTAAATATAAATCATACACATTTTCTAATCACCAGCAACCATTTGACGAAGACAAAGAAAAAAGAACAAGCTTTTGTGAAATTTTATTTAATTCACTTAATGAACACGACATTTTAAATATGATAGTTTTTAGTAATAAAACAACTTTCATAATAGATGGAGAAGTTAATTTACAAAACTTCCGGTGTGTATCTTATTCCTCAATTAACCATTTTATCTTGCTAACCTCATTCCTTCCTATTCCTCAGATATTAGTATCGCACTAACCGCCATTTACAAAACTTAACTCGCACCCAATACACTGGGAAAGTTAATGGATGGGTAGGAATAGTTGAAAATATGCTTATTGGTCCATATTTTATTGACGGGAATGTCACTACAGCCACATTTTTGGAGCTTTTAATAAACGACATTCCGGCAATAGAAAACTTAAACATCGATGGCCTGTTGTTTCAGATAGATGGAGCCCCTGCACATACCACAAATTCTATTACAAACTTTCTAAACAACATGTTTCTAGGATGCTGAATAGGGAGAATCGGTCCCATACCGTGGCCAACGCGGTCTGCAGATTTGTCACCCAACGACTTCTTTATTTGGGGCTACCTGAAGTCAATAATTTACACGAATGTTCCAATACAAAGTATTGAGGGATTAAAAGATCGCATACGTACCGAATGCAATTGATTGAATCCTGACTTTCTCGAAAATGCTGTGGGTGCTTTGCGAGATCGACTAGGTTACTGTTTAGAAGTGCAAGGTGGTCATTTTGAACACTTGTTGTAGCTCAATTCTTTAGAGAGAATGACATTTCACCTTGTTGTAACTATTGCGTTTTAGTTTGATTTCTGTTTTGTATTATTGATATTCTGTTTTAGAGTATACAGGGTGAGTTAAGATAGCGGCACCCCCCTATTAGTTCATTTAATATTGATATTAGAAAAATAATTTGTTAACAAAAGATGTTCAGAATTATATGCTCTATATTATTGTACATTTATTTTATTTCATGGCCTACTGAGGTTTGATCAGTGACATTCAACTTTTTTATTTTCTCTATACGGTGCTATAAAAATATTGTGGTGTTAGATGGGAAAATTACACCGTTAAACACGATTAAAATTGAAAAAAATGTCCAAATTTAGCAACTTCATCTAGTTACCTTGTTTCGTAGCAGTAACAGTAAAAAATGTGTTGTAACATTTTTTTGTTATGGAGTCAAATGACAAAAATAACACCGTTAAGGTGGTAAAATAATAATGTATCGAAAGCAGCAAGTTTTTATTAATAAACAATTTATTCTATGAATACAAGAGAAAGTATCGAAAGACATAACCAAAATGAAAACACCTAAAATCTATTTTAATTTGCTAAATGCTCCAAATTACCCCCATTCTGGCCAATACAAGCTTGTAAACGCATAATATGATTGTGTGTAACACTGTTTAACATTTCAGCAGTAATAGTGGAAAACGCATTTCTAATTCTTATTTTCATGTCGTCAGGAGTAGTAGGTGCTGTACTGTACATAATATTTTTTACGTGACCCCACAGAAAAAAATGTAGTGGCGTTAAATCAGGAGACCTTGGGGGCCAAGCTACAGGGCAGCCTCTGCCAATCCATTTTGCACCAAACTCGCGATTTAAAACATTTCGAACCATTCTGCTGTAGTGGGGTGGCGCACCATCGTGCTGATAATAACTTCCCTGTCGTATATTTAAATGCACATCCTCTATTAACTCAGGAAGGATTTCTTCAAGGAAATTAAAATAGGTCTGACCTATTAAAGCCCCATCAAAAAAATGTGGCCCTATCACATGATCGTCGATTATTCCTGCCCAAACGTTCAACGACCAGATATGCTGGTTATCAACATTTCTCATCCAATGAGGGTTTTCGGTTGCATAATAGTGTAAATTGTGTCGATTCACTGAAACAGTATTCTTGAATGTGGCTTCGTCAGTCCAAAAGATTTTTCATAAAAAGTGCATCTCTGTTCTGAATTTGTTCGTTAACCAAATGCAAAAATGTGTCCGACTCACATAATCGTGAGTGTGAGTTGTTGCGTCAGACACAAATGGTAAGGATGAAATTTGTGTTTTTTGATAATACGAACAATTGCGATTTGGCTAATACCTGTTTCTGATGACAATTTTCTCGTACTGATATGTGGATTGACGTTTATTGCACCTAAGACATCTATTTCAACGTCTTCATTTATTACAAATCTGTTTTGCTGACGTTTCTGATATTGAATGAATCCAGTGTCGCGAAATCTTCTTAAAGTTTTTCGAAAAACTTCTCTACTTACTTGCCTTCTATCAGGAAATTTTTCTGAATACAAACGTTTAGCCCTCTTAACGACACAATTGGATTCACCGATTACTAGAATCATATCTACCAAGTCGTTTGTTGAAAAATGATCGTGGTTAGCCATTGTAAATGCACTTATTATTTCGGTTTTGAGTTATGGAAACGTCAAAACACAAAAAATGTGACAACTAATTTTTTCACTGTTTTGTTTGATGGCTACTAGATGAAGTTGCTAAATTTGGACATTTTTCAACTTTAATCGTGTTTAACGGTGTAATTTTTTCATCTAACACCACAATATTTTTATAGAACCGTATAGAGAAAAGATAGTTCTTCCGAAAAAATGTAAAAAATATACAGAATGTCATTTAAAATAAAAAAGTTGAATGTCACTGCTCAAACCTCAGTAGGCCATGAAATCAAATAAATGTACAATAATATAGAGCGTATAATTCTGACCATCTTTTGTTAAAAAATTACTTTTCTAATATCAATACTAAATGAACTAACAGGGGGGGGGGGGTGCCGCTATCTTAACTCACCCTGTATAATGCAACATACCGTATGAATGATGAATTTAATTTAATAATAATATCCAGATATCCAATGGGTATCATGTGATGTAACAGTTGTATGTTTTAACTGGTGGGGTTGTAATGGGCAGCCAGAGTGGTTGTTTACATATGAAGTAGAAAAAATAACTTGAATTTATAATCGGCGATAAATAATCACGTTAAGGGTTAAATTCCCATTAATTGTGAAGAATAATAATTGAATATTTGATACATTTTTACACATAGAACGATACGAAATTGATTTAACATATCACAAATTGTTGCAAAGTCTGTCAATTTGCTAAAGAAAAAAAGCACACTAACCAGAACTTAATCAAAAGTATAAGAGTCAATGAACCTTTGGAACTAGTTGCAATCGATTACTTGGGAAATTTAGTACCGGGACAATATGGGTACAGCCACATTTTAGTCATTGTAGACGTGTTTTCGAAATACATTAAATTATATCCAGCGAAATACAGCAACACAGAACATGTGATAAAGTCTATTAAGAAATTCCAACGAGAAGTGGGGACGCCGAAGAAGACATTAGCCGACAATGCAAGCTATTGATTAACAACTTGGAACAAAAAGGAATCAAACCATATTTCTGTAGCATACGACATCCGCAATCTAATGTGGCAGAGCGGTGCATAAAAAAACAATTAAGTACTTAAAAATAATGGCCCATGAGCAGCATAACAGATGGGTTCAATACTTATCGAATGTAGAAGATTTTATCAATAATGTACCTAATATTACGACCGAGATAAGCCTAGTAACGTTATGCAAAGGCATAGTACCAGCAAGACCTTGGAGAAGGGAAGAATATGCAACGGAAATTTGTAATGATGCTCTCTATTAATAAAGGCTTTAATTAGAATATAAATAATTAAATAGGGCAAATCACCACAATACTCAGGGTAGTTTTATTAAATTTGAGAAATGTAAAACTGTCAGTATATTAGGCTAATCAAAATGAAATGTATTTATTATTTTTTATTAAAATAGTTAATTGCCCCTTTCTATATTTTATCGAATTGCAATAATGTTCTGGGCTTCCTCAGGCAAAACACAAGACTAATCTTTCAGGTTGGGTTCAAATTTGAGTTTTATTTGAAATTATTGTTTAGAATATTTGACTCAGAGTAGCTCAAATACGCAATTTATTTTAGTACAACTGCGCTACTCGCATCAATTACTCATAACCTCACCAACTTGACTTTCACCACAAAAGGTTGTTGGTGCATATAGCGTTTATTTTAATATCCAAAAGTAAAAACTGTGCAAGGAACCATCAGGTAAATTAAAACAAAACTCCCGCCCGACAACAACAAACTCGATTTTGTTTCAGATGTGACGTAAAGGACTTTTGTTTTAGACTTTCTGTGATAGCTTCAAATTCTAGCAAAACCGCATTTTCTACTGCCTCCATGCAATTTACTCGAACTCAGACAGATCTGGATGCTTGGAAACACAATGAACCTCTTCCGCAAGGTGTATTCTTGAAGTTCACTAGCTTTCCGGACTCCAATCACTCAAAAACATGCCAAATCCTACCTCAGAAAGTCAAACCAAACTGGGCTCGGAGCTGGTTGCAAGTGACGCCGTTGTTCTTATCCCCTTGAAGTCGCTTTCCTGGCCCCAAATCTTGCTCTGGGATGCTCTTACACACCTCCCTGGCTTGTTGAACTGGCGACCCATGGTTTCTGAAGCTCAAATGGCACGGTGTCGCAGGTCGAATTTTTCAGGTGTTCGGTGACGTCGCCCAGCCGAAGTTGGTTTGGTCAAATTTATAATTTTATACTGGGGAACCTTTTGATAACACTTCTACGTGTGCCCGGTAACTTGTAGATTAAAATGGTATACTTTTTAAACTCGGCAAATAAGTTTTATTATATTAAAACATTGAAATTCTAGAAGCATCATTTGCCCACAACTTGTCAATTACACAATGTTTATAAGAAACAAGTATTAGTGACAATTTTACATAAAGGAATAAAATTTGATAACATGTTTGTTGCTTAAATCTACAAATTGTCTTTATTTCTTATACATCAAAATTGTTCTTTTTCGTCACATAAAACGTTTTTAATTAGTGCTCTGCTATACACTTAGTTTTAAAATGCACTGGCACTTGAGTTAAATTTTTACCATGTCACTGATTTTTCTTCATTTCCGTTGCCCTCGTTCTGTATTGCCCTTTGCAAATTGTGTCTTATTTTGCTTCGATTTTTATCTACCTTTCAGCTTGCTTGCTTTTCACTGGCCTGTACTTTTATTAATAACTCTACGCTCATATTCATTATGCACATGACCAACCTTTTGTATTATTTACCTTCATTAGGTCCGGCTTCAAATATGCTCAAACCTACCATATTACTTATATTATATTAGCCATCTTAAATCTTTCTTTTACTCAAACTTCAAATTCAATCCTTCTGAAATCTGCCTTGCTTATGCTTGCCTTTATCACTCTAATTACTTCTTGCATCTCATTACCAATGCATTTAATAACTTCAACTACTGTTTAAATTGCAATTAAATAAAATCTTTCAACTTTGTGCTTTGACTTTTTGCACGATAGAACGATTTTACTTAGTTGCCGCGTTCTAGAACGGTAGTAAAAATTCGAGGTTAGCAGGTTAGGTTTTGCGACAGTCGATGTCAAAACTGACAGAAAACCTAACCTGCTAACGTCGAAATTGACATAGACTTACAGTGCCACCAACATAGTATAATGTCACATTTTAGTGACGTTTGAAGAATAATACATTTCTATCGTGCAAAAAACGTCATAAGCATCACGAACGTTAAGGAATTACCGATCTCTGACAATAATTGGAGTCGTCGCTTCGCTCCTCCTCCAAACAATTGTCTTCGATCGGTAAAATGTCCTTACCGTTTTAAATGCTTAATATACTAGTGTTCAATATTTCTCTCTGCATACAGAGCTAAATTGTGAGCTTGAAGCCATCTCAATATATGTATTTGTAGAAATGTTTTACGTGAAATAATCCCAAAAACATCTTAGTACGTTATAACGATCCTGTTGCGGAACACACTGTATACTACGGTAGTTCTTTTGAATTTTTGCGAGAGCAATGTTGCCAACCCTTTCGATATTTCGGTAGATCTACCGATTTCATCTAAAATCTACCGATCTACCGAAACGACACTTATTTCTACCGAATTTTTGTTATACCGTATAATCATACGTAAAATTTTTCTTGGGTACTATTTAAACCGAAAAAAACATTAGCAACTTTTTATTATTGTACACAATCTTCAGAATAATTTATATTTTAGGGGAATTTACAAAGAGATTCATAAATTAATCTATTAATGATCAGTACGTGCCGCCAGAGTAAATTCGATGGGTCACATTAAATTTACGAGTATTATTATTTTACATTCACGTGTGTGGATTCTAAATTTTAGTGCTAAACGCTGACATACTATTTTATATTTGTAAGCTTCAGTTCATGAGAAAATAGTTACGTAAACACATAAAATTAATTAGTAAATGTTCTTGTTAGTCGACATCGCTTTGTAAAAGATCTATAATTTTATAGTGTAATGGATTTCTTAGTAATGTGATTCAGCAATACCTATTCCTTTCAATATTTTGTTTTTGTATATCCAACGAAAATGCTTTTACCTATATTGTGACACTCGTAAAGTTTTTGATTGAGTATGCAATATGAGAAATTTATAAAATAAGCGCACAGGATTCACAAGAACAAAAACTGCTTACTACTATTTTTTGGGTTTCTAATGGAGAACATTTAAGAAGAACTTTAATTTGTTGGAGATATTGTTCGCATACGCTGAATCGAATTGTGTAGGAGGGTTTTGATTTAAAATGAGTGATATATTTGCATCTGATGATTACGATACCGGCGAAGAAGGGACAAGTAGTAGATTACGAAAAACAGGGTGTCTAGCGACTGGGAATTCTTGGAAAACCGGGACTTATACGGGAATTTGAAAGTGCCCTTGAAAATGCGGGAATTTCTTAGGCAACCGGGAATTTTTTTATCAAAGGGAATTTGCAGTAATTTTTGCATTTTACGGAAATAATAAGCGAAATTTCTGTAAAAATTTTCGAATTATCCGGAATAATTGCAAAAATGTACGGGACGCGCGAAGGCAGGTGTTTTTTTATGAAAAACCTAACGAAATTTGTTCAAAAACTTATGAATTTCATGTTCATTCACGTTAATGACATTATTTATAATTTTATCATGCAGTACTCAAAGGTAACAACTTGATACAATTAATATTCTGTAGAAATACAGCTAAAAATTGATTAGTAAGTATCCGGGAATCCTAATAAAATGACCGGGAAAATACGGGAATTATACGGGAATTTTGAACGCCATATCTGCTGGACACCCTGAAAAAAAAAATTGAAGTATTCGCAAGCCCATGGCAAATCTTGGGAAGAGTTGCCCGAATTTAAAGGTTGACTTTTTGCTATGCGCTGTTTAGAATTTTACTTTGGCAAACAAATAACTGCTAGATTTCGATGAAAAAATAACATACTAGAAAAATTTAAACTTTTAGAGCCTGTTACGGTGAAAAGTGGTAATCCAGCAACAATTAGGCATAGTGCTGTAATTTTCCCAATATCATTTCAAATAAAGGCTTTTTACCTTGTTACTTTCAAATGAATTCTAAATTGACATATCTCCTCAATAAATATATGACATTGAAATTATGTCATTTAAATCTTTTTAAATGTACCTCCGCTAGCCAGCTTATTTAGCAATTAAGAACTCTATTTCCTTCTCAGCTGAATGAGTTATTGTTAATATAAATTATATCTTTAGAATTGTATTTTGAATTATAAAATTATTATCAATTTGACTTGCTTTTTAAATCACACTATCTAGTAATTGAAATTGAACCTTATAATTCAGTTATAGTATATTAATATGTTTGGCTTGACATTACATTTAATAATCAAACTAAAGGTTGTCAAAATATTTAATTGAATTACTTGTTCCAAAAATGTGAGGTTAAACTTTCTTAAAGATAACTAGACCAAAAATAATACAATTTCTAAATATAAAAGCCGAAAACGTCGGTTACTCAAATCAATTCAAATTTGGAAAAATTAATATTCTAAATGTTCTCTAAATCTAAAATACAATGTTTTATTCTAATTTTGCCGTACCAAACTGTTATTAAAATACACTAACCTTCTCAAAGATGAACTCGTACCTGAAGTGTGTTTCTATATCAGCTCCAAACTGATCACAGTCGTCAAGCATCTCCTTTAAGATGTCGAAGACCCATAAAAACTCGTTGTAGCTGTCGTGACCGTTTAATATTTTGTTAAACGGTAGTGCATCATGCCACAAACACAAACACTCGCACTAACTGATGACTTAAACACCAATAACCACTTGAAATGGTTTCTATTAATCTCCAAATCGCTATGCAAATAATAATTGTGACTCCTTGGTCAGACTTTGATCGTGCAGAAGGCTATTCTTGCTAACACGTACCAAACTTCAATAGTATTCTCACAATTAAAGGGATATTAAACCTTTAACGTGACTAATTAGACTGAGATTACTCAAAATATAGAAACTTTTTCAGTTGCAGTAAACAACCCTCTGGTTGCTAATATTTTCTGCCACCAGCTATTCCCTTACACTTCTTATCACCTGATACCCCTTAGATATCTGGATATTAATTGAAAATAATTAATCATTCTCACAGCATGCTACATTACAGCTTGTAAAACCTTGACAGCGAATGGAAGTTGTTAAGGATCACTGAGGAAATTAAACAATTTTCAAATGATTTAGAATTTTGGATTGCTGTAAGGGCTTTAAAATACGGAGATGGTTCCTCGATGTTGGGTGTTTTATGCAAATTTGCTTTTTGTCTGTTGTGTTTGTCCCATTTGTCTGCAAATGTCAAAAGAATCTTTTCGGCTGTAAATTTAATGAAAACCAAAACGAGAAATAGGCTTTCAAGAACAACAATTAGTGGTATATTACATATAAAAAGGTATGTAGGGCAGAATAAGTGTTACGATTTTGCTGTTGGTAAGAATATCCCTACAAAAATTGCTAAACAAATGTATTCTGTAAGCAGCGACAAAGATAGTAGTAGCGAAAGTGAAGAGAATAAGAATATTTTTAGTCATATTTTCTATGTAAACATTTAAAATATTTTCCATGTATTATATATAACTAGCAACCAGTGAGACAAATGTCTCATTTAATAAAACAAAAAAGACCGTTTTTCAAATAGAACGCGTATTAAATAAAAACAATAATATTTTTTAAAATCACGTGATTGAAATTCGGTTCCTGACCTGACATGACCATTCCAAACATATAACTTTAATAACTTTTTTCTCTATCTCATACGGTTTGGCTGCTGAAACAGCGTCCCGGGCGGACCAGCGTCCCGGACGGACGGAAATCACGTGATTTCTCGAAAACCGAAAGTGTCACGTGACTGAAATTCGGTTCTTGACCTGACATGACCATTCCAAACATATAACTTTCATAACTTTTTTCTCTATCTCTTACGGTTTGGCTGCTGAAACAGCGTCCCGGACGGACGGAAATCACGTGATTTCTCGAAAACCGGAAGTGTCACGTGATATACAGGGTGTCCCAAAAAGAATGGGACACCGATTAGTCATAGATTCCCTACGCCATAATAAATCGATTAAACTCAATATATCGTAGTACAAAGTTCCTCCAGTAAGAAGTTATAGGGCCTTGAAGTTCAATTTTTTATTTTTTATTTTATGTTAATTTTCACAAATGTAGAGATATCGATTTGAATTTTGGTATCCATGCTTACTATTATATACTGCACTAATACAAAAATTTCATAAACTAGGCTTGACTGTAAGGGATACTTTACCTATTTTTCAAAACTTTTTTTAGCTCTAACTTCGTTATCTGTAACTTTTTTGAAATTTGAGGTTATAATCTGAAAGAGAATTAAAAAGCACAAAAGTAATGTACTCTTAGTTTTTAATCCTAAAAGCAACCGTTTGCCTAAATATACCCACCAAAAGTTTTTGGTTGTCATTAAGACGTGCAATTATCAAGTAGCCATGATCACAGAAACAATGGGTAATGATTGTAATCTAGTAAACAACAATAAGAAATTAATTAATGACGTTGGGGACATCAGTTTTTTGTCTTCGTGCTTACGAAAATGCTGCGACACAACGAACCTTTCAGCATAGGAGAATTCGTTATGTAGCGGCATTTTCGTAAACATAAAAGAACAAATTCTTATGTCACTAATGTCATTAATTGATTTATCATTGTTTTTTACTAGATGACGATTGTTTTTGTGATCATGGCTACTTGATAATTGCACGTCTAATAATAACCAAAAACTTTTTATGGGCATTTTAAGGTAAACGGTTGCTTTTAGGCTTAAGAACTAAGCGTACATTACTTTTGTGCTTTTTAATTCTCTTTCAGATAATAACCTAAATTTCAGAAACAGTTGCAGATAACGAAATAAGATAAAAAAAGTTTTGAAAGATAGGTAAACTGCCTCTTACAGTCAAGTGTAAATTATGAAAAATTTGTAATTAGTGCAGTACATAATAGTAAGTATGTATACCAAAATTCAAATCGATATCTCTACATTTGTGGAAATTAACAAAAAAATAAAAAATAAAAATTTGAACTTCTAGGCGCTATAACTTCTTACTAAAGGGACTTTGTGCTAAGGTATATTAGGTTTAATCGATTTATTATAATGTAAGGAATCTATGACTAACCGGTGTCCCATTCTTTTTGGGACACCCTGTATATACGTGAATTTTTAAATGCCGGTTTACTGAAACTTGACAATTGCTAAAATTTAAGTAGGTACTACAACACACATGTTATTATGTCTACCGAAATGTAGCGCATCAAGCTACCGATCGCCTAAAAAATGAGATGACAACACTGTGCCAGAGCCAGACTGTAATGGCCGGCGATGGTGGTAGCGTAGTAATTGAATGTTGTCTGTGTTGTTATCCAATCCTGTAAACGAGTTACTTCGTAAAATTTCATGTTATTCCATGCAAGTAAGACTCAGAATAGGAATATTGTTAATACTTTTTAAATAAGAATAACCAAGGTCACCTAACCGAACTTTGTTGTAGTACGTTGTATTTTCAGATATTGCATTTATTACACCCGAATTCTTTATAATTATGAACGTGGAACATAAATCAATTGAATATAATTTTCCTAATGCAATAGTCAGCATGTTAGATGAACCATTGACAAAAAATGAAAGTAAAATAGTCGCCAAGTTACATGTTCAGCAACAAGATACTATCGACAACACAACTTATCACGAATTGGATATTAAACAAGAGAAAGTTGAGATAAAGGATGAATTTCTTGATTCGTGTGCAGCAAGTCGTAGTTTCATAGAAGAACAATTACTTTGCAGTGTTGGTGAATATGAAGCAAAAGACGAGAGTAATTTGTTGGAACATATGATAACACATACGGAACAATTTTACACAACCTCCATTTATGAAAATAAAACTGCAGTGAAATGTAAGTCAGCTATTAACCGTTTGGAGACCCGCGGAAATGAAAAATCTTATTTATTTTGTAGATGATTTAATGAACCGAAGGAAAACACATGCAGGGGAGAAACCTTATTCATGTTCTGTTTGCGAGTATAAAGCAGCATATAAAAGCCATTTAGTTATACATATGAAAACACATACAGGAGAAAGACCTTATTCATGTTATAATTGCAAATATAAAGCAGCATATAAAAGTAATTTAGTTACCCATATGAAAACGCATACAGGTGAAAAACCTTATTCGTGTTCCATGTGCAAATATAAAGCAGCACATAAAAGTTATTTAGTTAAACATATGAAAATGCATACTGGAGAAAAGCCTTATGAATGTTCTATTTGCGACTATAAAGCAGCACAAAAAGTTCTTCTAGTGAGCCACATGAAAACGCATACAGGAGAAAAACCTTATACATGTTCTATTTGTGACTACAAAGCAACACAAAAAGGTCTTTTAGTGAACCACATTAAAACGCATACAGGAGAAAAACCTTATGCATGTTCTATTTGCAAGTATAAAGCAGCACGTAAAACTCATTTAGTTACACATATGAAAACGCATACAGGAGAAAACCCCTTTTCATGTTCTATATGCGAATATAAAGCAGTACAAAGAAGTAATTTAGTTAGACATATGAAAACGCATACAGGAGTAAAACCTTATTCGTGTACTATTTGCGAGTACAAAGCAGCACTAAAAGGCGTTTTAGTGAACCACATGAGAACACATACAGGAGAAAAACCTTATTCATGCTCTATTTGCAAATATAAAGCAGCACATAAAACTCATTTAGTTATACATATGAAAACACATACAGGAGAAAAACCCTATTCGTGTTCTATTTGCAAGTATAAAGCAGCACAAAAAGGTGTTTTAGTGAACCACATGAAAACTCATACAGGCGAAAAACCTTATTCATGTTCTGTTTGCAAATATAAAGCCGCACATCAAACTCATTTAGTTAAACATATGAAAACACATACAGGAGAAAAACCCTATTCATGTTCTATATGTGAATATAAAGCAGCACAAAGAAGTAATTTGGTTAGACATATGAAAACGCATACAGGAGAAAAACCTTTTTCGTGTTCTATTTGCGAGTATAGGGCAGCACTAAAAAGTGTTTTAGTGAATCACATGAAAAGACATACAGGAGAAAAATCCTATTTATGTTCTATTTGCGAATATAAAGCAGCACGAAAAGATGCTTTACTGCTCCATATGAAAATACATAGAAGAGAGAAAACTGCATATTCTATTTGAGACTGCGAAGCAGCAACGAAACCTCCTTTAGTACACATAAAGAGACATACTGGAGAAACGCCGTAGAGTCTGAAGCTTTAGTGTCATTTACCAAAAGCTTGCTGCTTTAATTTACCTGAAAACAGTATTTAGATAGACATCAAAGATACTGGCAGTATTTAAACCAGCACAAAAACATAATTTGGTCAAGTAGGTATATGGATAAATAAATATAAGTAACATTCTATGTAAGACAATAAAGCAACAGATAAATTAAAAAAATTGAAGTCATCTGCATTAAGATTAAAAAAAAATATGAAGAATTGTAGTATTGCTCGTCTGTAACTCACATAAAACTTAATCACCAGGAATATTATATTATTTAGGGTTATTAGACATTTGCTAGTTGCAAGGAATTAAGAAGTATTAGTCTGAAAACACACGATGCGTATGTATTTAAAGTGCTCGGCGTACGAGCTACATGACGCAGCATATGTTTTGTCCGTTTTAAATACATAGAATCATGGGCCGAGTCGGCTGCCAACTCGGCGTGAACCGCTTCGTGTGTTTTCAGACTTAGTAACAATATTTTTTAATATTCATTAAAAGTAATGAAAAAAGATTCCTATTGTTGTGATGAAAATATCTTACTGTTGACAACCACAATACCAGTTGTTGACATACAACAAATCTTTAGTGAAAAGGTTAATTAGCAGAAATGTTGATGTTTCTCCATTTATTGTACGTAGTATACTCCCCTATTAGTTTTCGCAGCAGGCATCATATTTAACTATAACGAAGTTCCCAGCAGTATATTTGCCATTATCCTTATCTTCAATAAAATTATCTAACTCTGATTCTAGGTTAATTTCAATTGAAGAATCATGAATTTTCTATATCCATTGCTGCAGATTTCTTCTTGGTCTACATTTTTAAGTTTTTCTTCTTATCTTTCTATTATTTTTTCAACTTCCTTTTCATGTGTTTGTCTTCTTGCTTCTTTAAATGATAAGCCCTTTGCTGTTCTGAGGTTGCGACAGATGGAAGCTTTTCTTTTATTCTTTTTGGTCTACTTGGAATAGCTTTTGGCCAAAAAAAGGAAGATTTAAACGGCGTTGGCACACCATCCAAAAAAGATTCCCCAATATTTGATAATATTCCTGGTTGTGATTTGCTTTCATTTCTTGCAACATTTTCACATGTTCTTTCATTTTTTTGAACTTTTATGATTTGGATATCAAGTGGGTCTTTTATTTGGTTTGCATTATCTTCCTTACTGTTATCATGATTTTTATTTGCTAAATCAGTCGGATCTTCTGCTCTGTCAGTATTGTGTTAATCTTTCAGTTAATTCGGGGTGTCTACCCATAAAGCATTTGTACTACTTTTTACCAGGTCTGTCATTTTGAAATGGGTTTGGTCTTTTTAATTTAGTCATCAACATTTGTACGGAATCCAACAGCTCCCATACTTGCAATTTTCAGCAACCAGTCCACAGGAATAATTTCTTCCTCTGATGTTAGTTTCGTGTTTGGGTTAATCTTCGTGTTTATAGCATATTTACCCTTTGATTTATACAATAATGTAATTCGCGGGATATTAAATTCATTACTTACAGCTGCAACTGATTCTCTGCGTCTTACAGCATCTAATGCGTTTTCTATTGCTTCTGTTGTGTAGTTTCTTAATTTTTTTTTCGTTCTATGCTAAAAACGCATAAAGACACTGCAGAATAATGGTAATTTAAGTAATATACCTATAATATAATTTCTATAGTTTACTTTTTAAGATCCTATGGTTGACACCCATGTCAACTATTGCTCACAGTGGATATAATACAATGAAAGTTCATAAGCACATTTAAAATGTAATTTCATATAGAAAACTGTCCAAATTAAACGACCTTGGAAAAAATAAATGTTTCCTAAAGTTGACAGGGTGTCAGCATGCGGTGTTGTATATATTTGTTTTAATAAAAGAATGCTCTTAACATGCTTATTGTATGAATACAAATGTTTAAATGAATTTACATTAACCTAGAACTATTCCTATTATAAAATATTACACAGCTGATTCCTCACACAATTTAGAACAAAATGAAATATTTCGTTGATATGTTTTTCGGACTTTTTCCACTGTCTAGGGTGTAAATCACACAACGTTTCTGGAGTTTTGATCTACTCCCGTCTTCAGGTGTTCCTGGTTAGTCCTGAGAGGGACTGATATACGTTTTTCTACGTAAATTTGTGCCTCCCCCGGGGTTTGAACCCGGGACCGCTGATCGCTAGTCTGCGAATCTAACCACTAGGCCACCAGGAACACCTGAAGACGGGAGTAGATCAAAACTCCCGAAACGTTGTGTGATTTACACCCTAGACAGTGGAAAAAGTCCGAAAAACATATCATAATAGACCACTGCCAAAAAATTACATTCAGAGAACAACGAAATATTTCGTGTCCACGTTGTCGGACAATGGATTACCTTGCTTATTTTTTAGATTTAATATTAATGTGATAGATGGCTCTGAGTACAGTATTACGGAACACAATTTTAAGAGCAGTTTACTACATTTAACAGATTTCATGAATTGATTATGTTATTTTATTCATTTCAAATTGATATGTCCATAATTGGTGCACTTAGTACCTTATATCATACAAAATCATTTAAAAAAGGAATATTAATGTTGGATTATGCAAAACATATCAGAATGAAAGGCACTGAAATTTATTAAGTTAAAATAGAAAAGATAAGTTTGGAATGATATGAGTTATGAAATTATTTAGAATTGATCAGCAGTGAGAAAATTGAACAACAATGCTTTAAAAGTAGGTAGGTCTGAGGCACATTGTGAATATTCACAAATAAGGACTTTTATTACTAGCATTCGCTTGATTAATGATTTATTGTGCTCGCACGTGTAAGCACTCGCTAGATTCTCAGCAGCTATTAGTAAACTGATACAAGTCAAAGGAAAAGCAGGCTCATCTGTTTGCATATTTTTCCTTTACTTCAATAACGTCACCAGCGATTGTACATTTATACTTAAATGTGGTGTTACAAGTGTACATAAGTTCTGTGGTAGCTTAGGATTAAGAATTAAATATACTTTATAATCATACCTGGGGATATTTGTGAAGAGTTTGCGACCGGCTTTAGCATGCAATCGTTATATCTCACTTATAGCTTATGTAACGAGCAAGGGCGTACTAAGGCACACATTTTGTGCTGCATATTCCTCTGTTTGTAATAAGTAAAAATTAATTTAAAATTAAAACTCCTCTTTAACTGTAAATTATGTACCTACTATTCTATATTATCAATAAAATCTTATTGTTTGGTGTAAATGTTTAAAAGTTATTTGTTATTTTACAGTTTCACAAGTCAAGTACGCATTTTAATGGTAGACTGTGTTATTTAAGAATAGAAACCAAGCCTTTAAATACATCTTTCATTTGCACATACGCACCTACAGAGGTAGACAAGCAGGAAGAAAAGGACAAATTCTACAACGAGTTGGAGAAGGCGACCGAAAAAGTACCAAAACACGATGTACTGATTATACTGGGAGATTTTAACGCACAAATTGGTAAGGAGAACTTTGTAAGGGAAGTAGCAGGAGAACATACACTACATGAAAAGACAAATGACAATGGAAATAGGATATGCAACTTTGCAATAGCAACAAATATGATAATCAGCAGTACTAAATATAAACACAGAAGGATACATAAAGAAACATGGGTAATGCCAGGAACAACAAAAGGAAACCAGATAGACCATATATTAATAAATAAACATCAGAGTAGGACAGTTACAGACGTAAGAACATACAGTGGTGCAAATGCTGACACAGATCATTATATGGTAGTTGCGAAAATGAGACAAGATTACAGAAGCAAAAAAGAAAGACAAGAATACAAAAAATGGAACATTGAAAAACTATATACAGAAGAGGGAAGAATACAGTACATAAAAGAAATTGTTAGCGAAATAGAAAAAAAGGAGAGTGAAAAACACATAGAGAGAGAATGGAGGAATATCAAACAAATAATCATAAAAAGTGCCGAAGGAGCAATTGGGTACAAAGAGAACAAAATTAAGAAACAGTGGTATGATGATGAATGTCAAGAAAAGTTAACATAAAGAACAAAGCGAGAAAGGAATGGTTAAAAACCGGAAAAGAAGAAGACCTAGAGAATTATAAGGAAATGAAGAGAGAATCACAGAGGAAATGTAGACAAAAAAAGAAGATTTGGTTAGAGGAAATGATGAATGAACTAGAACAGAATAGTAAGAATAATAATACAAAAAGGTTTTACCAGCAAATGAAAACACAAAAGAGAAAAAACCCGGTGAAAATAAGAGGTATAAAAGACAAATATGGCAATGTAGAACACGATGAAAATAAGAAGAAAGATATTTGGAGAGAACATTTTAGTAACTTACTATATGAAATAGAAGAAGATAGAAGACAAGAGCAACAAGAAATCAATGAAGAAGTGGAAGAAGAAAGAGTAATGGAAGGACCAAAGTACGAGGAAACGAAAGAGATCATAACAAAAGTAAAAAACGGGAAGGCGCCAGTATGCGACCAAATAAATGGAGAGATGCTCAAATATGGAGGGGAGGCACTATACAAAAGAATACACAAACTGATTGAGGAAATATGGAAACAAGAAAAGATGCCTACAGAATGGGAAATGGGAACAATTGTGACAATACCAAAAAAGGGCGATTTAGAACAATGTAAGAACTACAGAGGGATCACATTACTAAACACGACATATAAAATATTCACAGCAATGCTCCAGAGGAAACTCACAAAATACACTGAGAAGGCAATTGGTGATTATCAAATGGGATTCAGGCCAGGCAGATCAACAACAGATGCCTTACATGTCATGCTGTAAATATTAGAAAAGTGTTATGAGCACGACATACAGCTGCATTTACTTTTTGTCGACTTCAAGCAGGCGTTCGATAGCATCAAGCGAAGAAAGATCACGCAAATACTGGAAAAAATGGCAATACCAAGAAAACTAATACGCTGTATTCAAATGACAATGAGGAATTCAAAGGCAGCCGTAAAAACAAGGGAAGGACAAACAAAAACATTTGAAATCAACAGGGGAGTACGCCAGGGAGATACACTGTCCACCACACTTTTTAATCTGGCATTAGAAGAGGCCATATATATAATACACATATATTGCTGGTAGCGCCTGGAAACTTCAGAAAACATTACGGCGCCGACATAGTCTCACTTAGAGTATAACGTGTCTCGTGCGCATGCGTGAGAATTCGAACTCCGCCTTTAGAAGCAAATTTTAAACTTGACCACTTCCCCATTGGGCGGACGACGCCGCCGCGCTTGCGCACAGCTCACCGTATACATGAAGGAGTTGGTTGTGTGTCTCACTTCATCGGTGAGTTTCCCACTCATAGCCGCTAGCAATATAGTAAGTATTAGATATATGGAAGAGGCAATAAGAGGGGTAAATGTACAAGGAAGTATAATAAATAAAGAGGCACAAATCATAGCCTATGCAGATGATATAGTAATTATATCAAGAAGCTGGAATAAATTAAAGGAAGTTTTTATAAGTTTAGAAAGGGAAGCAAAGGAAGTAGGGCTTGAAATAAATAAAGATAAAACCAAATATATGAAATGTCAGAGAGGAGTAATAGATGACACTAAGGAAGTGAAGATAGAAAAATACACTTGAAAAAGTACGATCGTATAATTATTTAGGAATACAACTAACACACAATAATGATCACAGCGACGAGATAAAAGAGAGAATCCAGATGGGGTATAAAGCATATTATGCAAATCGCGACACGCTGAAGAGTAGAAAAATCAACACAAAGATTAAAATACGAATTTATAGAAGCTTAATAAGACCAGTGGTATTATACGCGGCAGAAGTAATGTGTTCAACACAAAAAGAAGAAGAACAACTGCGAATATTTGAAAGGAAGTTAATAAGAACGATAATGGGAACAAAAAGAATGGATGACGGGGAGCACAAACAATACATGAATCACGAAATTTTAGAAATAATGGAAGGAGAGGATATCGTGAAGATAATGAAGGCTCACAGGATTGGATGGCTTGGTCATATATGGAGAGCGGAAGATACAAAAATAATCAAAGGAATTACAACATGGAAACCTGATCTGAACAGGCCAAGGGGGAGACCAAGAAATAGATGGTACGAAGCAGTGGAAAACGATTTAAGAAGTATGAACATAAAGAAATGGAAGGAGAAAGCAAAAAACAGAGTAACATGGAGAAAGATAGTAATAGAAACAAAAACTCATCAGAAACTCTAGAGGAAAAAAGGAAGACTGACAATCAGGGGTCTAATCCACCCCAGAAAGTGGATTATTTACTTCGGAAATAAGAGGCAATATTCTACCCAGAATGAAACGCCATATATATATAACAAGCAAGGGCGTACTAAGGCACACATTTTGTGCTGCATATTCCTCTGTTTGTAATAAGTAAAAATTAATTTAAAATTAAAACTCCTCTTTAACTGTAAATTATGTACCTACTATTCTATATTATCAATAAAATCTTATTGTTTGGTGTAAATGTTTAAAAGTTATTTGTTATTTTACAGTTTCACAAGTCAAGTACGCATAGAGTTTCACATTTTAGTTTTCATTAAGTTGTATAATCTCTATTTGATTTTGGATTGACGTCATACTGTTGCATAACTTTTATGGTAAAGGAGTAACTACCGACGGGTATTCCCCGGGGAAATTTTCATGTTCCAGGAATTAAAGAAAAGAAAATTAGGGGAATTGCAGTATCTGTCAAATTTAGATTTATGCTTATTGTCAATTTCCCGAGGACTTATGGGTAAAACTGACGCTTTCGCTTCATAATAACCACAAGTGTTATGTATTTTTATACTCGGCACAGATAAAATTCCATTAGAATTAATAAAATACAGAAACGAAGAATTGGGAAGAAGAATCTTCGAATTAATTTAAAAAATATGGATGAAAAAAGAAATGCCAAAGGAATAGGAAACAGCATCGATCTGCCCAATTTTCAAAAAAGGGAACAAACAACTGATTGAGAACTACAGGCCAATATCGCTGCTAAATACTACATATAAAGTAGTAGTCTCACTAATTACCGAAAAAGTCGAATCCAAAGAAAAGATGTTGGATTACCAAGCAGGATTCCGAGAAGGAAAATCGACAACAAACTGATTAAATATTCTTGATAAGACAAATACACAAAAAATTTAGAAACAAGAATATAAGAAACCAGATAAGAATGGAAGAACTACAATATGATCAAGAAACAATAGTCTTAATAGCAACAAATAATGTAAAATTTAAAGGCTGTGTATCCATTGAATTCGAAAGCAACGTGGGGCTAAAACAAGGTCATCTGTTCAACATTGTTTTGGAACACATAAGGAAAGCGAGAATCAACACCAAAACAAACATTGTTAACGGACCACAGTGACGTAACTAAGATTTTGCTCTGGGGGGTGTTCTGCGATAGTGGTCAACCTTACAATAAGAATAAAAAAAATTGAGCGTACCATAAAGTATAGCTGATTTCATTTTTATAGGACTTGCGGTACACCTTGATTTCACTTCTTGGCAGTGTAGACCACCTACAGAATTTACTAACTGATGTTGACAGACGTTTATTTAAATAGATGAAATTAACTAGTGTAGCATTTTATGTGCTTATTATCCAAAAGAAATAATTATTTGCTAAATAAATAACAACTTAGTTTGCATGTAAAACAAAATTTCAAGATATATGCCCTTGCAATAACTGTAACCTATGAAAATGATAAATGTAATTTTGACTGCAAAAAATTAGTTAAATCACGGCCTACTGCAAGTCCTATAGAAATGAAAGCAATTATATTGTATATTTATAAACAATAAAATCATTACAATTGTAATATGTTTGTAATTGGTTTTTTGCTAACTCATTTATAATTTCATCTACGTTTATCTGCAGTTCTCTGTGAATGGAGAGCATTGCCAATCCATTCAGCCTATATTGGGATGTTGTATTTCGGAGGTAAATCTTAATTCTTTTTAAGCTGGAGAATGATCTTTCAGCTGTTGACACAGGAATCATTGCAGGTATTTGCAGCAACTTGAATATGTTGGGAAACATGTCCTTACTGCACGTAGCTAGCGCATCCATTGCTGTCTTATATGGAAGATTTTGTACATTTTAGCATTTCCGGTATAATTTGAACTCATCAATCACTTCCGAACTAGGTGCGTTGAGATCAGTAGTGTAAGATTCTAGAAGAGCTGTGAAAGCCCTTTCTTCCTCACTGGAAATAGGAGAGAAATTTGAAGATGGAAACAGTACTTGAACTCTATTAAATATATCACTGTTTCGAATGAATCTATGCTCCAGTTTGGAAGCAAAAAGTTCTATGAATGGAATATAGATTGTGACAGGATAATATTCTTCATGCGCATGCAGGTGTGGATTCGGACTATGCTTTTGCCTGCCTGTAATCCTGGGAATATTTACAACTCCCAAGTCTTTCGCATATGCGTTTTGCTTCTTCAAAGATTTTGTGAAACTGATCATCGCGCAGAGCTTGTAGTTTCCTGTGTGCAACAATCGCCTTTAACGTTTGTTATACATTCTAAGTTTTCGATTTCTTTATATTAGATATCTTTGCGTTTTGGTGAACGAAAAAAATCATGCGCTTTACGAATAACACCAATGCAGTTCCGGATATCTACAACTTCACAAGCCTTGGATGCAACTGGATTGAACGAAGACGAATTTTAGTTATTCCTAAAGCCTCTGGGGGGTCTTCCGACACCCATATCACCCCCCATAGTTACGCCACTGACGGATCATATCAAATTTTGGCGTATGCAGATGATGTGGTAATAATGGCGAGAACAAATGAACGATTAAAAATCTGATGTAATACACTCACACAACTTCCTTTTACAGTGATCTTATAATTAGCGAAAAAATTGATTTTTAATTTTTAAGCATTTGTCAAAAATTACAAATTCTACAAAAACGGTACAAAATAGAGCATTAGTTGAAGAGACAAATTTTCTCTAAAATTTTAAGCTGAATTCAAAAATGTAATCATATACCGGGTGTTCTATTTAAAATAGGAGTTAATAAAAAAATAGAAAAAAACAAAAGGAGCCCATTTTAGAAGTATTCAACTGGAAAATCACCTATCTCACATCAATACACATTAAAAATGTATAAAAATGTAAGGTTTGAAAAGAATCGTTAGAGCCGCTTTTGAAAAAATCGAAAAAACTGAAAAATCTCAATAGTAAACACCATAGTTCCGGTTATGCGATTTTTTTCAATAGCTTGCTGTCGCTTCTACATAGTACACAAAACTTATATATGAAGTTTCAACACCATATCTCTTTTCATATTTGAGATATTCTGTTCACAGACAGACACACACAGACCAATGAGCAAAAACATGTTTTTTTTGGTTCAATTTCGAATTTATGAGGTGAATCCAATACTTCCTTTACCGTAAAAGGAAGTAAAAAAGCATAATAAAGAATTTCGAAAAAGAGGCGAAGGAAGCGGGACTAAAAATAAATACAAAGAAATCATACTACATGATCATGGGCAACTAGAAACAAAACGAAAATCAGGAGCTGAACATAACAACAAAAGAAGAGATGACCTTCAAAATGACAAACAGTGTCACATATTTAGGCGTCGATGTAAACGGACAGGAAAATAAGAAGAAGAAATAAAAAGATTAATAAGTGCTTCTAAGTGCGCGGGTTTCCTATAAATCGGTACATAACAAGCAAGAGTGTCCCAAGAGCAGCAAAAATCCGGTTGTGCAAGACTGTTATTAAATCTATTCTAATATACGCAAGCGAAACATGGGTGGTAACAAAAGTGGAAGAAAACAAACTGTTAATGTGAGAAAGAAAGATATTACGAAGAATTTTCGGAGGGGTAAAAGAAGGACACAATTGGCGTAGAAGAACAAACAAGGAATTAGATGACCTATTTAAAGAACCCAACATAAGTATACGGATAAAACAAAACAGATTAAGATGGTTCGGACATATAATGAGGAAGGGAAAAGACAATCCAATACGAAAAGTACTCGAACAGGAACCAGAAGGAAGACGGAAAATAGGAAGACCAAAGAAAACCTGGCAGCAACAAATGGATGAAGACCTTCAAGAAGCAGGGTTAAGGGACTGGAAAACAGAAGTTAGAAATAGAAAGACATGAAAAAAGAATATAGAAGCCATAGGCCAACCTGGCTTGTAGTGCTGTTAGATGATGATGAGGAAAATTAGAGGAAATGCAGTACCTATCCGTCAAATTTAGATCTATACTTATTGTGGATTTCCCGAGGACTTATGGGTAGAACTTACGCTTTCGCTTTATAATAACCACAAGTGTTATGTATTTTTATACTCAGTTTACAAGCCACCTTCCTCGAAACAAGAAGTTTATGAGTTTCACTTTGATGCACTTAAAAATCGTTACGTATCGACGAATCGGGATAATTATTTTTTAATATGTGGAGACTATAACATTAACGACGACTTGGGTTTCTAGTGACGGTGAAAGTGCGTTGCAATATCTCAACGTAACATCTGTGGTTTCGCGGAGAATTCCAGCAATACAACGTTGTCGCAAATTGTAACGATACATTTCTGGATTTGATATTGTCTAATGTTTCTAAACGTAAAATCCAGTTTAAATAGGGCACTTCTATTTAAGATAGCATGAGACAGTGTTGTCTTTTGCTACCAGTGACACCAATATAATAGCAAGAATAACTCTCAATTACTAGTTACTATTGAATGTTACTAGTTAGGTTGGCACGTTCAAATATAAATTATAACCTGACTTTTTGTATTTGTCATTCTTTTTTTTTCCGTTCCTTGTAGTCCCGCCCAGTGTTGCCAGCATAGGCGATTTTTCGCCATTTGGGCTACCCGGATAGTTCTGTTTGCTAAAAAATTTATGATTTTGCGACAAAGCGAAATCTGGGCTATTTTCGGAAAAAAATGGCGATAATTAGGCTAATTGTTGAACACACTTGATTTCATACTTCTTTATTTCGTAATTCGTATTCCTCTAAAATTTGTTAGGTCGCGTTAAAATTCGGGGAAATCTCCACACTCCGCAAAGTATCGTATCGTATAAACAATAAACACACTCAATGTTATGGCTTCGGTGGCGGTAGACGGTTCCCTATAAATTTGTGGTGTGGAGCTGTACTGCTGTGGCGTTGTTGAAAAAACAGTGTCAAAATAGGAAAGTACGTTAAATATACAAAAAAATACAGTGATGAGTGGCAAAAACTACCTGAATTTAAAGGTATGGCATGATACTACCAGAAACAAACTTCTGAATATAAGCTCGATTTTGTTATTTCTTTAGGAAGTATGTATACCTTTATTACAAACGATTATTGCATAAGTTGGAAAACGCATTTTTTTTAATAAATAACTATTACTTATATTAATTTGCTGTGCTCGTTATTGAATTATTTCAGGAAGTTATGAATTTCTAAAGCAATTATGTAGTTAATTTAGTTGGCGATTTTTGGGTTACCTAGACATATGGAAAAAGCGATTTGACAACGTGGAATACTGGCAACACTGGTTTCGCCAGCAGCCTGTTTCGCGTGTTTTACTAAAATTGTTTATTTCTCCACCATGAACGCCACTAAAGGAAATTTGCATAAACTACGCCAAAGTAAGTTCTTGAACTCAATGCATACTTTTATTTTGTGTTATTTGCTAGTTGTAAAAAGTAGTGATGTGTAATCATTTATTTTATGCTTTTAGAAATACCACAAAATGCCGAAATGCTTTTACAAGGATTGTAGTAGCACATCCAAGTCTACGAAGTTGAAAACGCTGCGATACCATCCATTTCCTAAACCAAAAACAAACCTCGCAAAATGTTTTTTACGGTTCGAGTTTTGTGGCAATGAAAAACTTAAATTTACCAATAAACGAGGACATACTTTAAAGGAATTACTTTACTATTCAAGATATCTGTGATGAAATAACTATAAATTACTTATACCCCCATTTCTTGCGGTAGATATGACAGGAGTTGAGGAAATATTGACGAAACGAATTGCTAAGGGGCATATCCATGTTGAACGAGCAATCCAAAGGACCAAAACTTTTTTAATATTAGCAAAACCAATTCAGATTTCCATGTTACCGCTGATATCAAATATTTTTAATGTGATTTGTTGTTTGGTCAATTTTGAGAAACCTTTGGTTACGTGATTTTTCAACTTGTTTTTTTCTATAATAAAGTTTAAATTATTTTATTAATAGTTGCTTAATTGATACTATAATAGTTATTTACTATACAAGTGGGATAAGTGCATCATTAATATACGTGTATAGTTATGTAAGCAATAAACTGAAAGTCAGGTTATGATGTACTTGTACATGCCAACCTAACTAGTAACATTCAATAATAACTAGTAATTTAGAGTTATTCTTGCCATTATATTGGGGTCGCTGGTAGCAAAAGACAACACTAGGGTAGAACTTTTCTCTCACTTGTTTCATGGTCGTATTTAAGTAGAAGTCCCCTATTATAATTGAATAACCGTCGACGCCCATCATCCACCTCTAGAGTTTACTTATTTGAATGTTGAATTACAATCTGAAATACCTTATGTTAACTACAAAAACTATCGTTTTGATAGAGAAAATTATGATAACATAATTGAAGATCTAACAGTAGCTAATTGGAAAATTATAATACACAAACTGGAATAATTTGAATACAGGGGCTATACCACTCAAGAGGTTAGAAACCAATAAGAATGCCTAATTTTCTAGAGTTTCTATGTATATTACAACAGTTATTTCAGTAACTATGACAATATCGATTATACAAACATTTGTATAACCGGTACAATACCAAGATGATTTCTGAGGCTTTCACGGCCATTGTCATTAACTAACAAACGACTTCCGGGATTGGATCGTGTCATGATTGAGATCTAAGAACTCAACGTTTCGCCCACTTTCGTAAGGGGATTCATCAGGAGGAAAAAGCAAAAGAACACGGTAACACAGCGTGTTAACAAAGCCAGAGGCGAAACTCTTTGCAAGGGAAGGGATAGAAGAGCACGGTAACTCAACGTGTGAACCACGTCAGAGGCGAAACTCGACTAACTATCGGAAGGAGAAAGGCGAGAATTTATAGGCAAGCGCAGTCGCGGTTCAGCAAATGCCGTCGCGGTTCAGTGACGGTGGGCGGGGCTTAGGAATTAGCACTTCCACATAGAAGGAAGTGGAAAGCCTTCGTTCCGATTGAGATTATTAGGGTGTATGTAAATCTCAATGGCTGCCCGAATCTTTCTGCTAAAGAAGAATGGGTGCAATACCAACCTTTGTAGAATTGCAGTTATTGAAATCATAGCCTTGAAAAAATTGGACAGATATACTAAAACAATTGGAATGTTTAAAACCACATAAACGAATTAAAATTTTACAAGTAAACACAAAATTATTAAATTTATGAATCTACTGTTTACTTTCAACATTAA
Source organism: Agriotes lineatus (assembly GCA_940337035.1). Taxonomy (NCBI): domain Eukaryota; kingdom Metazoa; phylum Arthropoda; class Insecta; order Coleoptera; family Elateridae; genus Agriotes; species Agriotes lineatus. The sequence goes on along the minus strand of OW679196.1, from coordinate 34,659,332 downwards.
CTTTTATTTCAATTTAATAATCCGATATTATTATCTCAACTTATGCTGAATTACATTAGCTTGTCTCAATCTGCAATTGCCTTATTTGAAAGTTATTTGACAAATCATATGCAGTGTGTAAAAATATCAATATCTACATCTAATTATTTGCCAGTTGTCAAAGGAGTCCCTCAAGGTTCTATTTTGGGCCATTTACTATTTATTATTTACACATCAACTTTTTACCAATGTGTTGAAACTTGTAAGTTGAAAATGTTTGCCGATGACTCTCAGTTGTTGCACTCTTTCTTCCCAGATAATTACAGAGAGGCTGTACGTAATAACAACTTTGAACTCAATGCTATCAGTAAGGTGTCGCGGCAGTGCTCTCTGGTTATTTATTAATCCCCAAAAGTCAGTTGTAGTGTTTGGGAATAGGGATGCTGTAGCTGATCTGACTGATAAGATGCGAGTAGCGATTGATGATCTTCCCATTCCTATTAAAAGCGAAGCTAAAGATCTTGGTCTCATCATAGATAATACATTTCCGTATGAAAAGCATATTACCAATTGTATTAGAAAAAGTATTAAGGCACTGAAGTTAATTTATCCCCATAGACACGCTTTATCAATTGAAACCAAGTCGCTACTTTGTAATTCACTCGTTTTAGCCAATTTTTTTACAGTAGCGAGATCTATGACCCTTCTATACCTCAAAATTCTTCTCGTAAAATACAGAGAATTCAAAATTCCAGTTTACGTTTAATCTTTGGCATTAGAAAATACGAACGAATATTATATAAACTAAAAGCCTTGCAATGGTTAAATATGCAAAATAGACGTCACTTACAGTATGCTACTCTTTGTCACAAAATTATTCAAACAAGGCAGCCAGCTTACTTATATAATAAAATCAACTTTAGAACAGATGTGCATACTCTAAATCTAAGATTTAAAGGAGGCATATCTCCTCCTTCACATAGAACAGTGTTATTCGAACTGTATTTTCAGTTTCAGATTAATAAGATCTACATTAATATACCTAAAAAATTTAGAAAACTCCATCACATCAATTTTAAAACGAATATGTATAGCCATCTATATAGAATACAAATAAGCTAAGCGTCATGACAGCTAATAACATTGATTATTATTGTTAAGAAGCAATTTAGAACTATTAGTAAACGTGCAACGACATCACTTATCTATATATGTATTTTTATGCAATGGCTTATGAGATATTGTTGTGATATAATTGATAAATAAATTCAATCAAAAGTCCACCGATTTATAATATTCGCTATAGTGATAATGCATCCATCTGTTAATAATAAATTGCTAGCTCAGATAAAGTACACATGAAACTCAAAATCTCAGGTCTTGGATTCCTAATTTCAATCGAATTTTAAAAACTGGCTCGGACGCCACTGCAAAAGTGATTTGAAATTCAATTCGAACCGTACTGCGCCGGTGCAGATAAACTGACTCACATAATTCAACTTACGCTGTCCGCCTGCGTTTTGAAATGAATTTTTAAAAGGTTTTAATGAGCAATTTGATCAGGTAAGTTTTTAATTTCGCGACTTCAATCGGCGTCACTAAGCTCTTTTGTTTTCCAGGCTAAAACCGCGATTAACTTGTTCCAAAAGGACGCTTCCATGCAATTGTTATTCTTAACCTCAAAATTTGGACTTAAAATGGAAATTCTGAAGACGCAGCTGCTCATGGACAGGAACAATAACTGGATTTCGGTTCCGCAGCTCGTGTTTTAGGTAAGGTATCACTTTCCCTGCTTTTTGCGCCGGTTAATTTTGGCAAATGCACTAACCTTACTTTCTTTCGGATGCTGCCTCGGAGACCTCTTCTATGGTGCCTGCGCTGTTTGTAGAGCCCCCTCGATGCTGAAACGGATGTGCGGAGTCTTGTAGACCTCGGCCGGACCTGCTGGTACCCTATATCAGCCTCTGGAAAGCCGCAGAACACTTGCTCGGGATGCTGGGACGACTGCCTTTAGAATCGGAGGAGGTGGCCGACGAAAATTAATTTTTATATCATAGAAATCGCCACCTTTACTCTCACTGATGCAGCACAAATTTCTCTACACACTGGTGATATTTTAAACTCAATATTTTTATGTTTACTATGAGAAAACTTAATAAATTAGTAGAGCAAGAACTGGCATGTCAAGAATAATTTTATTTCAATTGTTTGTGACCAAGCTTCTTATAAACAAAAAAGCATCTAAATTCGAATTGACAGGATATAAACTGGGTACAAATTAACAACTTCCAACAATAAATTTAAATTTTACAATACATTTTGTGAAATTTCTTACAACTAAAATAAATGTTTTTCAAATTCTTCTTTAAAAACGTCTCTTAGCGCCACTCACTTCGTTTTATTATAATTCTCTTGTCGGGCACGTCACTCTATATTGATTCCCTATTTACACTAACTTTGTTCATTTCCTGTTAATGTGTGATTTTCCTCATTAATTAAATAATATGTCCTTTTCCCCAACTTTTATATTAATCTTAATTGCATGTTCTATTTTAGAATTTTCTTCTGGATTGTGCTCTATTGCACCATGTTCCATTCATTTATCCTCTTCTCTTACCTTATTTAAAAAAGCTCATAACACACGTCTTTTTGTAATTATTATTTTAATAGCTAACGCTTCATTTTAAGCTGTACATATTTTGAACTATTGTGCCAGTTTTAACAAAGTTAGGTTCGGTTTCTACATTGCCCAAACCTCTTATATTATGTTTTAAAATTATTTTACTGACTCCAAAATTGAGCTTCAATATTTTTCTATTAATTCAATTACTTTCAATGTTAATGGCCAAGTTTCGCCATTGTGGTTATGATTTGATAAATTATACGCAATTTCTCAGTTGTATGCATTACCTCAACTCTGTGTTTTAGTGACATTATTTTTAATTTCTTTGCATTGCTACCAGAGCTGAGTAGAGGGCTAAATAGCACTGCAGTATGTTATTTTTTTTTGTATTTAATCCATTAGTTGTAGGCAACGTGTCCACGGTATATATCTACGTTATTCAAGGCAACACTGGAAGAGCAAGGGTGGGAAACCACTAATTTGAATTGATGTCTTGTGATTTCTTCAGTCATATTATTTATTTTGTGTTTTATCAATATTGTATTATGTATCTGCCATATGACGTTAGTCACTGCGCAAATAAAATCCCTCTACCCACCGCTACTCATTACTAGTCATTTAAAATATAACCAAACTTAGGGTTGCCATATTTCTAAAACTTCAAACCTAGTAACCCTTCCTCCTCCCTCCATAAAAATTTCAATTGTTATAATTTTATAATAGAAAATAGACGAATCATTTATAATAAATTTTATTTATTTTTCATACATTAGGAGTTGAGTAAATAGTTACAAAAAGAAAAGAAACTTCTTTGATAAGCACCTAAATAAGGAATACAAAATAAAATATATAACTCTCTAACTTAATATAAACATATAGAAGATAAAAACAATAATTTGAGAACTGTGAAAATACACAAGTTGGTAATATTTTCATTCTTTGGTATTATTATTATTATACCACTTGTACTTTTCAGAAGATTTTACATATTTGTGTAACTCTGTGTTAACCAAGACGTACTTATAAACTGCATTACAATTTATTTCATAATTTACCATTGTTTGAAGAATAGCATCCATCGTTGATGATTGTAGACGACAAAATTTGATGCGATTTTGTTCACTTTGACGCGACGTTAGCTAACACCAGACTTAACATTGCTTTCTGCAACCGGTCCTAAGACTTGAAATATTGTGTTGTAGTAAATTTCTAATTCACAGCTATAAGTTATGTTACAAGTTATCACTGTAAATTAAATTATCAATTTGTGGATAAAAATTGCATAAAATTGATATTTCGTAAGCAGTTTCAAAAACGGGACAAATTACCGTCCCGGTGCCTTTTTCGGGACATTGGGAAAAACCACCAAAAAACGGGACAATCCCGGGAAACCGGGACGTATGGCAACCATACCAAACTTTGTATGTTTGACAATTACTTCTTTCCACATATTGCCAATTCAGTGAAATCAAATATGATCACAGCGCCTTTCATGGCCTACTTTGAGAGTCTATCTAGATTCTGTAAGCAGTACCTTATTCTTCAAATGTCCCCATAAGTAAAAATCTAATGGCGTAAGACAACTTGTCCAACTTCAAGGGGCCCAAGGGCCACTGTAAAAAATTTGATGGTTACGAGGGCTGCATCTTAAGATGCATCGTATCCGACTTTGTGAGTGATTTGTAATAAATATAAAACGTGAATATTTTAATACTAATTTTTATTTATTCAAGAAGCTTAGGTTACATTACAAAAAGCATTGAAACATAAAAGAGATATACAGGGTGTTCTCTGAGGTAACCGACAAACTTACACCGTATGTTCTAGAAGTAATTCTATACAAAATAAATCCTATTCACTTTCAGTTAATTCCTTTCCGTTCTTGAGATACTGACAAAAGAAAAAAAATACATCAATTAATGTAAATTTACGTATAGAGATGTGACGTTCCACCCCCTTACTAAGGGCGTCAAAGATTTACCCCTCAAATCGGAGAAATACGTTCACTCAAATATATATTCGATTAGGTAAAACACCAGATAATTACCAAAACAAATATAATGTTTTTAGCTAGTTACAATTATTAATTAAAAATAAATCTCAGTTGTACATTATTTAAAATTAACATGTTTTTATGGAACGGTGTCTGGTTTCGTGGGTCGAGCTGCAACCCAATGTACCGGCGAGTGTTGCGGGTCCTTATTGGTAGTCCGCCGGTACGCACGCCGATTCTTCGGGAAATGGGCTGAGTCAGTCTTTTGTTTCTGCAAACTTGACCTTCCACTCAGCAGTGATTTTAAGCTGTAATTTTCCGGTGAAATTAGCGATTATAAGTGTTACCTGGGGCGGGCGTTAGTGCCTTAATCCTGGTGCAGAGGTTGCTGGTACCTTCGGCGTCGTTCTTGGAGCGAACGCGGTGTCAACTCCTGCAGATGGAATTTATTCGCCTTGAGCCGGAAAATGATGTTGACATTCCCCCGGTAGGGAATTTGCGGGCTGCGGAATCGAACGTCCAGGAATTCGCCTTTTAATGACCAGAAAGGGGCTCTGCATGTGAGTTTATGGCGGCTACAGGACTCTAGCCGCTCACAAGCGGGGTAGAGGCTGCGATTCCTACAGGTTGCAGGTTTAAGTATTAGTAAAATGAGGTTATGAGGAGTATTTCATCTCTCGTAGGGCCGGGATTTGCGTTTAAAAATTAGGCGGTCGGAAATGGCTTTTAAGCAGTTAGCCCTGCAAGACAGTACAGCGTATTAAGACAGGGTTAAAGCGTCAGGGATTCGATTTCCCAAGAAAGTTCAACAATCAAGGTAAAATCGAATTCTAGCGGTCTTGCTCTTGCGGAAAATTTGAACTTCTCGGGCTGACAGTACAACACGTCATCTCCCTTAAAGCCTGGTCTGGTAAGGGTTGGAGGCCTACTCCGTTAGACAGTTTAGCGTGTCAGACCGGAAAGCCCAGGTAGAAAATGAGAGGACAGGATCAGGACTGGTGGACTCAATGGGGAATTCGATCTGCGGGCCTCAAAAATATCCTGGCGGGACGCATGTGGCCCGCGCGTCACATGTTGCACAGCCCTGGCGTAAGATACGGGATTCTCGGCGGCCATCCTCCACGGCTTATAAGACGGTCATCTAACATTCTCTTAGATAATTAAGGGTTACATTATCGCCTGTGTGAGCTGTAGCTCCATCCTGTTGAAAATATCTGTCGTTTAACTCATCGTCTTGTAATTGTTCGATAAACGGTTGTCAAGTATTATTACATCTTTTGGCATTTATTGTATCGTTGAAAAAAATTGGGCCAATAATTCGCCTTCGTGACAGCTGCCCGTACTCTAATTTTGAGTGGGTGTAAGCTGGTTTCAGCATAAATGTGCAGTCTAACAGGTAATTACCATAAACCATTGGCAATATTGAATCTGTTGTCCAACATCATGTGGAGTGCTTTCCATCAAGTTCCATACGAAATCCTTTACAAAGAATAATTTTAAGTTTTAGATTTGCTATTTAGGTACCTGCTTATATTCGTACCAGTTTGTGCAGCCAAAATCGCAGGGGATTTGTTAGTACTTCTCTCTATTTTAGTTTGAACATCCTGAATCACTTCTTAATAGTAATAAAAGCGTCTTACTCGCTTGTAAAAGGCAATTATTAATTACAAATCTGGGGTCGGTTTAAATGTATTTTATAGGCGCGTTCCGCAAGGTAGAAATGAACCCGCTTTATTATTATACGAAATATACTTACGTTTATAGCCGTGTACATAGTTCTAAAAAACACAACCAATAGGCGTAAGTAATTGTTTTCTGTGATAATATCGCTATTAAAAGTACTGGGAAATTTGTTTACAAAAACCCGAAAATAGAAACGTACGATTGCAACCATGGTACTTTTGCGCGTTTTAACACGGCATGTAGTGTTCTGGATTATTATATAGGTATGATTATAATTATTAGCCCCATTCTGATTTCTACCCATAGTAATATATGGCTCTTAATCGAAGTAAAGATTGGCCATTTAATTTGACACATGTGGCCCTTGTTTACTGCGTTTCAGAGCATATCGAAGGTTCCATGTTCTGGGCCCCAGTAAATAATGTCAGTGAAATTTAAGCAATCCTTTGTCAAGCATTTCTTACTGCAGTTCAGAACACTAGTGTACTGTGCAATGGTAAACGATGCCAATATATGTTAGGGATGGCCCTGTAAATATACTTAGGAATAAGTTTCAATAATATCAGAACTATACCATTCCCAGAGTATGAAATTACAATCCATACTCCTCTTTGATATGCCGAAAACAAAAATTGGAAACTTCAGTTTTTTCACTGTCTAATGATAATGTAAAATTTCAATAAGTACTTGGGATGCTTCATGATAAGTCTGTAGCACTTACCCTTTATGAGATTTCCATTCATGAAGATACTGCTTAATCTAAAAACACTGCAAAAATTGGTATAAGGTAGTAAAGTTAAAACAAATGAAAAGTATTTACAAAAATCGGTCTTTATTTATATGAAATAAGCACACTTGGTACATAATAATGTTCCATCACTAATAATCAAATAGACTTTCAACGCAAGGTTCCTTGTGTAATAAAAAACATACGTCATAAAATTAACACGATCTCTTTCAGTTCTTCAGTAACAGAAGTTACCTATCATAAGGCGGCCCCGGTGTGAGCAGGGCCACGCAATACTACAAAATAACAACTTATAATGGCACCGATAGCCGATAAGACTTTCGAAATATTTTTTTACTTTATATTTTTTGGTATCGTTAGATTGAAAATAGATGCATTTGTACTGCTTAGGTTACAGTAGTAAATGCTATTCCTTAAGCTTAGATTAGAGAAGTACTCTGAGCTGTACGGGCGCACAGCCGATCGAACTTGCAGGTCACTCGTCTCACATTCACCCATGCACACTTATTATTACTCGTCGAGTCCGACATTTGAGTACGTAGTTGGAAGCGCAGCTACACGCCCCAAAAATGAAGACCGAAGTATCAGCTCCAAATACTATTACCAACATGTTACATAATTAACATTCGATATTAGAGGAGACCAACTGTCACTAATAGTTATCTCCGCTGCTGCATCTAAGCATAGTATAAATGTAGCAAGCAGTAATAATTTTTGGCCAATTTTGTGTTAACTGAAAATGATAAAAGTGCAGTAGATACAATTGAGACGTCGTCTATGTAGCGACTGTGTAACTTCATCACAATGACGAATCAGAATTGTTTACTTAAAAATGAGATGACGAGAACTGTGCAGTGATAGTTTGTCCCCTCCATTGGCAACTGGTATAGCGAGTCGAGATTTCGAACCCTAAATTCGTCTCCACCCGGTTTCTAAATGCAGACAATGACTTGAGCATTACGATTCTTAAAAATATCCAAACATATTAGGACTCTTGGAATACAAATGGACTGTCAGCGCAGTACAAGGGGCACTACTAGCCCTCGAACAATAATATTACTCTGACAACTAACTTAACGATGCAGGTACGATGATCTCGCCTACAGTCAGTAGTAGTATAGATATCACAATAGACTTTTGCTGCACCAGCCTACTTCACAAGTACAAAAGTATTAAAAATACAAGCGCATCCTCGACTATAGGCCTCCTAATACCGCTCGGCGTGGGCCCGCTCCGCGGGGGCGGCGCGAGTCCACGTGGCTGGTTTCACAACTGTACAAAACCAAGCAGCGACTTCAGCTAAAGTTTGAACCGCGCGGCGTGAGAGCCGCGAATCACACAAAACAAATCATTCAAAATCTAGCCGAGTTTACATTAACAAAAAATCACATTTGTCGCGTATAAAAATATACGACACTTAACTGCTGGGACTGGCGATGGCAGTAGCGGATGTGGGATGGGTCAAATGCAAGAACTGACAGGAGTTATGGGTCTTCGCCGCCGCCGCCGTCCGTCGCTGCAGCAGGCGGCTTTCACTGGGTGGGCTGAGCCCCAACGGCGGCGGCGACGGGGGGTACACATTGGGCCGCTCCAGGTAGTCGAGGTTCATGCTGAAGTGCTGCAGCACGACGCGGTTGCAAACCATCGCCGACTCTGCGAACTGCGAGAGCTCGCGGGCCGAGTTGTTACGCTTGATGACGGCGGGTGTCGCAAGGGGTAGTGAGTCGCGAGCTCGGCTCAACCAGGGGTGGCGCAGCACCTCGGCGGCGCTGATGCGCTGACTAGCTGTCTTCACCAGGAGCGAGGAGATGAGGTGCTTGGCCTCGGCGGAGATCTGGCCCCACTCGGGATCTGGGAACTCGTATCGGCCCTCCTGGATGCTGTTGAACAGCAGGTCCTGGCACGCGGTGCAGTTGTCACCGCGCTCCCAGCCGCAGTCCCCGCCACACTTTCCGTAGAAGGGTGGGTAGCCACAGAGCAAAATGTACATTATAACGCCCAATGACCACAGATCGCAGCGCTTGTCGTAAGCCGCCGTGTCCGATTCTCCGATAAAGGCTTCCACTACTTCCGGTGCCATAAATTCTGCACTACCGACCTGGAATCAAACAAACTACTTAGTATCAATTTAAATAGTAAAATAGAGAGAGCTGCAAGTGTCTATTGAAAAGACAGCACAGTCAGGCCTAAGTAAACACTGCTTTGTTTGGTAACTTGTATAAGACATTTTAAAGTCATATTGATATAAGCTGTCTTAGTTTTAGCAGAAACTATTTCTTAAAAACGAATGACTCACGAATAAGTTGAATTTGCCAAAGTCAAACTTCATTCTAAGTCGATTTCCTTAAGTCAAACTTTTCACTACGTAGTAGAAATTTTCCGAGTTATATTTACACTAGGTTGAGTTTACCCAAGTCCAAGTCCCTCCAAATTGCATTTTCCCCCTGTCAAACTTCCTGCTAAGTTGAATTCCCCAAGTCAAAACTTACAACTAAGTAGAATTTTTTTTGTTGGGCTCGCTCTAAATTGCATTTCTCCATGGCAAACATCATTTTAAGTTAAATTTCCTTAAATCAAACTTTCCACAAGTTAAATCTCGCCAAGTCAAACTCCCTCTAAATTGCAAATCCCCACTTTACCCACTTTCGCTATGTCAAACTCATTCTAAGTAGACTTTCATTCTTAAATGAAACTTTCCACAAAGTCAATTTCCCCAAGTGAAACTCCATCTAAATGCATTTCCCCACGTCAAACTTCAATTTAAGTTGATTTCCTGAAGTAAAACTTTCCACTAAGTAGAATTATTCCTAGTCAGGCTCACTCTAGGTTGAATTTACCAAAGTCAAATTCCCTCTACATTGCATTTCACCACTTTTCACGCTTCGAACTTCATTCGAAGTAGATTTTTTCAGGTTGAATTTTCCCAAGTGCTACTCCTAAATCAAACTTTCCACAAAGTCAATTTTCCTCTAAATTGCATATCCCCACTTTTTACGCGTCAAACTTCATTCTAAATTGATTTCTTCAAATCAAACTTTCCACCAAGTTGAATTTTCACAAGTGAAACTCCTAAAATCCCATTCCCCTATGTCGAACTCACTCTAAGTTGAATTTCCCTACATGAAACTTTCCACAAGGTCAATTTCCTCAAGTGAAAACTCCCTCTAAATGCATTTCCTCACGTCAAACTTCAATTTAAGTTGATTTCCTGAAGTAAAACTTTCCACTAAGTAGAATTATTCCTAGTCAGACTCACTCTAGGTTGAATTTACCAAAGTCAAATTCCCTCTACATTGCATTTCACCACTTTTCACGCCTCGAACTTCATTCGAAGTAGATTTTTTCAAGTTGAATTTTCCCAAGTGCTACTCCTAAATCAAACTTTTCACAAAGTCAATTTTCCTCTAAATTGCATATCCCCACTTTTTACGCGTAAAACTTCATTCTAAATTGATTTCTTCAAGTCAAACTTTCCACCAAGTTGAATTTTCACAGGTGAAACTCCTAAATCCCATTCCCCTATGTCGAACTCACTCTAAGTTTAATTTCCCTACATGAAACTTTCCACACGGTCAATTTCCCCAAGTGAAACTCCCTCTAAATGCATTTCCCCATGTCAAGCTTTAATTTAAGTTGATTTCCTTAAGTAAAACTTTCCACTAAGTATAATTATTCCTAGTCAGACTAACTCTAGGTTCAATTTACCAAAGTCAAGCTCCCTCTAAATTGCATTTCCCTACATTTCACGAGTCAAACTTCATTCTAAGTAGATTTCTTCCAGTCAAACTTTATACAAAGTTCAATTTTCCCAAGTGAAACTCCTAAATTGCAGTTCGCTATATCAAACTCATTCTAAGTTGAATTTCTTTAAATCAAATTTTCTGCAAGGTCAATTTCAACAAGTGAAACCCCCTCTAAATGCATGTCCCCATGTCAAACTTCAATTTAAGTTGATTTCCTGAAGTAAAACTTTCAACTAAGCAGAATTATTCAGTCAGAATCACTCTAGGTTGAATTTACCAAAGTCAAATTCCCTCTACATTGCATTTCACCACTTTTCACGCCTCGAACTTCATTCGAAGTAGATTTTTTCAAGTTGAATTTTCCCAAGTGCTACTCCTAAATCAAACTTTTCACAAAGTCAATTTTCCTCTAAATTGCATATCCCCACTTTTTACGCGTAAAACTTCATTCTAAATTGATTTCTTCAAGTCAAACTTTCCACTAAGTTGAATTTTCACAAGTGAAACTCCTAAATCCCATTCCCCTATGTCGAACTCACACTAAGTTGAATTTCCCTACATTTCACGAGTCAAACTTCATTCTAAGTAGATTTCTTCCAGTCAAACTTTGCACCAAGTTCAATTTTCCCAAGTGAAACTCCTAAATTGCATTTCGCTATATCAAACTCATTCAAAGTTGAATTTCCTTAAATCAAACTTTACACATGGTCAATTTTAAAAAGTGAAACCCTCTCTAAATGCATTTCCGTCACGTCAAACTTCAATTCAAGTTGATTTCCTTAAAACAAAACTTTCCACTAAGTGGAATTATTCCAAATCATACATGCTCTTAAGTTCAATTTTCCCAAATCAAACTCCCTTTAAATTGCATTCCCCTCAGTTGAACTATGAATTTCCTAAAGTCAAACTTTTCCCTAAGTCAAATTAACTACTTTAAAAAGGCAGGGAAATGCAAAATAAATATTTCATTCCAAGAAAGTATTGTAGACTTGAGAAAACTACTAAATGTGTTTGTAATAATAACTAACATATGCATCAATTTTTTTTAGATTGCTAGTCGTGTTTAGAGCTGATGATAGTTAACACTTCGAGTGTTAGGCACTATTACCATCCGTACTATTTAGCATGTAGTTTATTCCAACATACATAAAGGATAAACATATAAATAGAATTGAACACTGTAGGATTATATGTTAACTTTGGGAAAAAGAGTTCAATTAATTATGGATCACCACTGTATTGTATTTTATGATTACACACTTATTAGCAATGACATTGTCGTCAACTTATAGCAAGCAACTTCACACTTTTTGTTACATCATCTTGTTTTTTATTTATTTTTTTGCAGCTATGTAACTATGTAGTCATGTTAAATATTTACTTTTTCATTGATGGCATTTGCTATTATTAGATAAACACACAAATTATGAAGTTGCTCTATGATGCTAGAACTTGTTTTCATTTTTGTCCCTTTGTCATTAAACGCTTCATTCTACTTTTCATGTACAATATTCACTTCCTGTTGAAATGTTAATTGTACATTAAAGCAGTCCCTCGTTTCCAAAAACATTTTTTATATTCGTCTGTATACATAATGTAGCAATGTGCGCCTCATCTTAGTGAAAAACTAACACATGAATATTTTTGGTTTTCTGGAATGGGTTTGTCAGCCTTTCATCTTTATAGAAGTTGTTGTTTTGTTTCGTTACGCATGTTTAATACTGAAGATTATTAAATGTGAAACTGTTAATGTGGAGAGATTCGTAGCGTTTACACAAACCATTTTTGAAGTTGTTATCTGCAACGCACATATAACTACTTACTGGTGTCAGAAGTTGTGGTGTCGCCAATGGGCTGGAAACGCTGGATTGAAAGCGGATGCCGGAACCCAGGTCTAGATCGCAGATTTTTATGGGACAGAGACGATCTTTATGCACACACAGGATGTTCTCCGGCTTGAGATCACGATGGGCAATGCCCTTCGCATGCATAAAGCTCAGTGCTGACGCTATTTCCCGTACTATCTCAGCTGCTGCCGCTTCACTAAAATACTTGTGCTCTTGAATACGCCTAAGCAGCTGCCCTCCATTCACCTGTAAGCAAACGAACGCATAAGGCTCGATATACGTCCATGCCATTCTGATGTTATTTTATGACCTACTTTAGAATAACAAACTGTTTATAGCATGCTTTATCAATTAGAACAGCAGTTATCAAAGACTATTCTTGTACGTTATATTTTTATTTAGGATTTGAATCGAAACCCACCTTTTCGAAAACCAAATAAAACTTTTCTTCGTCCTCAAAGAATTCTGTAAGTTGAATAATATTGGGGTGACCCTGGCAGTGGTGGAAAGTCTCCACCTCCCTGAAGACCCGGGCACGTGCGTGCCCGGGCACCTTGTCTATGATCTTCACGGCAAACTCCTGGTCGGTGTACATGTTGACGCACGTCTGCACGCTCGCATATGCACCCTCACCCAGGATCTCCCCAGTCAGCTTGTACAGGTCTGCAAAAAGACAAGAGTGAGTGCGTGCGTCACCAGACGAACATCAGCATTTATTTATCGTCTGCTGGTATTTTCGGATATCAGCACTGTTTGACCTAACGTAACATCGGTTGCTTTTCTGTAACTAGAATTTTAACATGACCTTCGCGAGCACATCCTATTTCAATGTCGGCAAACATTCAAATCATGCGCTGCCGCCGCTTAATGCGGTGGCACTGACTTGGCTTGCATATCTAATCCGGGGCGAAGGTTACAGATTGCTCGTCTACATATCAAGCAGGAAATATAAAAATCTGATTATTTCGTCGAGATGGGTTGACTAACACTGCAATTTCAATTACCGATTTGAAATTCCAATGGGGCGTGAAGTCCGATTTATTGGTCTGACATGTGAGTTTCTCATTTGAAATGTTTATTAAGCAAGTTTCTTGGAATACGGCTTGGTGAATTTTGAAGCTATAGCCCTGTATACAGGGCATTAGTAAAATAACACACCAGGGTCTATTGAGAACCTTAAAAAAAAAAAAGAGAAAAAGTTACTGTGAACGTTCTTCTTTCAAAGTCTTCTTATCAAAATTCCGGCTTGCAAAGAACTATTTCAATTTAAGAGATTTGGGTTTTGTTGATGCTATTTTTTTTTCGATTAAAATGAGCTTTGGTGCATAGCTTTAATATCAGGTTTCCAAATGCAGCAGAGATACATTGAGTTCGTGCTGGAGAAGCTTATGGTGGGCAATGGCCCCGTAAAGGAAAACCATATTTTTTTTACCGATATATTAATTGGTTGCAGATGTTCATAGGAACGTTTTCACTTATTTTAAAGTTAATAATGAGCTATTAAATTTATAATAATACCATTCAGAACCAACCACCTTATATAAAAAAAACTACTGAAAATGATTACAGGAATCCATGAGGGAACTTTCCCCAGCTGTCAACAACCTATATGGCATTAGAAAAAAGTAACTATTCTATAAGTGAAAATATATTTCATCATCTATCCGCCCGTTATAATATAACAAAGTTTAAGTAATGAGATCAGGAGATAGCTATTCGATACCGCTCAAAAGTATGTCAACATAACATAAGTTTGGCGACTGTATGGAGCGAATCGACATAGTGCACAAACCTATATGGCAAAAAATGCTGATGCTGCAGATCCAAGTTTCATAAAAGTAGGCCAATGTTTATGAAATTTTGTAGCGGGCTATAATTTTACATTCTGAATAGTCTTTTCTTCACATTTTTCTGTAATATAAACGAATAAGAAGGTACCTTACCATAATTTTCTGTAATAAACACGGTTTTGATGCGACAGTGGGGCAAAGTAACGTCGTACCCGAAGCTGCGGTTAAACCTGGGTGGTTATAACGTTATTTATAAGCACTGTGCTTTCGAAATGTAATTTAGGTCGTTATTTTTTGCGTATTAATTGTTAAACATTAAGAACCTCCCAAATATAATTACCCCAGGCCACCACTGCCCTTAATACACTGCTGTTGAGATCGGGCTAGCTAGATTCTACTCACCACTGCAAGTCTCTGTTTTAGTGACCATATCGGATTGTGTTGTCTGCTATGACACAATTCATTCAACGTTTGTACTTCAAATATATATATGAATTGCTTCAAACAGCCCCACAGGTAAAATCGTGGGTCTAGTTCTTATAGGAAGACTTGTACGAGCTAGTGACCCAGAGTCACCAAATCTAGTAACCATTTTCAATTATGTTTTATGCTATGGCACAATCGGTTCAACATTTGTACTTCAAATACATATATGAATTGCTCCATATAGCCCCACAGGTAAAATCGTGTGCCAAGTTCTTATAAGAAGACTTCTTCGAGCTAGTGACCCAGAGTCACCAAATCTAGTAACCATTTTCAATTATGTTTTATGCTATGGCACAATCCGTTCAACATTTGTACTTCAAATACATATATGATTTGCTCCATATAGCCCCACAGGTAAAATCGTGTGCCAAGTTCTTATAAGAAGACTTGTACGAGCTAGTGACCCAGAGTCACCAAATCCGGTGACCATTTTGGATTATGTTGTATGCTATGACACAATCGGTTCAACGTTTGTACTGCAAATATATATATATGAACTGCTCCATATAACCCCACAGGTAAAATCATGTGCCAAGTTCTTCTAAGACTTGTACGAGCTAGTGACCCAGAGTCACCAAATCTAGTGACCATTTTGGATTATGTTGTATGCTATAATACAATCCATTCAACATTTGTACTTCAAATACATATATGAATTGCTCCATATAGCCCCACAGGTAAAATCGTGTGCCAAGTTCTTATAAGAAGACTTGTTCGAGCTAGTGACCCAGAGTCACCAAATCTAGTAACTATTTTCAATTATGTTTTATGCTATGGCACAATCCGTTCAACATTTGTACTTCAAATACATATATGAATTGCTCCATATAGCCCCACAGGTAAAATCGTGTGCCAAGTTCTTATAAGAAGACTTGTTCGAGCTAGTGACCCAGAGTCACCAAATCTAGTGACCATTTTGGATTATGTTGTATGCTATGACACAATCAGTTCAACGTTTGCACTTCAAATACATTAATGAATTGCTCCATATAGCCCCACAGGTAAAATCGTGTGCCAAGTTCTTATAAGAAGACTTGTACATAGTGACCCAGAGTCACCATATCTAGTGACCATTTTGGATTAAGTTGTATGCTATGACACAATCCGTTCAACATTTGTACTTCGAATACATATTATGAATTGCTCCATATAGCCCCACAGGTAAAATCGTGTGCCAAATTCTTATAGGAAGAGCTGTACGAGCTAGTGACCCATCACTTCTTCAAACTAACCTTGGGACAGCAATTTGAACGATATCAAAATAGTAAATTGAAAAATGACAATATAATGTTGAAATGATATAGACAAATTGAAGTTCTGGCCTATGTGACGTTGGCTACTAAAAATGATATAAACAATAACTCGTTAACAGTCTTGAGGATTATGTTTATTAGGACTATTTGGTTCAAACTAAGTTCCCAGATTGATTCCTGTAATATTTCTAGTATGCTTCCTTGTACAAAAAGAATCTAATGTGGTATTATTATAAATATTGTAGCCTTGTGCTGCCACAATGGCAGTTTTTACACTGCCGAGGAAGTAGAGGCAAGGTCCTCGTATTCTCACCTTGGAAACAGGAGGAAACGAGGGAGGAGCCGGTTCGCTTCTTCTTACGGCGCTTCCGCTTGGCTTCCTCCTTTCGGCGGGCAAGCTCTCGGGCCCTCGCGTCGGCGTCCATCTGGTCGCCGCTGTCGGACGCGCTGCCGCCGCCGCCGAACCCGACACCATTGAGGCTGTCGGCGCTCGCGACGCCCCCTCCATTTACAAAACACTCTGTAGAAGAAAAAAAGAGTTAGTTGTTTGCATTAGAGGAAGACGATTTGTGCAAAGCAATGTACAAGCACAGTCGCAATAATCCGGATTTTGTGCTTTTGTCGAATTTAGTTTTAGATAACCTGTATGTATTGAGTTGCATTAAAAAAACAAAGCAAAAATGTTTTTCTTATATGTAAGACGATTCTCAGAAATCTGAATAATTCGCTAATCCGAACACTTCGTGGTCCCGTAATTCGGATTATTCGTAACCAATTCCACGTTTCTGATATTGACGGAAATGGAAGTTTACAAATAAGGATCAGACGTAGTTTTTGTGGTAGATATAAACTGGTCAGTAATTTGCCATTTGTTTATTTATATGCAACAAAAGCTATTATTAAAGAAATATCTGCGATAAAGGAGCGCCTTTAATTGTTATCACGATTACTTCACAATTTTGAAATAATTTGCATTTTTAGCCACTTCTGCTGAACTAAACCTACTGTCTTAAATATGGAATTTTATGGTAATGAGTTAATTGTGATAATCAAAATCAGTGCTGTTATTTTCATTTAATTCATAACTCGCAACTAATCATTCCGCTGACAATGCCGCATTTAGAGCGCGATAATTATTCAACCCAAGCAGCGTTTGTTTGCAAATACACCGCGCGTTTCACAACGTACTTCCACCCATATTATAATACTTAAAAAGTGTGAGTCATGCTTAATAGTCGAGGATCCTATCTGATATTTTGCTAATGAACAGCTCGCGCAATTACGTATGTGAAATTTCATTTTCACGCTTTGTGTAACCTCTACCGAGCTGTCGCAGTTACACATAGAAACAGATGAAAAAACCTACAACTCCAGCCTATTAGTCGGGCATATACCTTCAATTGTTTTGCCCGCGCGGCACAGCACCCTTCGCAGCTCGCACGACTGGTTTGTAACGAACGCGAATTGGCAGATGCCAAAAAATCGATTCTAGAACGGCCGCTGAATTTCGCCAAAAATAACGTTATCGCGCGACCTTTTTTGAACCCAATTAACGTCTTTATCCGCGTGCTTTGCGTCACGGCGATGTAATTTTTAAATATAGCGACTTCCCTGCTTCCATCGAATTAAAACCTTGGAAAAACCGCCGCCTCCGCGCGTTCTTTAAAAAAATCCTTACAAAAAGGGCGGAAAAGGCGATAGATGGAAAGCTACTGCTCGTAGCCCGTGACGCTCTTTTGTTTCACCGATTGTCACGCGCACATTCGAACCCCTAACGCGTTGCAAGGGCAGCAATCGCCCTTGCGGCCGCTTCCTCTTTCCGCAGCCGTATTGTGCAATTATTTCTGGTCTTGGGCACCGAGGTCTTTTACCGGTCTGGGCTTACCATCGTTATCGAGCATCCTGCACGTAAACGAAACGCTTGGACAATGGGGCGCACGCTTCGATACGAAAATAAAACGCGAGTAACCTCGCCAACTACCTCACACCTTGCCAACTAAAAATACACGTGAACATGAGGGAATTCCGGTAGCGAATGAGAAGTTTTGTGAAGTAGAAGCAGCGCTAGCCTGATCATATTTAAGGGTTGTTGCTGTCGGGCACCCTCTTCAAACGGTTCAATTTTTCAAATTACTATTCAATAACAAACCACAAAGGCCACGTTACTAATATCTCAAGACAACACACGAACTTCATGCCTATTTCGGATTTCGAAAAAGAAAATTCCAGGTTCAATTGGTTGGGGCCTGTATACAGGGTGTCCCAGATATGACTGCCCTGGCATGTATCTCTATTATACAGTGTTTAAAAAATTCGTTCGGATATTTTACACACTTATAGATATCATCAATACAAACAAAAAAGCTCTAATAAACATGGGTCCAAAAATGCATTATTTCTGAGATCCGAGTGTTAAAAGTTTTAAAAAAAATCCCGGCCGCCCCTGGAATACATAATTTAAATCTAAGTGTGTCAAACCATGATCATTAATAGCACCAGTAATAATTCTAAGTTTCACTAAAATCGGCTAAGGGGTGTTGAGATATTGAAGCATTTAGTTTTTATCGTAATAGGTTCAGAGCAAGGTTCAGAGACGTCCAAAAATATGTGCTTTTTTTTTCTTTGGGTTATAAACAAACTGTAAAAATTTCATTAAAACCGCTCAAAGCGTTTTTAGATAACATAAAAACAAGATTTAAAAAAACATTAACATCCTGTATCTCGGAAACGAAGCGTTTCTGCATCCATGTTTATTAGGACATTTATGTTTGTATTGATGAGATCTTTAAGTGTATCGGAACGTATTTTTTAAACACCCTGTATTTGAAGATTATCCCAAGAAACCTTATACATAGTCCTAAATGGGATTAGATTATCTACAAGGTGGCGGTAAATAATTGGCGATATCACTGTACTTATTTATAGTTCAGGGTGGCAATATTCAACTTTTTTTCTTAACTTTTATACAAGCAGTCAGCCGTGACAGTAGTAATAAATAAACTATTTTTTACGAAAATTAGGTAGGTACCTACATTTGCTATTCAGCATCTGCTTGTATTTTTTAAATTTTATTAATTTTATCATGGCCAACCACCACAACAAAATTTTAATTGTGTTTATATCACAAATTTTGTAATGTAACAGCTGAAACGGTTAAAAAGAGAAGAAAAAGGTACCCGAATAATACCTAAAAACGTTCATACTTGCCTCCTCAATCTATATCTATAGTGATATCACCGATTATTTACAACGATTTTTACAAATAGGATTTTATGGTGCGATACATATAAATATTCGAGATACAGGTCTAAAAGACAAAGTCTGTGATACCCTGTATAGAGGCTTTCGCAAAATGTTGTCCTGCCTTTTAACAGTTTGCTTGATCATCAATTGTTTTTATTAAATTGGATTCCAGCTGGGTATTTGGTTGGATTTTCCAGTTTTTCCAAATGAATTAAAATACAGCGTAACAATGGAACATTCTTATATCTTGTGTAGTTTTTATCCAATTTGAACTAAATTTCCCTCAAATACAAAACATTCGCCTGCGTCAAATGCAAACCCACCAGCGATACCAAAAAAAAAATGGACACAGGGAAAACGAGGCATTTTGATTAAAAAAATTATGAGCAAGTTGTTCAGAATTGGCCAAAAAGCTTAAATCCAGGGTTTACAGAAAAATTAGACAATATCGAAATGCTCGACTTGTTTTTTTTTCATAAAAAAAAGAATTTAATTAAAATTTTATGAAGATTTTATAAGATTAGAAATAAATACAACGCCAAAAAATATTGTTTTCTAGCAAATTTTTGGGCAATTCTGAATTTCTATTAGCAAATGCCAAAGGAGTAATTTTTCATCAACTTAAGCGCTAAGCACAAAACATAACCTTAATTTGGGACGTTTAATTCTGATCATGACAGTTCACTCGACTATCGATTGTTTCCAAGCTACTATTAGAAGTGACTTGTTTTGAACTAATATTTATGTGAACAAGCCAATAACAGGTGGTATGCAAACATTTTACTTACGTATACTAAACGTAACTGCTGTTTTCTATGTTTAATTTTAAAGCAGCCCCATCAACTGTCATTTGATTTACACACTACTATACCAGCAATTACAGGAGGTTCAATATTTTAAATTGTTTTTGCATAACGATAAATAGCAAAAATGATATTTGAAGTTAAATTTACTTAAAAAGGAAGCCACTTGCAAGTAATTAACAATTGTTTGCTCGACGTCAGTTGTTTCGATTCCACCTATTCAACCTAAAACACCAAAAATTGTGATTCATTTGAACTACTTTTTTATGTAACTGTGGCTGGCAAAGGGCGTTAGGAAACATTTTGTTTGCAGCGAAAAGAAGGGTTCTTTCATATGCGACTCGCAATTGTTTTAACAGTCTTTAGAACACAATTTCAATTTATTTTTCACAAACATATGTATATTGCACTGACTTTCTTGTACAAGTCTGATAAATAATTGTTGTAAAACATGGCATTGATACCTATTCGGGATTTTTAATTTTTCTATATGACAGACAATGTCGCGAGTTGATACAAATTGTTTTACGAGCTTCCTGAAAACTCGTCGTGCTGGCAAGTTTTTAAAGTGATATGTTCAGAGAGGTATATTGGAATGGCCCGATCGACCATCAATTGTTTTACCGATAACGGAAGTAGCTAAATCTAGTTATCGCTGTTTTTAATTTTCATGGAGAAGAGATGATTGAGGCACGTTCCTCAATGGTATTGAATTTCTTGTACAAGCTGATAAATAATTGTTGTCAAACATGGCATTGATGCCTATT
The DNA here is from genome assembly GCA_940337035.1 of Agriotes lineatus. NCBI lineage: Eukaryota > Metazoa > Arthropoda > Insecta > Coleoptera > Elateridae > Agriotes > Agriotes lineatus. The sequence continues at coordinate 34,638,374 of OW679196.1, read as the reverse complement.
CGAGATTTTTTATTTTTCTATATGACAGACAGTCGCGAGTTGATACAAATTGCTTTAATAATATTAAATGTTCACGTGATTCAAAAGTTCCGCTTGAATTTAAAAAAAACAGTAAACGAGCTTTCTGAAAACTCGTCGTGCTGGCAAGTTTTTAAAGTGATATGTTCAGAGAGGTATATTGGAATGGCCCGATCGACTATCAATTGTTTTACTGATAACGGAAGTAGCTAAATCTAGTTATCGCCGTTTTTAATTTTCATGAAGAAGAGATGATTGAGGCACGTTCCGCAATGGTATCCACTCAACTTTTTGTTGCACACGACTAAACATTCCCTCCTCTTTACTTCTAACAAAATTAGAGGCCTTGGTTTAGGTGAAGCACAACATAATTGTCATTAGGCTACACAGGTGTGAATTATCAACAACAATATTGAAAAATTGTGTTATTCACAGTCATTTTGTTCCAATTAATTCAGTGTTTTTGTTTATAACCTCAAAAAATCGCAATTGTTTCAGCTACGTCACCATTGAGGGATTAACAGACCACGTGGTCGAACTTTTGGTTGACAAAAGACTAAACTAAAGACAAATGCCAATACAACGTGTCTCGGCTTGAAACTAGCGTCTTGTTAGTACACAGATTTTGCAATTTATGTTATAAAACAATTCTATTTTAAGTGTTTAGTACTAATTAATACGATGTTTACAACTGCAACTGTTTACGATTGGTATTGTTTGGCACGATTACTATACGAAGTAACGCATAGTATATTACACGAGGTCATTCATTGCCCGTCGTGTGGAATACAATTTACTCGCCCCAGTTGTGAGGTTTTTTGAATTTCGAGCGCTTACGTTTTTACCATCCAACCGATATCCTAATCTGAATAATACGTGCGACAGATGGACGTTCTGCTCGGCCCGCTGCGTACGAGCCGAAAAGGAACGCGCATTTGCATGCTCCGAGTCTACCATTTTAGGCATTGACGTCAAGAGTCACCTCCGGCCCAAAACTCCGCGGAAGCACGCAAAAGGCTTTCGGGGGCTCGAAAGACCGGTTCTGGGGGCAATTTCGGAGCGGTGATGCAACCGCTCACGTGTACCAGCCCGAACCTGCGTCGTACAGGCTTGGGCTTGGGATCATATGACCGCGTAAACAAAGCGGCATCGTCGCGTTTGTGGACGCACCTGCTTCGCAGTTCTCCGCTTCCTCGGGGATCCTTTCGACCATCTTGATTGATAGATTGATGCACGAACGAACAAGGCCAAAGACGAACTCGCTATTGCCACTGGTAACCGGCACTCTGAATTTACGATAGGCACAAAGAAAAGGTCAGTCGGTCTCGCACTATCTTCCCATGGTGTATCACGCCTCTCCTCGCCGATGTTGAACTCCGACTGCCGGTCGGGGCCGCGTCGCGCGGCTCGTTGGTTCGCGTGGTCACGTAGGCCGCCCGGCGCATGCGCACTGCGCTCCCAGCGACGTGGATGCTCGTATGACTGGGATTAGACGAGGCGGTGGGGATCAGAGAATGAAACGCAAAATTCGATACGGCCACGGATACGGGTTTCATTCTAGAACGTTCCCGGTCGTAGTTGTACCGGTTTTCCACGCAGATGATTTTCCAATGCAACACGGTTGCATCAGTTAATCGTAATTGGGAGACACGTCTAAATAAACACACACCTATGTAGTTAGTCAACGACTACTTTAATTTGATAAATTATTCATTTTTCTGTTTCTACAGCAACATTGTTACAGGTAGTCCAATTTGATATTTTTACTAAAAATATTTTTTTATTGCTCTACGTGTGAATACTATTAAAACTGATAAGTGAGCTACCTGCCCTGACCTAGCTTAACTTCAATAGATCCCTCTGAAAATATCAAAAGCTGCTACTAACACGACGCCCTTTTCAGACAATCTAGTTAAATATTTTCAATATTAAAAATAGAAAAACATAAATCACTGAATGTTGAATATTACAATAATTGACAGTTGTGTAAAGTTGTTTTTAAAGGGACGCTGTTTAGCTGTTCTATGTTTAAAAACAATTCAAAATCGCCACTATAATAAAACATTTTCTAGAGGAACAACTATAGGTACCATCAAATCTACAAATTAATCAGAAAAAAACAACTGCACTCTCTTCAACTAAAATATTTTCAGTTTTCTACAACTTGCTTAATACCGGAAATGGACCCCAACTTCGTTATTTTAAATGGAATGTCCCAATTTTTATTAAAGCTTTGGGATGCAGGCTGAATTTCAATCTAACTTCATATGAGACATTATATATCTAGAGTTATATCGATTTTTTTCGAAATTTTTGGCAGATGTAGCCCCTTACAAAAAAAAAATACTTTTCGGAATCCAAGCGAGTAATGCCAAATATTTTCAAGGTCTGCATAAATGAGACCCATAGCTACGCAAATATTTGAAAACTTTTTAAAGGAGTTATACAGGGTGCTCAGAAATTGGCGCCGAACGTTGCTATTTCAAAAATTTTAAAACTTAATTTTTTTAATTGCAACTTTTTCTCCTCACCAGTGGATTATACGCCGAAAAGTGAGGGGAGTTTGTGATTATATCCCTATATCTAAAATGAATAGTTTTTGTAGAAACTTGAAAAATATCGAAATTTTCGTGGTTATTGGAGAATTTCAAATTATCAGTTGGCTTGTGTCAACAAATAAGAATAGCAAATAATTTGAATGTTAAGAATGGCAAAAGTGTTATTCATGTCCCGTTTAGGATTTAGTAACGAAGATTACCTACTTCAATTTGTTAGTGATATACGGGGAATCTAATAAGGTAATCAAAAGAGATGCTGAAAGAGATTTAAAAATACCTGAGATAAGTATTAATCGAATTTTGAAAAAAACATAAGTTTCATCCGTATTCATAGTCATTAGTACAAACATTGAAGCCAGGTGACGATTAAAAAAAAGATTTGATTTTTGTCAATTGTTACAAAAGTTGATTTGGACCAAATTTCAGAAGAATGGAATGTTTAACCGGCATAACTCCCATGATTAGAGTGATACTAATTCCCACATATTTCCTGAAAGACGCAGTTTCAAGATTACTGGAAATTTCAATGTTTTCGCTGGAATAAAAAATGAAGGTGTCCTAGTGGCACATTTTTATAATGAAAATTTGAATGATAAGCTTATTGGGGATTGGAGGGGAAATTTTCTATCAAATTCTTGTTTATTTCAGACAAAAATATTTCGAAATTTTACAAAATTATTTATATCCACTAAATCTGAACTGGAATCACTTGTGGTACCAACACGGCGGAGTACCACCTTATAGGAGGCGCTTGTAAATATCTTCTTACAGAATAACTTCCAGGATCGTTGGATAGCAAACAATGGCCCCATCAATGGTCTCCCCGTTCGCCCGATATCACTACATTAGATTTTTTTTGTTTGGGGTCGTATAAAAGATAAGCTATAGTGTATGCTTCGCCGCTCACAACAAAAGAAGATTGCCAGAAAAGAGTTCGTAATGCATTTGGATCTCTCTCTCTCTCTCTCTCTGCAAGAAATCCGAAAAGCCACTTATGTCGAATTTTTAAAAAGGATTCATAAATATTGGGAAGTTGGAGGCAACAAGTTCGAACATTTACTATAATTTGATCAATTTTTCATTTGTTTTTCTTATTTCTTCCATATACTGTTGAATTATCCTTAATTTATCTCCTACTGTTGTATTTTTTTATCAATTACGAAAATTGCAAAACGTGCGTGGAATTCGAGTTTTGACGAACATTTTTAAATACAGACCCCACCCATGGGCTGTAGCGTCGAGAATAGCAAACAACTGATAATTTGAAATTCTCCAATAACCACGAAAATTTCGGTATTTTTAACTTTCTACAAAAACAGTTCATTTTAGATATAGGGATGTAATCACGAAGTCTCCTTACTTTTCAGCGTAGAATCTACTGGTGAAAAAATAGGGGGGCTGCATTTAAAAAAAAATAAGTTTTCGAATTTTGGAAATAGCAAAATTCGGCGCCAATTTCTGAGCACCCTGTATAATTCTTTTAAAAAGTTTTCAAATATTTGCGTAGCTATGGGTCTCATTTATGCAGACCCTGAAAATATTTGGCGTTACTCGCTTGAATTTCGAAAAATTAATTTTTTTGTTAAGGGGCTGAATCTTCCAAAAATTTCGGAAAAACTAAAATAACTCAAAAATGGCGCACTCTAGATATATGATGTCTCATATGAAGTTAGATTCAGCCTACATTCCAAAAATTCAATAAAAATTGGGTTATTCCATTTAAAATAACGAAGTTGGGGTCGATTTCCGGTATTACCGGAAGTTGCAGAAAACTGAAAATATTTTAGTTGAAACGAGCTTTTCGGAAAACTCCAGTATACAAATTTTCAGAATACTAGTCCCAGTAATGTCCCATATCCATATCGACTCAGCTCGTCGTTAAGGACCCAGTACACTACACACAAGGAGACTTAACGTACATTACTCAGTACTAAGAGAGCTACCTAACTTTGATTATAGTTTCTACTGTATTCTACACGTCGCGTAGTGGTTGGTAATAATTAAAAATTGTATTGCTCGCATTCCTGAAGGGTAAAAAGATGCTTTGTTCAACAAATTGATCATACTTATATCACAATAGTTAACTACTAGCAGTCCAGTGAGACAAATGTCTCATTTAATAAAACAAAGAAGACCGTCCCGGACGGACCAGCGTCCCGGACAGACGGAAATCACGTGATTTCTCGAAAACCGGAAGTGTCACGTGACTGAAATTCGGTTCCTGGGCTGACATGACCATTCCAAACATATAACTTTAATAACTTTTTTCTCTATCTCTTACGGTTTGGCTGCTGAAACAGCGTCCCGGACAAAACAGCGTCCCAGACAGACACGTCTATTAGATAAAGGATTCATATATAGCATAGCTTCCGATACAAAATTATTTAAAAAAATCTAGCAAATTTTAGCTGCCCTGTTCAATATTACCTCTCCATAATTTCAAAATTGAAAAACTGATTGATGTATGCTGCAGCATTAATTTCAGTTCAACTAATTATTTCAGAGGTTTAATAAAACACTCGTCGAATTGATAAAAGAGAACAATACGTGCTTGCAACGTAGCTTAATTTTTTGACCCTAGTAGCTATTTTTCGCGTTGCAGTAGTATTTCCCAATATAATATTGCAAGTAATGAACTGGAAGCCTTACGTGAACGGAGATTGAGATTACTACGTCAAATTAATTACATTTTTAAAAATCTCCGGGAATGATGTAAGGGGTTTGATATACATATTGAGATTGTTCGAAAATGCTTCGTACTCGATGTATATTTTTTTATTGCCTATTATGTTTGTCGCATTCCTCCGCAAATATAGAAATATTTTTTTATGCCATAAATATAATGAAAACTAATACTAGAAATCATCTTTGAAGTTCAACAATTATGCTATTATTAATATAATTTTTAACCTTTCAATAAATATATAAGTATTTTTCTTCTTTATATCGTTTTACTTTTGCGCCGTTACAGTGTAAGGTTTTGATTGTAGTCCGCTATCCATTTTTAAGAATCTCTTCTGTTTCTGGCCTTGTTTCATTTTCCCCGTTCTTGTGCTAGATCTCTCATGTAGCTCTTGCCATAGTATCCTAGCTCTAACTGTTTATCTTTTCGCTATTATCCCCATTTCTGTTATTCTTCAGGGTATCCTTTCTTCTTTCATTCTTTTTGCATGACCATACCTGCCTAACTGTTTCTCCTCTATGTCAATTATCGGTGGAGGTAATTCTAATTCATCTCTAAACCATCTCTAATTCTCTTGTTTCGCACTCTGCCCCTTCTTGTTTTTCCTGTAACCTTCCTTAGGTATCTCATCTCCGCTGATGTTATATACTTGTCCTAGCATAACTCACGAGTAGTATGGCGGCATCTAAATTGGAGCAAGGTCAACGCGAATTAAATTGATTGACCTAATTAAATCCGCGAATTAAATCCGCGGATTGACCTAATTAATTTCGCGGCTTGATCTAATTAATTTTCACATGTGCTACTGATTAATCACATATGAAGTTTGATATGTAAATTACATATGTGCTACTGCTTAAATTACGCATTAGATTTTTTAATTTGCTTCTGGAATTACGCGTCGGACTTCGGCGGCCATCTTGGATTTCTGGCGGGAATATTTGAAATTTGAATTTTTTCCGATTTTTTTCTAAGTTCAATTTTTTTAATTTGAATTTCGCGGTGTGTCGTCCATCTTTGTTTTCTGCGTGCGCACTTCTCACGGCGGTTGTTTTTAATTTTGAATTTTCGCGGAAATATTTGAAATTCAAACTGGTAGATCTATCTCGCTCTTCGAAGCTGCTGTCTCTCTCTCTCTCTCTCATGCACGGAGGCCATTTTAATTTCGCGCGAATATTTGAAATTTGAATTTTTTCCGATTTTTTCTAAGTCCCTGTTTTGAATTTAACTTCTCGGGTGTCATTCATCTTGGTTTTCTCACATTTACTTTAATTTAAAAAAAGCTTCCTGCGATGTCCCATGGCTGGAGTCGAACCAGCGAACACAGCATTACGAGTACGAAGCCTTAACCAACTGGGCTATCGAAGCGATCGAGGTTAAAGGAATTAAACATAGCCACTTACGTGTCACGAGCCCAGCTTTAAACAAACTATTTTTCAAAAAAGGTTATTTATGAAATTGGAAATGCATTGCCTGTGTTGTTAAATGACTTGTAGTAATTTTAAAAAACTGATTTTACGGCTGGATGTGTCATAATTATTTATTCTATCTTTATAATATGAGTTACGCGGATGAATGGACTGATGCATTTAATTGTAAATGTTGGCTTAATTTTTTCACCTATGTTTCAAATTTACAGCTATGCAATTAAATGAATTATTTTTAGCCACTGCAGTCTTTTATTAAAGCATTTATAATTAAATTATTTATGAAAGCCGACGAAAAAATTTGAAAGCTAGCGAAGTTGTTTTTGTAGTATATAGCTGGAAATTTCCTATCGAGTTGTTGATCAATTAAATTAATCGCTTTAGTGTTTATTAAATTATTTATAAGACAGGCGAAAATTTTAAAGCTATACGGAAAAGAGGCAAGTTCTATCGTAAAATATACAGGTTACAAATTTGAGTTTAGCGGTTATTATCCATTTTCATATTTGAAATGCCAGAACATGACGAATTTTCGGTTGTATAAAGAGGTTTTCGCGCTAGTATTTGAATGGGTTAAATTACGCGATTTTTTCTAAGTGCCCTTTTTAAAACAGGTCGAGACATGTGTTTTGTAATTAGAATCATACATCGAATATTTAAATCAAATAATTTAAAAACGCTACAATGAAATTTATACTGTATTTATCTTGATGCTACAATGAAATTTATACTGTATTTATAGCAAATGCTCGTTTCCTGGAATAGTCTGTTGTTGACTAATTGTTAGCGGTTTAGCCTGAGGCTCTTCTCAGTGCATCGTTTAGAAAACGCCTGCCAGAACCTGTATGTTTACACGGATTGCTTTGGACCTCGGTGCATTTTCAAACAAAGAACCAGATTCTAGAAATTCATCGAGTTACAAATTTGAGTTTAATATATTCCTGACATACTTCTGTTGTGCCCTCGCCCATATAAAATAAGACATACGCATTAAATAAATGTTTTTATTGTATAAGAATGGTTGTCCCCCATAAATTTGAATAAAAACAGACAATTTCGTTGAAAAAAAATAGCTTTTCAATATCGTTTGCAAATAAGACAAGGGATACTTGTAAAAATATAAGTCAAACCATTTTTTCTTGTAAAAAATTTACGAAAAGACGTAAGTGTTGGCGACAAATGAAAATAAATTTGAATAAAAACACGCAAAAATTACGAAAAGACGTATGTGTTGGCGACAAATTAAAATAAATTTGAATAAAAACGCACAATTTCGTTGAAAATCTTTACAAAGCGACTTTATAGTACCGAAAAAATGATGTAAAAAAGTTTTAAGAGTTATTTCTAAGCATAATTTTGCAAACGTTTAACAAATAAACCGTAATTTTTTAAAGTACATCACACAATTATGAAATCGTAGTTCAATTTATATAAATTTTCGATACTTTGTATGTGAAAAATAGCTTCAATTACTAATATATGAATAAAATCATGCAATTTCCAAAGCATTTCGTTTAAAATTTTAGAAAATCGACAGCATCTCCCATGAAAATTTATAAAAATCGGCATCTTGTCACATTAAATTCTGCAAAAACGACAAAAAACAATATTTTTATACAACTTTCACTGAAAAATAGTAACATTTTACGAAAATACGTCTGTGTTGACGACAAATGAAAATAAATTTGAATAGAAACACGCAAAAATTACGAAAAGACGTATGTGTTGACCCCCAAAGTAACAAAAATTTGAATAAAATCACACAATCATACAGCATCCCACATACATTTTCACAAAAATCGACATCATGTCACATAAATTATACAAAAACTGTCATAATATCACTTGAAATTATACAAAAAACGACATTTTCATTCAAAACACGATGAAAATTGAACAAAAATCACGCAATCATACAGCATCTCACATAAATTTTCACAAAAATCGACATCATGTCATATAAATTATACAAAAACTGTCATCATGTCACTTAAAATTATACAAAAAACGACATTTTTACTAAACACACGACGAAAATTGAACAAAAATCACACAATTACACGCCATCTCACATACATTTTTACAAAAATCGACATCATGTTACATAAACTATGCATAATTTTGCAAATGTTTTACACTTTTTATAAAATGCACCGCTCAAAATTAAAAGAAATAGCAATTTCATTGAAAAAATCTACTACCAGAATCATTTCGATAAACAAAATTCAAAAAATCTTATACTTTTGACGGAAATATATGTCTGTTGACCACAAATTAACATAATTTTTAAATAAAAACGCGCAATTCGTTGAAAAAAATATTCTGACACCACCAAAACACGCAATTTCATTGAAAAATATATATATGTTGTCCACAAATTAACATAAATTTGAATAAAAACACGTAATTTTGTTGAAAAAATGTTCTGGCCCCGTCATTTCACTTAAAATTTTACAAAACTGCCATCATAACACTTGAAATTATACAAAATATATGTATGTTGATCACAAATTAACATAAACCTGAATAAAACACACAATTTCTTTGAAAAATTTGCAAATGTTTTACACTTTTTATAAAATGTGTCGCTCAAAATTAAAAGAAATCACAATTTTTAAATTATATCACGCCATTATGAAATCGTAGATTGATTTTTTTTTGAAATTTTACGCTTTGTAACTGTAAAATAACTTCAAATACTAATATTTTAGCTTTAGATTTTGTAATTATTGCAGATTCGTGAAAAACAAAAGCAGAGTAGAAATAAAAAACACAAACACTTTCTAATAAACAAATATATTGTTCTTATTTCGTATAATACTTAATAATATAAAAATAAATGTACAGCTGAATGTCTCATTTTTCTAAAAATCCGCTAGCAATTTACAAAACTGTAGTTGGAGGTGTACAACATTTCAAATTAAAAAGGCTGCAAGTAATAAAATCAGAAGTTTAAGACGCTCCCAAGCCAGTCGCACAATTCTTGTAAGAAGTTTGATCAGAAGCAAAAACAGGGCGTTTCACATTCAACAGACTCGGGATTGTTTGCAATATTTTCTGAACTTCCATTGTATTCATTGCGCCACCAATCGGATAAAATTAGTATGTTTTCCAATGCACACACCGGCGAACAGATATTGTGATTAAGGCAGCGTACGGCAGTAGCAGTTTTTCGCAGAACTTTTAAAGATGGGCACTCGAGATCTTCCAGATTCACGACGATTTTATTCAGAAAACTTAGAACCTCCTTTTTTTCTTGACCCTTAACGTACACTTTTTCAAATTTTTTGAGAACTCTTGCTAGCTCGGTTTCAAATTCATCAAAATGTATAGAACCAGTATCCCATGCTAGACCGTGGTGACTCTGCTCCAGATAGTTTATGCCTTTTTTAACGAAATAGGGCAGAGTGACATAATTT